>CM048654.1:58367110-58707110 GCA_026413185.1 Pueraria montana var. lobata
CTTTGTCAAGGAGAAGGCATAATTTGGTAGTTTAACATTCACCTAATTGATTTCATTGTTAAATTTGCATAAAGTATAACCTGATGCCATTTTTACTCATATTCTATTTTTAAACTCTTTAGAGAGTTGAGACCGGTAAGACTATCGGGTGGGGCGAAATGTGGAACATCACTTATAAGAGAAAAGATGGAAGCTATGTGAATGATGAAGCTATGTAGATAGGGGTAAATATTGATACTGTCATTTGATTTTTTATGCTAATGAACTAATTTCTTAGATCTTGATAGTGTTAGTTCATGATATCTGTGGTATATATTTAACTTTTCCTTTTTTCCCCGTTATGCGTTTGGAAACCATATTGCCTTATCACTCTGTTTTATGGCCTGCTTATGTAGTCACTTTATTGAAATCCTTTATTAATAATAATTTGATACAACTTCCATGCAGCTTGAAAATTAAGAAGAAATATTTGCCATTTAGTATTTTCACATCATGTGGCAACTGACATATATTTTGTCGCATTCTGTATTTTATAGGAAAAATATGATATTGTTTTCAATCTACATTTTTTTTGGTGAAATACAGAAAAGAGGACAATTAGCCTCTAGGAAACAAACTATGAGCTGAATCAGTTCTCAAAGCATTAAAAATATAGTTCAGAGCAGAATCAAAAATTTGATACTCAGAATTGAGAGTCAAAGCTTGTTTAGCCATATCATTTGCGAATTGATTAGCTTCTCTAATTAGACATGGTTCCAGGAAACATTACCAGAATTCCCATGCACTGCGTGAATATCTTGTACCAACTTATAACAAGGATGAGACCAACTACAACTTCCTTCCAGGATCTTAACAGCATTGATTGAATCAGACTCCACTCGAATAAAATGATATCCTTTTGACCAAGCAAGTTTTATTCCAAGCAGAATTGCAGTCAGTTCTGCATGAAGAACCGAAGCTTAACCAATGCTAGCCTAGAATCCACAAAGAAACATTCCAGTATGGTGACGAAGAACCCTGCCACAGCTAGCTAGCCAACCAAATTGAGTAACTGCTGCATCACAATTTAAACCAACCTATCCAACATGAGGAGCCTTCCACCTAATACCTTCCTGATTGGAATTCCTTATACAATCTTGAGAGAAAGACTTAAACATCTCACTACTATCCTTATAGGACTGAGCATGGTTGCAAGCTTTTTGGATAACATCCATAGGAGACCAAATTTCATCACAAAAAATGGCCCTATTTCGTCTCCACCATATGAAATTTAAAAGCATACCAAATAAGGCATTCCAGCGGATCCCATGCACCAAATGATTAGCAGATAAATTCTCCTCCAACCATATTTTCCAATCACAACAAGTTTAGAAATCTCCACCTTGTTTGGTTCTTATAAAGAATTGCCACACCAACTTAATATCCTAGCAGTCCCGAAATAGATGGAAAAGGTTCTCCACACCCTGGTGACACAACTGGCAAGAATCAGTTCCACTAAAACCCAGCCTCATTCTCCTAACATTTGTCAGAACACTCTCATGTCTAAGTTTCCATAGAAAACTATAGAACCTTTCAGGACCACTCCATCTATGCACCAACTTAAATAATTTAACATCAGGAACAAATTGTAATCTACATATCACTTCATATGCTAACTTCAAGGAAAAGGATTCATCAGATGTACCCTTCTAGACAATCATATCCTGATCATCATATAAGCTTGGAGGAGTCAATTGAGTGATCAACTGAATAGAATTTTCAAGTAAAATTTCTTTAAAATTATCAATCAACCAACCTCTTCCAGGATCAACATATTGCGCTACAGGAGTATCATGTTTTCAATCTACATGATAACTCTTAAGTTGTTTGTTTTAATTGAAATGCTGATATTTTTCATGAAGAAATGATTCTAAGAAGTATATTTTTATCAAATAATTCAAAAGGTTTCTGCATAATTGGTCCCTGAATGCACAGATAAATATAGAACACATAAATGGTAGAACACACACTACACCTAAATAACCACCTAAATTACACACACACTGCACTGACTGATGCAGTACCAAAATTTGCACCTAATGCACACCAAGATGTGCAGAATGATTACACTGGACACCACACCTATCAAAAGTTTTCACTGTAAGAAATTTTACACCTTAATATATATTATAAAAAATAAATTATTTAGTAAACGGAAGCATACCTCTTGTAGCCATTGCTATCAAGCCTTTTATCACACAGTCTCTCACTAATAAAATACAAAGTATCTTACTTTTAGTATTTAGAAGAGAGGAATCTTCTAGCCTTAGTCTTTTCTGTAGTGTGTGAATCAATGGAACATCACAAGCTATTTATAGGTAAGACCAGGGACCCCTTCTCCTTATTATCATACCATAACAGCCCTTCATTAATTCCTCCATTAAGAATAATGAAATGCTTATTATGGCTATTGCAATAGCTATTTTTTATTCTGTAATAGATCTTCACTATCAAGCAATTAACTATAATAATAGGTAATCAAATCAAACATAAATTCATAATATATGAGCCACATAATATTTTCCAACATTCTCCCACTTGGCTCATATATTCTTTAGAAATTATCCCTATTATCAATAACTAAATATGGCCATGTAACTTAAAGCTTGAAATTCCTTAAAACCAAATAGAAATTATCATACATGAATCATGGCGGTTATGTTTTAAGATAAACACTTCCCTTCCATGTATTACATTGTATAATACCTTCTAATAAACTAAAATGGGTCCAAATTATATTGACTCAAATGAATCATAACTTTATATGACAAACTTAATGTGCACAAAGTCATAGAATGGAAAAGACATGAACTTTAATGAAAACCCTTGAGTCCCATATAAACCATATGATCCTAAAATAATGTAGCTAGCAATCTTTTGTTGGATCATTGATTTTGTATCTTTATACTCAATAGATATTAACTCTCCTTTAATGTGTTTGCCTTGGCTTTCACCTTTATTATACTTCAAAAAGAATACTTAGCCTAAATTTCTTTATTGGTCTCCAATGAAATTGACAACTTTAAGACCAAAAAACTTTATGCTTGTGATATAATTTCATAGCATCCAATAAATTCTTTCTTTATAGTGGTGTTTAAGGGTATTTCACAATCCTTTTATTTTCTCATATTTACTTGTTGAGAATTTTCACTCCCACTAACTTTTGGAGTATGAGTATAGGGTAATAAAATGTATACCCTTTTCATGATAATATAATATCAATGCTATGATAATTCTTAACTTGGTAAATTCAAACCTTTCAGTAAAGACATGTATAGAATTTACAAACTTTATATATGGATAATAAATATCATAATAAAATAGATCGTGCCTATGGGTATAGAAATATCTTATCAAGACATTTAGTCCATAACCCTGATTAACTATTACTTCCCTATGAGGCCAAGTAATAATTTCTTTATAAGTCTAGGATGTTGTGGCTACTCCCAAACATGTAATTTATATAATACTTCATAATGTAAAACAAATGGTTTACCAATGTAAATCAGGTCCTTGATTTATGAATCTAGTGACATAAAACTTACCTATGAGCCAAAGTCTTACTCAACTAGATTCATCACATAACCTTATGATAAAACTATCAAATTATGTTCCTTTTCTTAATTCCTATGGGTAGATTAAGAAATATAATTTTATATTTTATCTTGATTGATTATACATATATAACAAAGATTCTTGTGGGACAAAAATTATATATAAGTATAACCAATCACAATATTATGTCTAATTCCTTATGTGATCTTAAAAAAACTTAATATATAAATTCAATTAATTAAAGACGTTGTGATTAATCTCAATAATTAATTAAAATTATAAGGATCATTAGACAAATAAAACTACTTTTGTTTTTCTTCTTGATACTCATAAAAGAGATGTGGTGAATCCAAAATTAAGAAATTAATTCTAAGCTAAAAACCACATCTTTCCTATATAATATTATGGCTATCAATTTCTAAATGCCAATAAAATTTTATGCAATGTAACAATTGCAACTAGGAATTTATTCTCGGTTACAAACAAATGATTCAAATTTAATTCATTTAACCATGTAAACATACGATGAATTACTTCAATAAGCAAATAATAGCACTGTGAGTAACCATTTCTTTCAAATAAATACCCGTGAACTAATTCCTAAATAATCATGAATATTGATTTTAAAATCATTGATCTATAATAATTGCTCAAATCAATCCTCCAACATCACCATATGATTTGATAATTAATGAAAAGACAATTTAAAAACAATCGAATTCAATTAAAATAAACTTTAATGCTCAATTGATTCCAAATTAAATTGTCAATCCTACATTTACTTTATGATAAACACAATCAACAGTGATCAAAAGCTTTAAGGATCACCCAATATGTTAATCAATTAAAATAATCTCTAATCAAAAGGTAAAAATCAATTAAATAATAATATATACCATAAAACCTTTTAAATTTCAATTACCGCATACATGTTTTCTTTTTCTTTTTGCTTTCAATACAATACTTAAAAGAGAATAAAACTTCATGCGCAAATTGAAAACATAATAGCGATTAACACACCGCAAGCAATAAAGAGCGTAACAACAACAACGCTATCCAATTAAAATTAATATCACACTAACTATTCAAATGAAATTCAATTGAATTATAATAAATGTAATAGCATGGATTGAAACTAGAATTCATATCATAATATTCACGTCTAGTAACAATTTAAATAATTCTAAGCATAACCGAGGTAAACAATAGCGTGCATAAATTGGAACCCCAATTTCTCACCGCAATTTAAAAATAGCAATTATCCAATGTAAAGAAATAATACATGCAGCGGAAATAATACAAAGTAGAAAAAAAAATCTCAATTGACATGTAAAGCAAGAAGAACATAATACAATATTCAAGCTGAATAGCAAGACTACAAAGTAGGCTCTAATACCAAATCTAAGAAATTTAACACCTTAATATATAATATAAAAGATAAATTATTTAGTAAGCGGAAGCATATATACCTCTTGTAGCCATTGCTATGAAGCCTTTTATCACACAGTCTCTCACTAATAAAATACAGAGTATCTTACTCTTAGTATTTACAAGAAGAGAAGAATCTTCTAGCCTTAGCCTTTTCTGTAGTGTGTGAATCAATGGAACATCACAGGCTATTTATAGGCAAGACCATGGACCACTTCTCCTTATTATCATACCATAATAGCCCTTCATTAAGAAAATTGAAATGCTTATTATGGCTATTGCAACAGCAATTTTTTATTCTGTAACAGCTCTTCACTATCAAGCAATTAACTATAATAATAGGTAATCAAATTAAACATAAATTCATAATATATAAGCCACATAATATTTTCCAACATTCACTGCATTATTGTTCCAGCTACTGGATTGTCACTGCACACTAATATTATCTTGGGTTGCCAATCATGTTCTATGTTACACTCACTGCACACGGCTATATAATGAATACTGTGTTGCAGTGAATTAAGTGTGCAGTGCAGTTCAGTTTAGATAAAGATAATGATTCTTAAAAATACAGGTTACTTATTTAAAATAGAACATTCTTAAATGAAAATAATTAATAATTTTATTTATTTGTTTAAAATTTGAATTGTAGTTGATTTAAATCAATTATAATTAGAATAATTAAATTCAATATTTCAAAGATAAAAGGATATGCAAATTAAAAGGATTAATGATTTTCTTCATTTGTCTAAAAATTTAATAGTAATTAATTAAAGTTGATAAAAATTCATTTATTAGATTTAATAGATGTTTTCTAAATATATAACTCTACGTACCAATTTATATATATGGAGAAAAATATAATAAGCATAAATTTAATTACTAATTTTTTTTTTCTATTTCTCCTGCTCACTTTCTGGAAAAGCAAACATAAAAAAAATATATACCAAACTATAAATAAATTAAAATATTCATATTTTATTATTGTTTCAAAAATTAGTTTATAAAACATATTTTCAAATTGATATTTTTGTATAAATTAATTGTACATATAATATTGAACTAACGTTAATCATATTATTAAACTTTATATTCATTAATGCATAAATTTATAGCATTTATCAAATATTTATTAATTATGTCATTAATTCTTACATTTACTAAAGGCAAATTTTTATCAATGAAAAAAATAGATATATAATATTAAAAAAATGCTTATTAATTCTTTTTCACTTTTCATGCCATTGTATATATAGAACATAAAAGTATCCATTAAAAATTTAATACCCAAACATCTCTCTCTCTCTGTAACATCCTTATTTTATTTTACTATTTGTAAATACTTTTCCATAGATATATGAGAAATTATGTACTGTATTTTATACAAACTTTCTGTACATATTTTCATAGTAAAATTTATACAGTTCTATTCAGAAAATTTTCCAAAGTCTTTTGATATTTTTGTTTTTGCTTAAATTGCTTGTTGACTGGACAGTTGTGTCAGATAGTTGTCCAGGATAAATTTTCCGATGTAACATTTTGGACTAGACTGTAATCTAATAAAAAGGTAATTAAATATATATTTAAAATATATACAGTTGAGAAATTAAAATGCTAATTTCGAATTATTAGAATTTTCTGAGAGTTAGAACTTTGAGAAATTATTACGATAAAATTCTGAGGTAGAAAATTAAGATAAAATTTGTATAACATCTAGGGAATTATCTATTAATTATAACATACTTAGAATAATTATTAAAATTATTTAACTAAGAAAAATAAAAATAAAAGTATTAGCCAATCAAAATGTGGCAACTCAATATTTCTAATGTGATTAAATTAAGCTAATTAGAGCTTGATTAAGAGATAATTAAGACACTACCCCAAGGTTTTTGATAGTGAGAAATTCAATGGTGGTATTTGTTTCTTAAAATTCTAATTAGTTTGTAAGATAATTAAAAAGTCCTAAACCTTCTAGAAAAATCCACTAATTACCTACACTTTTTGACTAATTGACCATAAGCTTAGCAACTCACGTTGGTAACTTGATTTGGCTGTCCAAGTGGCTGGAAAAGCTTGGCCAAATTAACTGCCTTGAGTCCTGCAGCTGGACGTGAAGATCTAATTAAATTGGGTGGAGAAAATTTTTATTAAAAGCATAAGAAATCAAAGCAAAACAAAAAGCAAAAACCTAGCTCTCCTAAAATCACAAGCCCGTGAGCTTGGCCAGCAGCTGGTCCCTCCATTTCACTTCATCCTTTCTTCTAAAATCAAGAAATAAACCAACCAAAATCTCACAAATTTCAACATAGATTCGGCCAAAGAGAAGAGATTTGGGAGAAAAGCTCAAAAATTTCAAAAGACAAGAGAGAAAGGGAGAAAAGGGTTCAAGGGATTCCTTCATCAAACTAAGGATTTAAGGTAAGGATCTTGGCATTTAATTTCAATTTAGATAACTTGGAAGTAGGAGAAACATGTTTTGAGGTTTAATTTCAAAGATTAATCAATAACCATGAAAAGATGAAATTGATTTAGGGCTTATATAAATGGATGTTAGAAGTGTGAAATTGGTGTTTGATGTAATGTTAGGTTGATTTTATGATGTGTTATGATTGATTGAACCTTGAATTGGTTTGTTTTTTTTATTGAAATTGCTTGGTTGATTTTGAGAAGATGTTGGAATTTTGGGTAGAGACATTCACGGCCATGGTGAAGAAGAAAGGGATACTATGTGGAAATTTTAAAATAACTAAGGGCAAAATAGTCATTTCACATGTAGGGACACATTGGGAAATTCATAAAAAGTTTAAGGGCAAATTAGTAAATAGCAAAAATATGCAAGGGTAAAATGGCAATTACACATGTTTTAGAAAGTTTAGGGGTAATCTTGGGATTTTATAAAAAGATCAAGGGTAAAATTGGAAATAATAGAAAATAGTAAGGGTAATTTGGTAATTTCACATTTTAAGGACATAATTGGAATTTTAGAAAAGATTAAGGATAGTTTAATAATTTTACATAATGAGACCTAGTTAGTATTTTAGTAAAATATTAATGGTATAAGATTAATTATTGCATTTCATATCTCTTTATGTGATTGTAAAAATTAATTATATAAGCATGAGTCTTTTGGGGGATTTTCAAAGATTTCCAATGAGAAAAGATGTTGTTGGCTAACCGGGACTGCGGTAGCCATGAATTTTAAATGATAAATGTTGACTAACCGTGACTACGGTAGTCATGAGAAATAATTTTGACAGATGAGAAATGTTTTTTTGGGGTGAGCAAAACTTGTTAGACAGGACTGTATAGTCCGTGACTATATAATCTGTGGGGTGAAAGGTATTGGCAATTCCACATGTGGCCAGAATCTGGACCAAGATGCGGTCGTGGTGGCCTTCCTGGGTATATCCTGACCTCCTAATTCCGTTTAGCTTATTCGTGTTTAGTAGGGGCTAATAGCTTAATTGCAGTGCATAATGGTAGGCCAGTTACTTAATAAACACTCAAAAGGGAAGTCTCCATGGAGCAGGGTCAAAATGATTTTGAGTCAAAACTGCATTTGCATAAATCATATTGCATTTATTTTATGTGAATGATTAAGTAATATATGAAATGTATCTGTTTGATATTGATTTTAATTTTAATAGAAATTAAATGTCTGATCCGGTAAATTTTGTCCCTAGATTCTAGGGAAGTGCAAATGCAAGTGAACTGGAAGAATAATTAGAAGAAAAAGATGCAGAGATTCGCTAGAGCTGTAGGATGGGAAAAATATTTTGGGTAGACAATACTTGTAATACTTAGACTTATTTGTAAAAATGTTTATGAAAAATGTTGGTGACGTAAATTACAGAATATATTTTGAATATTATTAGATTGTATTAGAACTTTTATATATAATATAAATTATAGACTTAAATTAAATTTAATTAGAAGGGGGGTTACACACACACACACTCTCTCTCAAAAACAAAAATAAAAGAATTAAAACCAACATGTTGGTCTAAGTGGTACTGGACTTTGATTCCTTAAGCAAGGTTTCAAGCCTTGTGGATGGAAAAACATTGTTTTGGGAGGACCCTACCATAGGTGGCCAACCAAGTTCTCTGGCACACATTAGTCACCAACAAAGCTGATGGATACTTTACACTAAAAACATGGTAACCAAAAAAGTAGAAACTAAAATGTTTATTATCTTATTTAAAAGATTAGTTTATAAAATATGTTTAATATAATAATAATTATCACATTTTTTAAAAATCATATTTAACTAATACTATTGATATCATTAAATATTATAATTATTTAATAAGTGGATTTATTAGATTTAATAAATTTTCATTAAATATAGTAATGTTTATTACATTTATTAAATATAATATTAATTAACTAAATAACTTATTAGATGCAAAATATGTATCTTAAGTATTAACAAGGAGGGTTTTGTCACTTATAATGGTCTTACCCGGTTCAACCAGGACTGCTTCAAGTGAAGGAAACCTATGGTCTCTACCAATTTTTTTTTATTAAATATGTCAAAGGAATAAATGTCTATTTAATATATAACTTTTTTTTTAATACAATATCGTCAATGAGGATCGAATCAAAGTCCTCATACATTTTTCCTAACTCCCAATCACTTGGTCGACCACCTTAGTGGGCTCACACTTTACGACACTTCACACCATACCACTTCACTCAACATCCTTGTTGGTCAAAACCCTACACCAGTCAGAACCCTCCATAGGTAGCCCTTTTTGAGACATCGACAATCAGCCCGACTGCTTTCAGGATCGTTGACTGTCCCTACAAACCAACATGAGACTTCTCAGCGTGCTTTATCCTCACTCGAACACTTCCTGGAATTACTTCCAAGAGGAGTTCTTAAGTAATGAACTACAAAAAAGTAGATGCATCTTGTTGCTATAGGTAGAACTAATTAATTCCTTTAAGTCATCCTCAACTGTGTAGTCTCATACCTATACAGCCTCTGGATTCCTCTCATTCCGGTGTAATTCACCCGAGGTGTTACAAAAAGCATACATAAAAAAATTAATATCTAAACATATTTTTTTGTTATTTTAAAAATTAGTTTATACAACATACTTTAAAATAGAAATTGTTTTGTATAGTGTTAATTATTATATTTATTACATATAATATTTATCTAACATTAATCATATTATTAAATAATGTGGATTTATTATACTTAATATATTTATTAAATTTACTATTAATTTCTACATTTACTGAATAAAATGTTTAATTGACATTAAATAAAGTATATTTATTGTTTTAATAAATGTTTCTTAAATATATAACTCTCCATACTAATCTATTTATATGGAGAAAAAACAATAATTATTATAAATTTTATACCTAAATTTCTCTCTCTCACTCTAAAAACTGAAACATTAAAAAAAATACTAAAGTATATATAAATTAAAATGTTTGTTATTTTTGTTTTTGTTTAAAATTTCTACTTTATAAAACATATTTTAAAACAAAAACTATTTTATATAGTATTGCTCATTACATTTATTAAACATAATTAATATTTAACTAACATTAATCATAATATTAAATATTAATTTTTATGATATAAAATGAGTTTATTCAATGTTTATTAAATTCTCGAAAGGAGATCTTTATTACTCATAAGTGGTCTTATCCGATTCCAGTAGGATTACTTCTAGTGGAAGATATACCTATAACTTTTATCAAAATTAAAGTTTATTAAATATGTCAAAAAGTAAATACTCCAAAATATTGAAATAAATGGAACACACAAGAAGGGGGGTTGAATAATGTGTTAGTGTAAAACTTAAAACTTTTTCAAAAGATGGAACCTATAACACCCTATTACATTGACACAACCCATACTGATTTATTTATTTATTTTAATTATTATGAAAATGTGAGTAAAATTTGTGTGTTATTCTGAGACGTATAAAATACAAAATTTGGAAATAAAGAAATGTTTGTAATCAATTAGATAAAGAGCCATGATCTTCTTTTATTAGAAACTCAATTCGTAATACAAAATAAATATAGAATTTGAAGATACAAGAAAATATGTACTAACTATCCCAACCCATACAAATAACCTAGTCAGAGCAATACACATTTTCTACCCTAACCCAAACATAAATATAAATCGAAACTGATCTTCAAGTCCCATATCTTATAGTTAGTCCTCATAATCTTCGAGATATCCGTAATAACAAAGGAACTTGATCACTAGCATGACTGTCATTTTTCGCGTATCCATCCAGTGAGTACATACACAAAAAGAAAAGATAAAGGAGTGAGGATCTGATTTCAAACTTATCTATATATTGATGGTAGAACGACTACCATCAACCATACAATTGACTAGACTCTTGGTGTAACACCCCACGTTACTATTACAGAATTTCTATTTATTTGCATTATTAGCGAAAACAATTTAATGCAAGATTGTAAAATAACCTTCAAAATATGACGAAATTTATTCCCTTTTTAACTTTCAAATCTTATTAATTTTAACTCCAAAAGAAGAATTATTCTTGTTATCTTATCATTAATTTAAAAACGCCCCTTTTGTGAAATGAAATTCTTAATAAACTAAAGTCGAATTATCAAAACATCACAACCACGGCAAACCATTAAAACATAATAAAGCTTCTTTTAAACATCCTCAATTTTATCATTAAATAATTCTATTACACAAAATTGAACACACTTTTACATCCATGAAAGTAAATACATTTTTCACGAGTCACATATAAGGCACTGATACATCATAAAAATCCCTAGTCTACCCCCTTTATACAAGAAAGGGACCGAGGCTCAAAGCAGTGACTCAATGAAAATTAAAAACCCAAAATACCCATGAGGCATTCTCAAAGGGATCCTCTTCTTCCTTGAAGATATCCATTTGCGTCATTGCCACTTGGCATAGTATCCCTACTCCGTCTTCATTATTCGCATAGGGTCAATGAACTTTCTCTGAAAAAATAAAAACATGGGAGTGAATTCTCTAACTCTTTGGTCGCCACAAACAAACGGACTTTCAGTCCCAAACAACCTATACAACCACTGCGTGTGGTACTCTAGCGATGACACTCACGATAATCCTATCACGAATATCTATCTCACAACATCTATTCCTATGGGCCCCACTGCCATTAAACCTCCCAGGTTTTAATGGTCATACGCAACTTCGTGGATGATGATTGGGAGCACTCGACTCATGTCCGGTACATAGTGACACGTTGATCTCACCAATCATGGATATAGCTTCGTCTTCGTCGAGAATGCCGAGCCGGTTACGTGAGTCCCCCGTACTAACCCTTAGTCGGGTTGTCACAACTTGACACCATTTCCCCAAGCCTCCTTTGAGACAATGAACTATCCCCTGGTGTACCCGCCGTAGTCATCCACTTCTTTAAACGTTTCCTCACATGTTTTCCACGCCACGAGATGTATTCCATAGGGCGAAACAGTTCCAATGGTACTGACAGAAGGATGTTTTTGGGGACCCTCCCCACTGAGCATGGAGTCAAGCCCCATCTCTAGTCAAAGACCCCATCTTTCTACATCCATCCCATCTTTGTCACCAATGCCACTTTACATCATCCGCTTCCCCAAAGCACGTGTTGTCCCTTGCAAGGTGAATAACACGAACGTCCATCATCTTTCTTCATACCACATGAGGGGAAGGATCCCATCCCTCCTAGCCTCTCAATGTCATGAACAACATGACCTTTCAAAGTGGATATATCCACTTGCACACACTTGGGTGCCTCGGCACTCCAACTCATCTATCCTACTCATGCACAAGAAAAACCAACATGCATTGCCGAGGGACAACGCCCCTCGGACTCATATCACCACAAGTAATATATCCATAGGAAATATCTTAACAATTTATATCAATGCCGGAGGTCACATCCTCTCGGTCTTAACAATAGCTAATCACATGTATTCACGACTTATAAATATGCATATAAGACAACAAATACATGCCGAAGGTCACGCCCTTTCGGTCTTGATTAACAATTCCACAATGAGAATATCATTCATATACTTATCCAATTCAACTCATCACAATTTACAAATCTTTGGGTCAAACCCGCAGCCAATGCAACATCCAAATTTTCAAGTGTCATAACTTCTTATTTTGGGTTCCAAATACTCACAATTTAAGTTCCAACCCCTATGTACATGTTAACTATCATATTCCACTGAAAAATACTTATTTTAGGCTTTTAAAGCTCAGATTTTAGATGGTTAAACACCCAACCCGAAATTAGTTCAAAAACTCAAAAAAAAGGGTTTAAACTTCAAAATTTCATTCCCAATGATGTAGAAATCGGATTTTGATGAACCAAATATGAAAACCTAGGTCTTAGGATGTAAGGAACCCATTTTTCTGGTCCAAAAGAGTAAATTTCAACTCTAAAAATTATTAATTTCGAAACAGTGGCAAAATCCAACGAAAACAGCACAAAACTTAAAAATAAATTTTCCGTTGCTATAGAAATCGGTTTTCAACGAATTTTATATGCAACCCTAGGTTTTAAGGCATGAGAAAGCTAATTTTGAGGTCCATTACTGCCAATTCCAACTCCATAATTACCAGTCTTCGAAACAGAGGCAAAACAGTGTAAAAAGGCTTTAAACTTAAAAATAAATTTCCCGTTGCTATAGAAATTGGTTTTCAACAAATTTTATATGCAACCCTAGGTTTTCAGGCATGAGAAAGCTAATTTTGAGGTCCATTAAAGCCAATTCCAGCTCCATAATTACAGGTTTTTGAAACAGAGGAAACAGTGCCCAAAAATCCACAATTTCACCAAACAAAAATTTTCTAAAGATTCACAATCCATTTCCAAACATTCCATATATATACTTATATATTTTAATGCATAGAAAGACCATTTTTAGTGCCACAAACAGTCAAGAACAGCCACACCATTTGTCTCTCAAAACAGAACAGAAAATTTAAATAGATATAACATACTTTATGTGTAACCCTAGGTTTTTGGACCCAAGGAACTCATTTTTGAGGTCAAAAATATCAAAAAGTACACCCATTTTTCCAGACCCAAAAACAGTGGCGAAAATCACACATTCCATACATGTCACAATTTCAAACTCACATATATTTGCAATCAAACTTGACCCATTTTAAATAGGTTCCAATACAAACAATTTAGGCTCAAAGAGAATAGAAAATCCCTCCCATACCTTGGTTTCCTAAGCTCAAGTGTTCAAAATGAAATTTCCAACCACCAAAGCTAGAGCTTGGTGAGCTCTACAACATATCCAAAATGCAAAGAAAAAGGAAGAGAATTAGTGTGAGAAACGTTAGAGAGAAGAAGAGGAAATAATAGAGAGGAGGAGCTCACCCTACAAGAGAGAAAAGAAAATCTCTCTCTCCCTCTCCTATTAGGGCCGGCTGCACAATAAGGTGGAAGGGGTCCCCTCTTAGCTTATATAGGGGGCCCCAAAACCCTAAGGGTAGGTCCCCAAAATTTTAAAAAGAAGATTTTTCTAGACCTAATTGTGTTGAGGTGCTTAGATGATCTAGTTTTTGATTTCTTTTAGCTCTAAAATGTTCTTAAAAAATATCATTTAATTTTCGAAAGATAATGCCTTTGGAATCACTCAATTTGGACTTAAAATGAATTTTCTAGGTCCAAAATACTAAATAAATGGCTAAAATTAATAATTAATTCAATTTAATCATTTTTGATGAACTTAGGTCATTTCCATGCTTAATTATAATTATTATAATTTATCTAAGTCTAAAATATTTTTTCAAGCTCAAAAACACATAATTACGAAAATGCCATTAATGAGAATATTCCTTCCTTTAACTAGCTTTGAACATATTTGACTTTTGGTCAAATCATGATTAAAACTTGATTTTATTAATTATTTTTACTTCATTAATGAAGATTTGATATCTCATATTCATTTAGTTGCTAACTAGTTCTTTTTAGGTTTTAATTACACAAATTGCACTATATTTTAATTAAACAAATTATACTCTATTTTGTTTAATTACCTTAATTAAATTTTCTAAATCATCAATTATTTTAGAACAATTAATTTTACTAATTAAAGTTATTCTAGACCTATTAGTAAGTTAATTATGCTCTTAAAAGTCTAATTTTATATTTTAGACACAAGTTCCACTTAATTACAACAATGCCATTAATGAGTTGACCAAATCCCTTCCCATTGACTTTGACTAAAGTGAGTCTATCTTTGATTTTTTAAATTTTGAATTTGCCTCCACTAATTATGTAATGTCTCTACTTAATCTTTATTTAAATAATGATTATTTTAATTATTACCATCATTTTTCTCAATTACTCAATTAATCTTAAGAGGTTAATTTCCTATTTAATGCTAAGCTCTAAAATTTGGGGTGTTACACTTGGGGGACCTAGTGTTTATCTAGTTATAACATCTTAGCCCTCTAGACGCAGTATGGGTCCATACTTCCCGATTGGAAGTGATTGGGAGTACATACACCTCAACCCATGGCAAAAACCTTCATCTTCCACAGATGAACTCAAATTATCTCAATTCGGGACATCCACGGTCCTATATATAACTCAGGCATACTCTCGCACCAATCAATGGAATGCTAAGCAGTTGTTGGGATTGCCAAGCTTGGTTAGATGAAGTTCCCAACACAGGGTACTCCCATGGTCCTTCGGGTACTTCATCACTCGATACCATACCCCCAAGACTTCCATCAGTGAGTCCCTGTCATTCATTCCTCAGCTTGCCAGTTGTGTCTTCCACTATAGGCAACATGCTACTACATGTTCCTCTCTTAACGGTATTCATATTGGAGTACTCACAACTTACTGTTTCATAACTAATATCTCTGGTCTCAAGTCATGAGCACCAGTACCTATCTAAGGTCTATGTCTTACACTGCAGGGATATCTTTGGTCTCAACTTCTCTAAGCACCAGTTCAAGTAACTATCTCTATCTCACATTACAGAGATATCTCTGGTCTCAATATCTCTGAGCATCAGTGCAAGGCATTTATGTCTGCCTCAACGAGTAGAGGTTTATCATGACAGTATTAAAAGCATACAGTTATAATGGGAATACAATAAAATAGTATAATACTTATTTATGAAAATGCAACAGGTCATAGATCAAAATAAAAGAACTTTTTTTAAGTATCTAAAATTAATGGTCAAGTATACTTGAAAATGTTTTATACTTATTCTAATAAATAATTATACTTAATTTTGAATCATGTTAATTCAATTATAATTTTCGTTTTATCATAATTCTTTTTAATTCGAGGAACCTACTCAATTTTGTCTAAACTTAATCAAATTGTATAAATTAAGATCTAATTATATTTGGATTATCAAATTTGTTAATATAATTTCTATTCTAAGTTAAACTCTCTTTTTATTCTTAGATTAAAAATTTGTGTTTGAGCCTACACTTAAGCTTAATAAAACTTTACTATCCTAGAAAATTAGCTATTTAGAATCAAACCCTTTTTTGAGCCTACAAACATAATTTAAGTCTAATTTATAAGTTTTCAAGATCAAAACCAAAAATTTTCAAGAACATTCAAGCTGCCCAGAATTTTCCATTTTCGGGCTATTTTAGGTTCCAGATTTTTAATTTGATGCATACTTACTGAAATCGATCGGCTCTTTTTTTGTTAGAAGCCTAAGACATAATCTTACAACATATATTTTTTCACAAACTTTTTCTATATCATTGTTTCCATTTAAATCAAAAGTTGAAGAGATAAACTTTCTGGAATTTCCAGAAAACATTGAACCATCTAGTAGAGTTCATTGATTTTTTAAAAATAGTAAAAGAACTTATTTTGTTATGAAATTTTTATGGTAGATCCAAAAGAAATGTTTAAACATCATTATATTTATATTTTTCCAGAAAAGATTCCAGATTCGTCCCAGTAATTTCAAACAGAATGGAAAATTTTCCAGAAAATCCAGAACTTGCCAGCTTCTGTTCTACTTCTTGTATTTTTTTTTAAATAGTAAATGAAATCATAAATTAACTTATGACACAAGAATTAAAGCTTATTCTTTATATTTTAATAATTTTCAAAAACATTTTGACAAACATGAACACGAAAATACTTTTTTACAAAAAATTACTGACTGCCAGGACTGAAATTCCAGAACAGATGGGTCAACTTGCAACATGAATATCTAATTCGTTTTAAAATATTTTTCAGTGATTCCAAAGGCAATGTTGTATAATTTTAAGTCTATTTTCAATCAAAACTAGTTTAGCACTATTTTATTAAGTATAACTCGAGATATTCACAAAATAGTGACTGGTGTTCGGATCAAAATGCTGGAACAGCTAACTGTTGATTTGTTCTTTATCAGATTTTAAAAAAGAAAAGCTTTGTGTAAAATTTAAGAAAAAATTTGGCAGAGTTTCCCCTATACATCCTCAAAGAAATAAAACCACCAAAAACAGAACCAATTCAATAGACACAACCAGATTACAAATTTCCAGCCAGAGCAAGTCACAAAAACAGAAAAATGAGTTAGCAAACACATGAACAAGGAAGAACCATCAACATATCATAAGTTTAGAGAAATCAACTCCCCACTCCCCCCCTATACCTCATATTTTCGTGTGATTGGAGAGGAGCAAGAGTGATTCTGAATTGCTTCCAAAAGTTGAAGAAGATGATGCTTCAAAGGGTTCCAAAGGTGGTTGAAGAAGGTGAGTGGTTTGGGTGCTTCAATGAAGCTTTAATGGAGCTTGAAAAACAGAATGGTAGCCATGGAAATGGAGAAGGGTATCAGCCATAATGGTGAGGGAGAAGTGAGAATGAGCTGAAGTCTCATGGCCTTAAATAGGGTTGGGTGAGTGGAGTGTGATATCATGCTTTATGTCATAATTAGAGAAATTAGAAATGACTCACAATTTTGGCTAGGAGACAAGTTTACTCCTTGTCATGCAAGGAGACAAGTGTCTCACCAGATGCATGCTGACACATAGCTTGATCAGGAGAGTCTTCCTGTCTTGATCAAGTTTTAACTGTCCAGGGTCTCTGTACAATGCTACCTCAAAAAATGTGCCAATCGGAAACGTATACTTAACCTTTTTAAGTTTTTATAGCAAACAAAATTATTTTTCGAAAAGCTTTGTGAGAATATTATTTCAACATTATAAATAATTATCATGAATTAAAATTAATTATTCCTAATTAATTTGGAATTTTCTGATAATTATTTAGGTATTTTCAAGCTAAAATTCATATTAAATTCATTTTAGCTCGAAAAATTCTCAAATTTTCACAAAAAAATTATTTTTATGTGTTTAATAAAATAATGGATTGACTTTGTGAATTTCATCATGTTTTAAAGTTAAATCTATACTGCTGACCTTTCAACAAACAACATAGGGCACACCGTTAAATTTTCTCAGGAGTCTCTAAAAATTATGAGAAAATTGTCATAGACATATTTAATTATGTAGGACATGATTCTAAGCTCAAATAATTATATCTAAGACTTTTCCTCAAAATTATAGACAAGTCTATACGTAATTGTTGTTTTAGCAGTTATATATCACGATTAAGTAATAATTATTAAAAATCACGATTAAGTTCTCAAAATTCTAATCTTAATAAGATATATCAGAATTTTGAGATTCGCTCTATATTTTCCAAAATAAAATTTGGAAATCAACGGTTCTAAAAGTTGGGGTGTTACGGAACCTTTTTACAAGAAAATATATAAAGCAAATTTTAAACCAACTCTTTCACAAAGATCGTCCAACAAGTTTAAAAACAGTTTTCTCAAAATAGTTTTGCAAAGAACTTGTGCGTCCAAAGGTGTATGCAAGAGAAAACAAGTTAAAGCTTTAAAGAGACAGTATAAACACTTGTTTTATACTGGTTCACTCAAACTCATGAGCTATGTCTAGTTCTCCTTCAATTCCTTGAAGGGTTCCACTAATCAAAATTGATTACAAAGCAAATATTCTACCCTGTCACTTCTGGCTTACACAAGTATTCACCGTAAGACTGAAAAACACGCAAGTATTGTTTTATCACTAAGCCACTTTTGGCTTTCCAAAAAACTATTTGATTGAATACAATTCAAAGGCAACTCTTAAAGAGAGGATTTACAATGAAGAATAGAATACAAGAAAACTTTGCTAAGCAAAGGATTGCATAATGAGCACATATGTATGATCGTCCAAAGAAGAGAACAAGTATCATAGCAAAAGTAGAGCTTGAGGATTTTTCTTGAATGCAAAAAACTTGTTCTCTGTTGTACTTTCTTCTTGATTTATAGGCTTCAAAAGGTGACAGTTGTGGGATTTAAAAGCTTCTACAAAATTATCCGTTTACTCATAGGCTTATCATATTTGCAACGTGGCAGCTTGGGTGGAGAGAGAAAATTTCATAGTATTGTCCTTTCTTCTGTGTAGCATTCATGTTGTCTCCACTAACAGTTTTTAGAGAATATGCTAACCTGTCTTGTACACACTTGAAATTCAAATGATAAGATCATTTTAAAAAGAGAGGGGATAAGTTTATAGATATTTTTAGACAAAATCTACATGGGTCAAAGCACACACAAGCGCACGTGTTCTTTTCAGGATTGGACACAATATTGCTTGTACAAAACTGTGTGTGATTTCTTAGCACAAGTTTGGATGATCAGAAAGAACTTAGCATGTTGGATGCTAGTTTTCACAAGCTATTGGACTCTTGTTTAATTATAGCGCATTGGATGCTACAAAGTCTTTTAATAAGAACAAGTATCAGAGTTATTCAATAGTGTTGGATGCAAGATGTATATAATCATAGCAATAAAAAGGATAAGGATTTCAATACCAAATCAGCCTTGGACAATAATATTCTTGTAATACTTAATGAAATCCATTAGTCCACCAAATTTTAATGTTTGTTATCATCCAAACTTTAGGAAATTTGAGGGGTAAGATATCATCCAATGTCTTTGGTTCTAACAAATATATACCCTTTCACTGTAAACTTTCACACATATCAATATATATGAAGCAAAAAGAAACTATTACAAATTTAATACCTAAACAATTATCTCTCTGCCATTATAGAGAGAGAGAGAGAGAGAGAGAAAGAAAGAAAGAGAGAGAGTGACTTGAATGAAAATATTAATATAGCATTTAATTTTATAAAATTTTAATACCAACACAAAATAAAACAGTTTTATTGGATTTATTAAAAGTTTATTAAATATATAATTTTTATACCAATTATTAAATATGATACAAAAATTAAATACTACATATTTAATGTGTAAACATCTCTTTCTCTGAATAAATGTAACACATATAAAATGATGATTTGATATTTACAATGACAGTATTATTGTCAATATAAAATTTATTACACTGATAATACATTAAAATTAAACTTAAAAGATATTTACACTATCAATAAATTAGAAACTATTCTAGATGTGACATTTATTTAGTAAAATTGATCAATTTTGAATTATATGATAATCCATATTGAATATTTATGTAGAATGCCTTACAGCAATAAAATTCTTTGAAAATTAGGTAGATACTTTGTTTTACAATACACACATATAAACATATTTTGTTTCTTTAAGGTAGATAAGTAATTTACAATAATAAAATATTTTTAAAATTAAGAAAACTGTTAATGACTATTCTTAAATTATTTATTATATTATAAGCACAAAAATAATTTATTAAATCTAATTAATTAAAAATAATTAATAGAGTGTATTAAGCGCTTTTCATGAATAGCATTAAAGCACTAGAAAGTAATACTTCAAAAGTTGTTATGATATATTCATTACAATTTAATTTTAATATGTTTGTATATATTTTTACTTCAACCAATTAGGAATCACTTTATATATGACATTTAAAACAATTATTATAGCAGAGGTGTCTACATTTAGTATCTAATAATGTCTCAACTTAAGACTGTCTCCAAAAGAAAATGCCCGTGAGAAACAAAAAATAGTTGACAATCTTACCATATATGCTACTATTTGATTGGATGATAATATGAAAATCTTTTATACTGACAACACATTATAATTAGATTCTATTTTTTCTATAATTTATCTTATTTTTTCTGTTTAAAATTATCTAGATCCTTTAAATTTAGATTAAAATTCTAAAATGTCCTTTATTCTTTGATTATTTGATAATTGGAGTAAAGGTAGAAGAAAATATCATTGCCTATTGATTTTTATATTTACCCAAAATAAACCTTTGATTTAGCAAGGACGTATGTGTCCTAATATGTGGAACCCATTTTCTAAAATCCCAATCTTTGAAAGCCACCCCACTCATTCTACTCATTTCTCTCTCTCTCACTAAGTAAGCTGAGAACTCAACTCTCTCCCTTCTCTCTAGCACTTCACGAGAACGCACATAACAATACTTTCTTTCTCTCATTTTCTCTCTAGACAGAGAGCACCACACACACTTCACCAATTTCTTTTCTCTACAATTCTTGCACTTCCTTTGCTTGACCAAATAGCTCAAGGATGTGAAGGAGATATTCAAGCCACCCCCATCTCCAACTAACCAAAGGTGTGGGATGATGGCCTTTTCTCAATGCATGTAACTTGGGTATTTAAATAAACTCCAAGGTGTAAGGTTTATTTTCTATGAACTCTTCAAACTTTGAGTTGAGAAATGGTTTCTTTGCTCATTTTATCAAAACTCCTGTTTGATTGTCAGTGCATGTTGATTTTCGTAAAGCTTGATCTTGATTTTTCTCAGTTGGATGTGATATTGGTGTGATTGAAGATGGAAAAACCGGCTGCATCTAAAATTCCATTCTATTTGAGAACTCGCATGTCATTTTGGTTATGGTTTATGGGATCTCCTAGTTTGATTTTGGCTCATGGAAGGGTAAGATAGAATTTTGTACAATGAACTGGTTAGAGTGAGTAAGATGAACACGGTTCTACCATTGATTAGGAAGGTTCCATGGAATCAAATCTAAATTGCAAAAAGCTTGCACTACAATCGCAGAATGTCTCTCTAACCAGAGTGCTCTCCAATTTCTCTCCAACGCAACTTCAACCACTTTCGTCACAACTTGTATCTCTGCATTTAATGACATGGACACACTCAGATGCCAAGCAAAAGCTCCCAAAAAACCGCCATTGCTATCTCTAGAAACTACACCACAAGTAGCCAGGGGTGGCCTTGAGGTCGGTCGAGGTGGACAATCGCCCAGGGCCCCATTTTTAGAGGGGCATTAAAATTTTTTATTTAATTTGTATAAATATTAAAATAAAAATTTATATAATTAAATTAAAATTATATAAACAATTTATTATAAAAAATAAAAATAAAAACACTAGTCATTAGTAAACTGATTGATGTTTCCACTTCTTAACTAAAATTTACTCATAATTTTGGAAAAATCAATAAGTGATGGTCCAATTTATGCACAATGAATGTTGCACGCAAAGAGGAAAGTGTGAATGTGAAAAATATTATTTTTTCTATTTCTCACAACATGAATATCTTTGACTTTCAACGTAATAAACACCTTGAACTTTATCTTTTTCTGTCTAATATTTTCATCTTTGATCTCTCTCTAATCATACAAAAACAAATTATTAATGATTTTGCAACAAAAAATACAATAAGGACAATATTCAAATGAGGACATCATTTTCTCAGTTTGCCCAGGGCACCAAAAAATTCAGGACTGGCTCTACAGGCAATCACCCCTGGAGAAGCTCGGGCTGCTCCATCAATTTTAACTTTCACCCAACCAAGAGATGGTGGACACAAAAACATTGGTTTTATGCATGGGGCCTTCCTAGCATGGCTTTGAACATGAAAGAATTTGAGGAGTAAGAAATCCTCCATGTTCGAGAACATGTAACCCTTCAAAAAGTTACTAGTTAGTGCTATAGCAGCAACAATCTTATTAAGAAGGCTTGGTTTAGACTCTAAGTGATTGTCAAAATTAAGTCAATTCCTATTATGCCAAAGGAACTGGATGTCATTAACAATACTTGCAATTATAACATCAAGTTCTTGAGGGCTACAATTCTGTCTGTATAACAAAAACAGATTAATAGGAGAGGATAAGTTCAAATCCCTTTTAAAAGCACTACTGGACTCGGTCCCCTTAAGCATCGTCTCGGGTTCGAGTCTTGTGGACTGAAAAAATGTGGTTGTGAGGGGAGAACCCCACTAAAGGTGACTAGTCAAGTTTTCCGACGGAGATTAGTCATCGGCAAAGCCAGTGGATACTCCGTACCAATAACATGGTAACCAAAAATAAAATAAAAAAAAGCACTACTCAGCCATGTCTAAATCTCAACTGCATAAGGGCAAGAGAAAACTAAATGCTCTGAGGATTCCTCAACACTACCACAATGAACACATATGAAAACAACCACACAACTACGAGTTTAAGATTCTCATCAGTCGGGATTTTTCCATGAATAAGCCGCCAGGATAAAAAAGATCTGGATGGAGGGATGAAACGTCACCAAAGAAATTTAGCCCACCAAACATCTAGAGAACTTGGCTTAACAAACAAGTAAGCATCCTTAAACAAGAGTTCACCTGAATGAGAGGGAGCCCAAAATTCCCTATCTTGCTTGGGAAATAAAGGAATTATTACCTGCAGTATACGTTGGTAAACATAAGGCAAAAGATGTTGCAACTCCAATGGAAGATGCCACTCACCATTAATGATAAAATCCCTAACCCTTTATCGAAACTCACAGCTAAGATGTAAAGGTATATTTTCCATATCTACAATGGAGCTATCTAACCATTTGTCAGTCCAGAAGGCTATAGATTCTCCATTACCAAGCTGCCAAAACAAAAGATCATGGATAGTAGCCAACCAGGTATGAATACCAGGCCCAACTGAGGACTTCATGTAATGAGAAACTTCTTGCGAGCCCCTTAAAAATCTTGCTCTAGAAAGAGAAGCCCATTCTCCCTGAGATGTGATAATCAACTAGCATAGTCTTAGAGTTGTAGCTTGGTTAATCAATTTGAGAGGTCTAATGCCTAAACCTCCATTAGAAAAAGGAGAACAAGTCTTGCCCCAAGCAATCGTGACTATCTTTTTCTTGTTAATATCACTAACCAAATAAAGTTTCGAATACAAGTATCCAAATCCTTTAACAGAGCCACTGGCCAAGCGTATATAAAAAAATTGTACATCAACATGCTGTATATTATAGACTTCACTAACTAGACCCTCCCCATAATTGAGAGTAGGGCACCTTTCCAAGTCACCAGCCTAGATTTTATTTTATCCGCAATTGGATGAAGCATAATTCACGAAGGCTTACCTTGAAAAATTGGAACCCCCAAATAATTAAAAGGAAGTGTCCCCTCTGAAAATCCAAGCACTTGACGAATAGAAACTATCCTGGTTCTGGATAAATTGCCATGAAAGAATTTACATTTAGCAGCACTAATCAATTGGCCAGAGGCTGTACCATATTCATAGAAAATGCCCATGATATTCTCTAAAGTTCTCTTGTTCCCTCTGCAAAAGATCATAATATCGTCTGCAAAGAAAGCATGGTTTGGAACGATACATGCACGAGGACCTATAATAGATTGCATCAGACCTTGTTGAACAAGATTAGCTAACCCTCTACTAAGAACCTCCTCAGCAAGGCAAAATAGAGTATCACATTGCTTAGAAATCAAGGTCAAGGGTAATTTATAAACACTGATCTTCTTCCTTGGCCCATCAAAGCGACTTTTGAAGACAAAATTGTGAGTTTCATATAAGAGCCAAAGATGATAATACCTTGAAAGTGATGAGCTTAACAATGTAGTGGACTTGATTGGGTCAAAACACATAATTTATAAGTCCAAATGATGAAATGAATGTTTTTCACACCACTACATAATCAATCAAATATCCATACAAAGAAACTGACATCGATAAATCCATATATATATATATATATATAGAGAGAGAGAGAGGAAGGATCAAGTTACTCCAAGACACCACTAATAAGTCAAATATCCATACAAAGAAACTGACATTAATAAGCTGAATTATGGTTTTAATATGTCAAATTCAAAAAATGCTCTTTGTAGTCCCTCCACCAGAATTTGAGGGACTAAAAAATGCAAAAACAATATTTCTGGAGATGCATACAAACATAAACATTGTTTTAATTCAATACTATTATACTAACCACTAATGAAGCTCTAATTTGGGTTGCACTGACCTTTTCTCCATTGAATAGTCATCATTGCAAATATCCACTGGATTGTCTTCCTTATCCTAATCAGGGATATTAATAGAAGAAGCAACTAGTTACTTATGTGTCTATGTTGGGGTGGGATAATCTACCTCACTCGTCCATCTATTTTTAACCTCAATGACAAATTCATACCTTTTTTTTTTTTTTTTTTGGCAAAACAGAAAATTAAATTAAGTAAAAGAGAAAAGAAGACAAGAAAACATGGGGGGACCAAACCAAAACCCATGAGAATTAAAACAAGGTGCACTATAGCTAAGTGGACCTAAGCTATTGCTAAAGAATTCCTCCGAACAAAAGGAGCAGCAGGGCATCACTAAGATGAAGTGAGATGCTGTATACAACTGAAAAGACTGTCTGAGAGTAGAACATGATGAGCCATGTGAAAGCCAAAAACACCAACTGAAAGGGGAGAAGCTCCCTAAAAACTACCATGTTGGCGTAAGAAGATGCACAGCTGCAATCCCAATTGCAGTAACAGAATATGCAATCCCCACTAGATAAAAAGTAGACCTAGAAAGATCCACTTCCCTTGCTATCCAGTAGTGTGATTTCATGATGCATTACTTGTCGAATTGGCCTGCAAACGGGTGCTTTTGGTAACAAGTATTTTATTTTTTGCTGTCTTCTTTCGCTGCCTTGTGGGAAGAGCCATTGTGAGGTTGTTTTCTGTGACTGCAGAGTTGTTATTGTTTGTTGTCATATCTGGTTCACCATCCCCAATTTCTCCCCAAAAAGATGAGAGGATTTGAAGATCTTTATGAACAACTTCTGGAATAGTTCTTTATAAAATTGTACTGCCTATTTAGATAGTACAATTTTATAAAGAACTATTCAAACCAATTAATTTATTTGACCGTATCAATTTTCTTTTTTAGAATTTAAATTTATCCACAGACAGTAAAATCTATATTTCAAATATAAAGATCTAACAAAATTAAAAAAGATTCTTTACAATGTTAAGAAAATTGTACGTAAATTTAAAGGTGATTACATGTTCATAATTAATTATCTCTTTGGAATCTACAACAAAATCTCATGCCATATGTTACCCTAAAAAATAACCAAACACCTAAGATTAGAAAAATGGTTAAACATATGTTTTGTCCCTATAAATATGGAAAACAATCATTTTTAGTGGCTTCTTTTAAAAAGTCAACTTTTCATCCTCCATTTTTAAAATGTATCACAATAAACCATTGTCACTAGCTCCGTTAGCTAGAATTAACAGAGGTTTAATTTTTGGTAGTAAAAAATCACCACAAAATGTGAATTACGGATTACAGATGTGGATTATAAATTAACAAAAACAACCCAACAAACATAAACACATAACAATATTCACAAAAAACAGAAAAAGCAAAACACAAAAGAGCTTTAATTCCAAATAAAGACTTAAAAAATCTTCTCAAACAAACCCTAACACATACACACTTGTTTCTTCCAAAACAAAAATACAACAACCAAAGCCAATAAATTTTTTGGTTCCCTGAAAATAACATAACCAAGGAAATGGTCCCCAAAAAAACGTGGAGGTTGGGTTCGAAGGAGAGGATTTCGATGAATTGTGATGTAGTTGGGTGGGTAGTTGTCAGTGAATTAAAGGTAGAAGAGAGGGATGTAGTGTTGGGAAAGGAGGTAAAGTAGCGGTTGAGGGGACGACGTGGAGTGCAATAAACAGTAATGATGAGGGGGGGGGGGGTGGAGTGACTGGTGGGTTTGAAAGGGATGAAGCAAGAGCGGGGAAGGACACCACTGGGGGAGATGACATTGGCAATGGGGTCTATGTGGATGTAGATGTTGAAGAGTAAAGGGTTGTGGGAGAACAATTTTTGCCGGAGGGGGAAGAAAGTGAGGTTGGAACTGGCAAGGAAGAGGAAGCCAGTTTTCAGTGTGGTGGAAAGGTGGGAGGTGAGGTGTGTGGTGGTGAAGTGGTGCAAGAGGATGAGGTTGTCGATGTCGAGAGGAGAGAGAATGTAGGGAAAATATAGAGAAGGAGAGGGAGGTCAACGAAGAGAAAGGTTGATGGGGTGGCTTGTTGGTTGAGATGCTATAGGGCTATATATATATACACAAAATATCTTACCTATATTTTGTGTAGGCAACACCACTTTCATTGTATTCCTAAATGATTAAACGTTTAGCAATTTGAACCAAAGACAACCAACAATAAATAAAAAAATAAAATCAGTAATGCATATTTAAAACCTTTAAATTAAACAAACAACAAAACTCAAATAAGATGTTAACTGCAAACAATTTATTACCCAAACTGTTGAAAAGATACGAGTATTCTAGATATATTCACTTACAAAGATACAAATTAAACCCCCTAGGTGCAGAGATAAAAGAAACAAAGCCGAATTAAATTTTTATTTTAAAATAGATGTAAACCAAACAAAATCAAAGTGTGTTTGAATGTGTTTTTGCTTGTTAGTTTTTAAAAACAAATTTAAAATTTTGAGTTCAAGAAAATAAAAGTGAGTGAAAAAGATGTGAAAATATAAATAATACAAAATTGAAAATAAAAACAATTTTAAAAATTATTTTACAACCAGTTTTTTTTCTTTCAAAAATTTTCAGCAATTTTTTTTTTTGAAATGGTCAGCAATTTATTTAAAGCTTGGTTTCCATGTTAAAAAGTATTTTTTTCTCTATGTTTTAATAATGAGTAATACTATATACCCAACGGCTCTTTCAAAAAAAAAAAAAAAAAAAGATATGACCAACTTCTATATAAATTAAAGATGAAGATTTGAGTGAACTCTAACTCTAACCCTAACAGCCGCAGAATGTTGCAACTTCAGCCAGCCATATATCTCCGCTGCCGCTTCACACCACAACTGCCCTATGATAGATCGGTCCACAGATTTCCTCCACAATTCCCATTGGTTTCTTCATAGATAGACTTTCCCTATAAATTTGCACTGAACAATTTAGATCGATCATATATCTTGGTTACGAAAGTGTTACAGAATTACAGAATCACACAATTCCCATTGGTTTCTTCAAAGTGGGGTCCCTCTCGCCCATTTGGTTTTCATGTCATGCCCCTCCCAAGATGATAATTGGTGTACCATTTCTCCCAATTTCTGATCCGAAGAAAAAGTGTGTTAATCGGTACAATTTCTCAACAATTCTCTTCCATCTAAAACTTTTTAGTGAGTTTTATTCTTTAAATTTTGCTTCTTTTTTTTTTTAACTAGGAAATTCATTGCAAAGTCTGCTGAAAATCATTTATATTTAATCAAGTACAATACCATTTGATTCAGTACTATTGTTCTTACAAAGAATCAATCTAACTTAAATTTCGTGTTTTAACCATAGAATCTGAAAACCACATTGCTTTATCTCTTATCATATTTCTTGGAATTTCAGATTTAAAAATCTAGGGTGGTTCTTCTCCACAATTACAATATATAAAGGAAATTCTTTTAATCTTCCATCTTCTATATATTTGAATCCCGCATATTATTATTAGTTATTTCATTTATGTTAAACTGATATTTTTTTCTCACATGCATATATAAACAACATAGAATGTTGCTGTTTGAAGAGATGGGTGGGACTCGCGACTTCTGAAGGGACGGCAGAAGCAATTGACATTTGCACAGCCTTGTCCACGGCAGCTGCTTCTAAGAAAGACCATGAAAGTGGTATGTATCCAAAACTTCATTGCTTGATAATGATTTTAATATTTGGTTATTTTTTATTTATTTAGTTCATCTATAAATGCTACAATATTAGCCATATATCAATTTCAAATGCTTGAGATACAAAGGAGTGTTGAAATCATCATAGCAATAAAACATGCACGCAGGGCCATGTTGAGAAATTTCGAGGACTTGAGTAAAACTAGGACATTTTAGTGTCAATTATTAATATTCATATCATTTTTTTATTTTTTTAAATGTAAAATTATATATTAAACTTTTATAATTAAGTAATTCTGACATTTTATTCTAAAAAATTAATATACTTAATTCACTCAATAGATCTTGTAACATTGTAAATTTAATATGGGATTTATACAATATTAAATATAAAAACTTTCAACAAGCACATTGTTATTTTTCCCTATTCAAATTATTATTATTATTATTATATATATATATATATATATATATATATGTGTGTGTGTGTTAATTATAATATTCTAGCAATTTCTTCATCTCTGGCATTAACCATAATTCATGTTGAACATAAAACTAACTAGTATGCAACTATATAAAGACTGATAAGTTAATGAAATAGAATTGAATAGGGAAAAATAGCCATCGTTTGGATGGACTTTTTTCTACCAACAAATCTCTTGGTGACTGACTTTGCTTTCGCCATATGTTGTCGCAAGTGATCAATTGGTTGGATCTTGTCAGCCAACTTATATGCACAAATGAATCTAACAGCTTTGATGTGCGGTTGCTTCTTAATAAGATTATGAACAAAATCTGCAGACACACCGTAACTTCACTTCATCATATCAATTCAAAAAAGACATTTGGAATTAAAGTCCATTCCAATAGCATTCCAATAGCATTAACCAGAATGTCTAATTATGGATTACCATCTAATTTTAATGAAGATGAAGTTTTAAAGCTTTTGGAATTTGCTACAAGCAAGTTGTAGAGTTGTTTCAAACTCTTGGTTTTGTGGATAAAATCTCTGGTATCTTTTATCCACAAAACCAAGGGTCTGAAACAGCTTTACAACTTCCTTGTGCTGAGCAGCAAATTCCAAAAGCTTTAAAACTTCATCTTCATTAAAATTAGAAGCTAATCCATATTAGATAGAAGCAATAGAAAGCCCAATTAATATTTTGTTAAATAAAAACTAATTGTTTTAAAATTATAGGACCTCCTGGTTAATGCTTTTGGAATTGACTTTAATTCCAAATGACTTTTGTGAATTGATTTCATGAAGTGAAATTACACAGTGGTAACTTGCACATTTTGTTCAGAATCTAATTTAGAAGCAGCAGCACAACGAAGTTGTTAGATCCATTTGTGCATATATGTTGGTTGACAAGATCCAACCAATTGATATGTTGCGACAACATATGGAGGAAACGAAGTCAGTCACCAAGAGATTTGATGGTAGAAACAAGTCCATCGAAACAAAGGTTATTTTTCCCTATTCAAGTTTATATATATATATATATATATATATATATATATATATATATATATATATATATATATATATATATATATGTATGTGTGTGTGTGTGTTAATAATAATATTCTAGCAAATTCTTCATCTTTGGCATCACGTACAACATATATGTAACTAGTATGCAACTATATAAAGAATGATAAGTTAATGAAATAGAATTGAATAGGGAAAAAAAAGCCTTTGTTTACACGGACTTTTTTCTGCCAATAAATCTCTTGGTGACTGACTTTGCTTTCGCCATATGCTGTCACAAGTGATCAATTGGTTGGATCTTGTTAGCCAACTTATATGCACAAATGAATCTAATAGCTTCGATGCGCTGCTGCTTCTTAATAAGATTTTGAATAAAATCTGCAAGACACACCGTAATTTCAATTCATGATATGAATTCAAAAAAGTAATTCTAAAGTAAAGTCCATTCCAATAACATTAACCAGGATATCATATAATTTTAAAATAATTATTTTTTATTTAACAAATTATTAGTAGGACTTCTACTACTTTCGTCTAATTATGGATTAGCATCTAATTTTAATGAAGATGAAGTTTTAAAGCTTTTGGAATTTGTTGCTCAACACAAATAACTTGTAGAGTTGTTTAAAACTATTGGTTTTGTGGATAAAATCTCTGGTATCTCTGGTATCTTTTATCCACTAAACCAAGAGTCTGAAACAGCTCTACAACTTTCTTGTGCTGAGCAATAAATTCCAAAAGCTTTAAAACTTCATCTTCATTAAAATCATAAGCTAACCCATAATTACACAAAAGCAGTAGAAAGCCCTATTAATATTTTGTTAAATAAAAATTAATTATTTTAAAATTATAGGACCTCCTTGTTAATGCTCTTGGAATGGACTTTAATTACAAATGACTTTTATGAACTGATTTGATGAAGTGAAATTACACTGTTGTGACTTGCAGGTTTTGTTCAAATTCTAATTTAGTAGCAGCACCACATCGAAGCTGTTAGATTCATCAGTTCGTGTAAGTTGGCTGAAAAGATCCAACTACTTGATCTCTTGCGACAACATATGGCGGAAGCGAAGTCAGTCACCAAGAGATTTATTGGCCGAAAAAAGTCCATCGAAACAAAGGTTATTTTTCCCTATTCAAACAAATATATATATATATATATATATATATATATATATATATATATATATATATATATATATATATTAATCTCTGGCATTAACCCAAATTCACGTTCAACATATAACTTACTAGTATGCAACTATATAAAGACTGATAAATTAATGAAATAGAATTGAATAGGGAAAAATAGCATTTGATTAGATGGACATTTTTCTGCCAACAAATCTCTTGGTGACTGATTTTGCTTTTGCCTTATGTTGTCACAAGTGATCAATTGGTTGGATCTTGTTAGCCAACTTATATCCACAAATGAATCTAATAGCTTCGATGCGTTGCTGCTTCTTAATAAGATTCTGAACAAAATCTGCAAGACACGCCATAATTTCACTTCATCATATCAATTCATAAAAGTCATTTTGAATTAAAGTTCATTACAAGAGCATTAACCAGGATGTCATATAAATTTAAATAATAATTTTTTATGTAACAAAATATTAGAAGCTTCTACTTTTGTTGAACTATGGATGAGAATCTAATTTTAATGAAGATGAAGTTTTAAAGCTTTGGAATTTGCTGCTCAGCACAAGCAAGTTGTAGAGTTGTTTCAAACTCTTGGTTTGGTGGATAAAATCTCTAGTATCTCTGGTTTCTTTTATCCACAAAACCAAGGGTCTGAAACAGCTTTACAGCTTCCTTGGGCTGAGCTGCAAATTCCAAAAGCTTCAAAACTTCAGCTTCATTAAAATTAGAAGCTAATCCATAATTAGCCAGAAGCAGAAGAAAGCCCAATTAATATTTTGTTAAATAAAAATTAATAATTTAAAAATTATAGGACCTCCTGGTTAATGCTCTTTGAAAGGACTTTAATTCCAAATGACTTTTCTGAATTGATTTCATCAAGTGAAATTACACTGTGGTGACTTGCAGATTTTGTTCAGAAACTAATTTAGAAGCAGCAGCACATCGAAGCTGTTAGATTCATTTGTCCATATAAGTTGGCTGACTAGATCCAACTTGTTGATCTATTGCGACAACATATGGCAGATGTAAAGTCAGTCACCAAGAGAATGGTAGGCAGAAAAAAGTCCATCAAAACAAAGGATATATATATATATATATATATATATATATATATATATATATTATTATTCAAATTTCTTCATCTCTGGCATTAACCTGAATTCATGTTCAACATATAACTAACTAGTATGCAACTATATAAAGACTGATAAATTAATAAAGTAGAATTCAATATGGAAAAATAGCATTTGTTTAGACGGACATTTTTCTGCCAACAAATCTGTTGGTGACTGACTTTGCTTTTGCCATATGTTGTCGCAAGTGATCAATTGGTTTGATCTTGACAGCCAACTTATATGCACAAATGAATCTAACAGCTTCGATGCGTTGCTGCTTCTTAATAAAATTCTGAACAAAATCTACAAGACACGCTGTAATTTCACTTCATCATATCAATTCAGAAAAGTCAATTTGAATTAAAGTCCATTCCAAGAGAATTAACCAGGATGTCATATAAATATAAATAATTATTTTTTACTTAACAAAATGTTAGTAAGGCTTTCTACTGCTTTTGTCTAATTATGGATTAGCATCTTATTTTAATGAAGATGAAGTTTTAAAGCTTTTGGAATTTGCTGCTCAGCACAAGCAAGTTGTAGAGTTGTTTCAAACTCTTGGTTTTGTGGATAAAATCTCTGGTATCTCTAGTATCTTTTATCCACAAAACCAAGGGTCTGAAACAGCTTTACAGCTTCCTTGTGCAAATTCCAAAAGCTTTAAAACTGCAGCTTCATTAAAATTAGAAGCTAATCCATAATTACACAAAAGCAATAAAAAGCCCAATTAATATTTTGTTAAATAAAAACTAATTATTTTAAAATTATAGGACCTCCTGGTTAATGCTCTTGGAATGGACTTTAATTCCAAATGACTTTTCTGAATTGATTTCATGAAGTGAAATTACACTGTGGTGACTTGCAAATTTTGTTCAGAATCTAATTTAGAAGCAGCAGCAAATCGAAGCTGTTAGATTCATTTGTGCATATAAGTTGCTAACAAGATCCAACCAATTGATCTCTTGCGACAACATATGGCGGAAGCGAAGTCAGTCACTAAGAGATTTGTTGGCAGAAAAAAGACCATCGAAACAAAGTTTATTTTTCTCTCTATATATATATATATATATGCTAATAATATTATTCTAGTAATTTCTTCATCTCTGGCATTAATCTGAATTCACATTCAACATATAACTAACTAGTATGCAACTATTGTGTCAAAAAAAAAACTAGTATGCAACTATACAAAGACTGATAAGTTAATGAAATAGAATTGAATAGGAGAAAATAGCCTTTGTTTAGACGGACTTTTTTCTGCCAACAAATCTCTTGGTGACTGACTTTGCCTTCGCCATATGTTGTCGCAAGTGATCAATTGGTTGGATCTTGTCAGCCAACTTATGTGCACAAATGAATCTAACGGCTTTGATGCACCGCCACTTCTTAATAAGATTCTGAACAAAATCTGCTAGACACACCTTAATTTGAATTCATCATATCAATTCAGAAAAGTCATTTGGAATTAAAGTTCATTCCAAGAGCATTAACCAGGATGTCATATATATAATTTTAAAATAATTATATTTTATTTAACAAAATATTAGTAGGGCTTTGAACTACTTTTGTCTAATATGGATTAGCATCTAATTTTAATAAAGATGAAGTTTTAAAGCTTTTGGAATTTGCTGCTCAGCACAAATAAGTTGTAGAGTTGTTTCAAACTCTTGGTTTTGTAGATAAAATCTCTAGTATCTTTTATCCACCAAAACCAAGAGTTTGAAATAGCTCTATAGCTTCCTTGTGCTGAGCAGAAAATTCCAAAAGCATTAAAACTTCATCTTTATTAAAATTTGAAGCTAGTCCATAATTAGACAGAAGCAGTAGAAAGCCCAATTAATATTTTGGTACATAAAATTAATTATTTTTAAATTGTAGGACCTCCTGGTTAATGCTCTTGGAATGGACTTTAATTCCAAAAGACTTTTCTGATTTGATTTCATGAAGTGAAATTACATTGTGGTAAGTTGCAGATTTTGTTCATAATCTAATTTAGAAGCAGCAGCACATCGAAGTTGTTAGATTCATTTGTGCATATAAGTTGGATGACAAGATCCAACTAGGTGATCTCTTGCAACAACATATGGCAGAAGGAAAGTCAGTCACCAAGAGATTTTTTGGCAGAAAAAAGTTCATCGAAACAAAGGTTATTTTTCCCTATTCATACATACATACATATATATATATATATATATATATATATATATATATATATATTAATAATATTATTCTAGCAATTTCTTCATCTCTGACATTAACCTGAATTCACATTTAACATATAACTAACTAGTTTCCAACTATATAAAGACTGATAAGTTAATGAAATAGAATTAAATAGGGAAAAATAGCATTTGTTTAGGCGAACTTTTTTCTGCCAACAAATCTCTTGGTGACTGACTTTGCTTTCGCCATATGTTGTCGCAAGTGATCATTTGGTCGGATCTTGTCAGCCAACTTATATGATCAAATGAATCTAATAGCTTCGATATGCTGCTACTTCTTAATAAGATTCTGAACAAAATCTGCAAGACACACCATAATTTCATTTCATCATATCAATTCAACATAGTCATTTGGAATTAAAGTCCGTTCAAAGAGCATTAACCAGGATGTCATATAATTTTAAAATAATTATTTTTAATAAACAAAATATTACTTGGGTTTTCTACTGCTTTTGTCTAATTATGGATTAGCATCTAATTCTAATGAAGATGAAGTTTTAAAGCTTTTGGAATTTGCTGCTCAGCACAAACAAGTTGTAAAGGTGTTTCAAACTCTTGGTTTTGTGGATAAAATCTCGGGTATCTTTTATTTATCCACTTAACCAAGTGTCTGAAACAGCTCTACAGCTTCCTTGTGCTGAGTAGCAAATTACAAAAGCTTTAATACTTCATCTTCATTAAAATCATAAGCTAACCCATAATTAGACAGAAGCAATAGAAAGCCCTATTAATATTTTGGTAAATAAAAATTAATTATTTTAATTATAGGACCTCCTGGTTAATGCTCTTGGAATGGACTTTAATTCCAAATGACTTTTCTGAATTGATTTGATGAAGTGAAATTACACTATTATGACTTGTAGGTTTTGTTTAGAATCTAATTTAAAAGCAGCAACACATCGAAGCTGTTAGATTCATTTGTGCATATACGTTGGCAGACAAGATTCAACCAGTTGATCTCTTGCAACAACATATGGTGAAAGCGAAGTCAGTCACCAAGAGATTTGTTGGCAGAAAAAAGTCCATCGAAACAAAGGTTATTTTTCCCTATTCAAATTATTGATTATATATATATATAATATGATAAGGAGTAAGATTATTACCAAAGATGTCAAAGAAACCATAGATAGTAGTCAAGTTTGAATTTGATTTTGAATTGGGAAATTAGATGAAAATTAGTATTTAGATAGATTAGATTAACTCATATTCAATTACTATAAACACAACCCTAGGTAAATGAGAACAAAATCCTAAAACTCTCACCACCTATGTACACCAAGACTACCATGGACGACGAGGAGGTGCATAAGTTGTTCAAGCATTACGACATGGACGGCAACGGAAGCAACTCGATGAAGGATTTGAACAACAGGCTGATTGCGTGCGATGTGCAACCCACCTACGAGCTGTTGAAACACATGCTGTCTCATGCTGATCTAAACGGCGACAAGCACATCGACTTCAAGGAGTTGAGGACTTTTACTGTAGCTATCTTTGCAAGCTACCACGCCATGTAAAGCCTCCTCCAGGCCCTCAACCTCAACAACAAGTTATCCCTCTGGCTCCGCATCTCCCTAACCACATCCATCGTCTTCGCCACCGCCAACCGATAATTCAAGGATTTCGCTTCTGAAAGGAAGGGCTGCGCACGGTTTCTTTTCCTTATTTTTTTTATCCGTAGGAATCGAACACGATACCAGGGGTTTCTTTTTTCTTATTTGTAAACCCTAGTTGGTTTCTTTTGTCATTGACTCACTGTCAATAATTGATTTTTTTGCTATGGAAAACAATGCAACAAGTTTTATCCTGAATGGTTATGGCAATCAAACGTTACTGCATTTTAGTCTTCTTGTTGTGAAAAAATATGTGGTCTTATATAGTACTAGTAGGCATCAGATAAAAAAAAAAATTAAGGGATTACTTGATTCTTCTCATACTGAAGACTTACTTCCAGAAGTGATTATCAGATGTCTCAATGAATGGGATATTGACTGCAAGCCTTTTACCTTGACACTTGATGATTGTTCCATCGATGATGACATCACTCTTATTCTATCTGTTCAACTATGATTAATCAAGGCTCGGCTTGGAGGATCACCAACTCCTATAATACAGTCTAACTTGGAGGATCAAATAAAAAACGGATACAGACGATGGTTTTTTAAAGATCACTGTTTTATCAAAAACTTAGAAAAACGATTTTTAGATAAACTCGCCATTCAAGGTTATTTATTTTATTTTTATCAATAAATTTTATTTAAATTTAAAAGTACCCAGTGTTATAGGAAATTTGCTAGATTATGGAGAATTTCCCCCGTGTGAAGTGGGGCCAAGGTCACCTTCCTTTCGCCATGACTCATGAATCCCACTAAATGAAAAGTACTAGAATATTTAATACTCAAATAATGTATAATACTCCTTTTTCAAAATGACAAATAATATACAATACCCAAGCCTATAGATGAATATCTTACAAAAGCCTTACAGTGAAGTCAGGGCCTAAAAAATGTACAAACAAATGAATGAAATCCAACCCCCATCCCATTCTAGCTATCACTAATCAAATTAAATAAAGAAATAAGCAATCATCACTGCATCATGACTCTAAATTCATCAAAGCTAAGAAGGCCATCTCCATTCAAATCAAAGTGACAAATCATTGCTCTACATTGCTCCATGGATTTATTTGAGAATAACTCACTACCCATCATGCCTAACCGGTTCCTAAGTTCAGATGGGGAAATCTTACCATCCCCATCTTCATCAAAATATTTGAGAACACTCTCAAACTCTCTGTTCACCCTCATAATGTCACAACTCAAGAAAAATTGATGAAAAATTAATAACACTTTGTGAAATTGTTATATGCACAAGATTAATTATGCAGTGCTGGGTCGTGGGCTTATTGTGTGTAACATATTGTAGGGGTGCTGTTTTTATATGTTGTGTTTGTGATGTAAATGGCATCGGAAAGTTCACGATACGAAGGAGAAAGGAAAAAGGGCATAACGCGCGCAAGGACAGCGCGTTAGATGAGAAACATGAATCAAATGCTATAATCAAAGACGTGTTAATTAGTACCGCTTTACCGTGTATAAATACAAGTCAATTTTGAGTTGCTGCGCAACTACACTTAATAAAAATATTAGAATTAATGTATTAAATATTAACAATATAAAGATTTTTTACACTTTTAGTTATTCAATATTAATTTGTCACATGTGATAAATTTGTTGCTTATAAAAATTGTGTGATAAATTTATTAAATTTATAATAATTCCTTTAAAATTCATATCTAAAACAATTTCTAATTGTTTGGGCATAAAAATAGTTATACTAATAATACATGAAAAAAAAACTAAAAAAACCCTGTAAAAAAAAACTAAAAAAACCAGTTGCCTAATAAATTCTAAAACTTCTTTAGTTTTCGTTTTCTCGTGACAAATGTACGCCAACAGCCTTGCAAGTTATTCATATTATATTTATTTATTTATTTATTCATCTATTTATTTATTTATTAACCTCAATATTTAAATATGATTCATGTAACAGATGTTTGGACCTGTGTTTATTTTCTACGCTTTACGTCTAATTTGCTAAGAAAAATACGGAAGTTAGTGTGAGTTGCGTCAAATTTGCTAAGAAAATACATAGTGTGTGAATTGCTCCTCAACTAATGCATGTAAAAGACGTCAGCGTTAGTTCTACAGTTTTGTTAAGTTTTGGGACGACGGAGGGTAAGACAGCAACGTATAAAGTTTGAATAATCTGTTAAGAAGTATCTATATACTCAAATTTTAGAGAAGAAAAACAAAAGTCCCATACTATATTTATAGACGAGTGGATAATTTTTTTTATGAGGTGTGGATATTAATTTAAATGTCCATATTCATTCAATAGGTACTTATATACTAATAACCTATATTTTACTTAATAGAATATTTATCATTTTTTTCATAAACTAATACTAATATTTATCATTTTTTTCATAAACTAATATTAATATGTAGTGGTGTTAAAATGCATCTTGTCCATTGGGCTGGCCTAATTAGTCAGATGCATGGTTTGAACTGAATTGTGAAATGGCAATTGCTATGTCCACTCCCCCTAATTACTAAGTGCACTCCCCTTTTCATAACTTTTCCCTTTCTATCCTTTTCTGACCGAAGTGCCGAATGAGTAAGTTCCGGAATATATTTAACTCTTCTGGAAATTAATTTCTGGAATATATTTAACTCTTCCGGAAATTAATTTCCGGAAGTATTACTAGGGAGTGCAACCGAAAGCCAAATTTACACGAGGGAGCACAAGTGAAATGCATTTTGTTCAAACAGAAATTGCCAATGCCAGCATAACTATCATCCATTCTTCTAAATCCATGTCCACTCTCTCTCCTCCCCTTCCACAATTCCACTCCCCCAATCGCCACAACCTCCACTTGCCAAAAACCTTCTCCATCCTAATCACGCAAAAAAAGAAAACAGCAAAACAGGATTATGGATTCTTCATGGTCCAAATCAGAAAATTTTGAAAAGCAAAGATATAACAAGTAAACCAGGCTAGACATTCAAGTGCAAAGATAAGAACCTTGGTTCAAGGACGTCGGTCACCCTCTGAGAGGGTACAAAAATCATAAGATAATTAAATATGAAAAAAGTAAACCATACAAATTCAAAACCAACAAAACAGTAATTAAGTAGAAGCTAATGAAGTACAAAGTCCCAATTAATTCCTTGTAGCTCTAAAATAGAAAACCACAAAACTTATGGTAAGTGCATATTGAAGTCATAATTTGAAGTACTGTAGATGAAGAGTTATTTTAACAATTGATTACAATAACTAACGAATGTGAACACAAAATCCTATAATATGAAAATTCTCACATGTAGCAAGTAATTTATGCATATTTTAGAAAAGGATATTTTAGGAAATAAATAACAAAAATGTGAAAAGGGGAGTGCACTTAGTAGTTAGAGGGAGTGCATATAGCAATTTCCTTGTTAAATTGGCAATTGTTATTTATACCTTTCAACTTTATTAATATAGCTCAATTAGTTAAATAGAGTGTATAAGTTATTGTAACCTTCTCTGGTATTTGTTTTTTATTCCTATGAATCAAAAAATATATATATCTCCCTTTTTTTTATCTTTTTTTCAAAAATATTCTTTTCTAGAAAGTACTATTTGGAATGTTAAAATTTTAACACTTCCAAAAAGTGAAAGTGTTAAAAATTTTACATTCTGGAAAGTACTTTCTAGTAGTGTTAAAATTTTAACATTCTAGAAAATACTTTTCGAAAGCCAATTTTCAGAAGAAAAAAAATGGGACACCAAATGCCTGCATTTGCTATGCGTTGATATACTCACTTTCTCAATTTCTTTAAAAGAAACCCTAGCAAAAAAAATGAAATTATGATATTCTAGAAGCATTTGTAGGAATACGAATATCATTGATGCATCGACACTACAATCACAATGATGTGAAATCTTCCAAGTGAAATAATCATCGAAGTCATGTCCTGTTTGCCGATGAAGTCGCTCCACCAGTTAAGAAGTAAACTTTTCATGACGACGAGAAGCATAGCCAAGCACTCACACATCACCATCGACATCAAGGACTATCCCAAATTATGCATAGGTTGCCCCCTTAAAGGCAATTCGGTATGAACCATAGGCTTAATGATATCCGCCAACTATTTAGACAACTAACACATGAGAACATCTATCCCATGTTAATCTGTTGTTTTACAAAAGAAGTTGTCATGACAGTAGATCTATCTACTGGTGGTGCATCTACCATAGTAGAAGGCATATTGATTTGGGCAGGCATGTTCAGTACCGGTTGTGTAGTAGAAGAAATTGCCAAGGAAGTAGGTGTATCAATGGTAATTGTCTCGATCGCCTTACAAGAATTGTATTTCTTCTTACCAGATTCCATGCTTTCTAAATTTCTCCCAGGTCTGAGGTGCAAATGCCAAATGAGAATCAAACTCCTGAACATCTTCACCTATCTGGTCCCACTAGGCATGCCAATTTTGTTGTTGCATAAAAATTTAGCTGGTTGGATCGGCCAAATGCTTCAACACGATCCCAAATAATGATCAAACAATTTATTCCCAAAAGGGGAATCTACTTCTTGAATATGGGTTCCTAAGCTACTCCAAAGAGTGCTTAGTGTAGGTGAACAAGGAAGAAGAAGAAAAATAAGAAGGAGAAGAAAAGTAGCATGAAAATAAAGGTTGAAAGCTTTAAATTAATGGATGTAAATGAAAGCAATAAAGAAAGGCTGTAAATGAAAGCAATAAAAGGAAGAACAGTAAAGGAAAGGTATAAAGATAAATGTGGGATAAAATAGGCTTGTGTTTGGATTGATTGTCTATTCTTAAATTTGAAGTACAAGGCCTATTTATAGGCTAAAATCTCATCCTCTACCAAGCCACGTTTTTCTCCACTTACTAACTAACTAGAACATGGTTTGGGAGTCACTCGACTGATTTTACACTCAATCAGTTGATTCTGGATGCTGATTATCGGCTGGCAGATGCTGATTTCGACTGATTGGTGTAGATTATAACTGATCCACCTTCGAATAATTGCTCCTATATTCTAGGCATGTTCCACTCTTCCACAAACCAACAGATCTACATTTTATATTTCAAATAAATTGGAAAACTGCTTCCTATTTTTAAGGGAGCACCACCTTTAATCAGTTTTAACCGCCACAGGCCATTTAAACATAAGAAAATAGTGAGGAATATTATCTTATCTTTTATTAAATTAAATCTAACTTAATTGCAAAATTCGGTTACCAACAATAATATAAAAACTAAATTATTTAGTAAGCGGAAACATACCTCTTGTAGCCATTGCTATCAAGCCTTTTATCACACAGTCTCTCACTAATAAAATATAGAGTATCTTACTCTTAGTATTTAGAAGAAGAGAGGAATCTTCTAGCCTTAGCCTTTTCTGTAGCGTGTGAATCAATGGAACATCACAAGCTATTTATAGGCAAGACCAGGGATCCATTCTCCTTATTATCATACCATAACAGCCCTTCAATAATTTCTCCATTAAGAATAATGAAATGCTTATTATGGCTATTGCAGCAGCTATTTATTATTCTGTAACAGCTCTTCACTATCAAGCAATTAACTATAATAATAGGTAATCAAATCAAACATAAATTCATAATATATGAGCCACATAATATTTTCCAACATTCATTGCATTATTGTTCTAGCTACCGAATTGTCACTACACACTGATATTATCTTGGGTTGCAAATCATGTTCTGTGTTACACACAATGCACACGGCTATATAATGAATACAGTATTGTAGTGAATTAAGTGTGCAATGTAGTTCAGTGTAGATAAAGATAATGATTATTAAAAATACAGGTTATTTATTTAAAATAGAATAATTAATCATTTTATTTATTTGTTTAAAATTTGAATAGTAATTGATTTAAATCAATTATAATTAGAATAATTAAATTTAATATTTCAAAGATAACAAGATATGCAAATGAAAAGGATTAATGATTTTCTTCATTTGTCTTAAAATTTAATAGTAATTAATTAAAGTTGATCAAAATTCATTTATTAGATTTAATAAATGTTTTCTAAATATATAACTCTTCGTACCAATTTATATATATGGAGAAAAATTTAATAATTATAAATTTAATTGCTAAACATTTTTTCTATTTCTCTTTCTCACTCTCTGGAAAAGCAAACATAAAAAAATACCTAACCATAAATAATTTAAAATATTCATCTTTTATTATTGTTTCAAAAATTAGTTTATAAAACATATTTTCAAATTGATATTTTTGTATAAATTAATTGTTACACATAATATTCAACTAACATTAATCATATTATTAAATTTTATATTCATTAATGCATAAATTTATTATATTTATCAAATATTTATTAATTATGTCATTAATTCTTACATTTACTAAAGGAAAATTTTTATCAATGAAAAAAATAGATATATAATATTAAAAAAATGCTTATTAATTCCTTTTCACTTTTCATGCCAATGTATATATATAGAACATAAAAGTATTTATTAAAAATTTAATACCCAAACATCTCTCTCTCTCTCTCTCTCTCTCTTTCTCTCTCTCAAAAACAAAACATAAAAGAATTAAAACCAACATGTCGATCTGAGTGGTACTAGACTCAGATTCCTTAAGCAAGGTTTCAAGCCTTGTGGATGGGAAAACGTTGGTTTGGGAGGGGCGACCCTACCATAGGTGGCCAACCAGGCTCTCTAGCACACATTAGTCACCAACAAAGCTGATGGATACTTTACACTAAAAACATGGTAACCAAAAAAATAGAAATTATAATGTTTATTAACTTATTTAAAAGATTAGTTTATAAAATATGTTTAATATGGTATTAATTATCACATTTTTAAAAAATCATATTTAAATAATATTATTGATATCATTAAATATTATAATTATTTAATAGGTGGATTTATTAGATTTAATACATTTTCATTAAATATAGTAATGTTTATTACATTTATTAAATATAATATTTATTAATTAAATAACTTATTAGATTCAAAACATGTGTCTTAAGTACTCGGAAAGAGGGTTTTCCCACCTATAATGGTCTTACCCAGTTCAACCATGACTGCTTCAAGTGGAGGAAACCTATGATCTCTACCAAAAATTGTTTATTAAATATGTCAAAGGAATAAATGTCTATTTAATATATAACTCTTTTTTATACAATATCGTCAATGAGGATCGTACCAAAGTCATCATACATTTTTCCCAACTCCCAATCACTTGGTCAACCGCCCTAATGGGCTCACACTCTACAACACTTCAGACGATGACACTTCACTCAGCATAATTGTTGGTCAAAACCCTCCATAGGTAGCCCTGTCCGAGACATCGACAATCAGCTTGGCTACTTTCAGGATCGTTGACTATCCCCACAAACCAACATGATACTTCTCAGCATGCTTTGTCCTCATGCGCACACTTCCTAGAATTACTTCCCAAGAGGTCACCCATCCCATAATTCCTCCAAGCCAAGCACGCTTAACTATGAAGTTCTTAAGTAATGAGCTACAAAAAAGTAGATTCATCTTGTTGGTATAGGTAGTGCTAATTAATTCCTTTAAGTCATCATCATCTGTATAGTCTCATACCTATACAGCCTCTAGATCCCTCTCATTCCGGTGTGATTCGTCCAGGGTGTTACAGAAAGCATACATAAAAAATTAATATCTAAACATATTTTTTGTTATTTAAAAAATTAGTGTATACAACCTACTTTAAAATAGAAATTGTTTTGTATAGTGTCAATTATTATATTTATTACATATAATATTTATCTAACACTAATCATATTATTAAATAACGTAGATTTATTTTATTTAATATATTTATTAAATTTACTATTAATTTCTACATTTACTGAATAAAATGTTTAATTGACATTAAATAAAGTATATTTATTGTTTTAATAAATATTTCTTAAATATATAACACTCCATACTAATCTATTTATATGGAGAAAAAACAATAATTATTATAAATTTAATACGTAAACGTCTCTCTCTTTCTCTCTCAAAACTGAAACATAAAAAAAAATACTAAAGCATATATAAGTTAAAATGTTTGTTGTTTTTGTTTTTGTTTAAAAATTTTACTTTATAAAATGTATTTTAAAACAAAAACTATTTTATATAGTGTTGGTCATTACATTTATTAAATATAATTAATATTTAACTAACATTAGTCATAATATTAAATATTAATTTTTATTATGTAAAATGAGTTTATTCAATGTTTATTAAATTCTCGAAAGGAGGTCTTTGTTACTCATAAGTGGTCTTAGCCGATTCTAGTAGGATTACTTCTAGTGGAAGATATACCTATAATTTTTATCAAAATTAAAGTTTATTAAATATGTCAAAAAGTAAATATCCAAAATATTGAAATAAATGGAACACACAAGAAGGAGGGTTGAATAATGTGTTAGTGTAAAACTTAAAACTTTTTCAAAAGATGGAACCTTTTTACAAGAAAATATATAAAGCAGATTTGAAACCAAGTCTTTCATAAAGATCGTCCAACAAGTTAAAAACAATTTTGCAAAGAACTTGTGCATCCAAAGGTGTATGCAAGAAAAAAAACAAGTTAAAGCTTTAAAGAGAGAGTATAAACACTTGTTTTAAACTGATTCACTCAAACTCATGAGTTATGTCCAGTTCTCCTTCAATTCCTTGAAGGGTTCCACTAATCAAAATTGATTACAAAGCAAATATTCTACCTTGTCACTTCTAGCTTATACAAGTATTCACCTTAAGATTGAAAAACACCCAAGTATTGTTTTATCACTAAGCCACTCCTGGCTTTCCAAACAACTATTTGATTGAATACAATTCAAAGGCAACTCTCAAAGAGAGAATTTACAATGAAGAATAGAATACAAGAAAACTTTGCTAAGCAAAGGGTTGCACACTGAGCACACATGTATGATCGTCCAAAGAATAGAACAAGTATCATAGCAAAAGCAGAGCTTAAGGATTTTTCTTGAATGCAAAAACTTGTTCTCTGTTGTGCTTTCTTATTGATTTAAAGGCTTCAAAAGATGACCATTGTGGGATTTAAAAGCTTCTACAAAATTATCCATTTCCTCACAGGCTTGTCATATTTGCAACGTGGCAGCTTGGGGTGGAGAGAGAAAATTTCATAGTACTATCCTTTCTTCTGTGTAGCATTCATGTTGTCTCCACTAACAGTTTTTAGAGAATATGCTAACATGTCTTGTACACACTTGAAATTCAAATGATAAGATCATTTAAAAAAGAGAGGGAATAAGTTTATAGATATTTTCAGACAAAATCTACATGGGTCAGAGCACACACAAGCACATGTGTTCTTTTCAGGATTGGACGCAATATTGCTTGTACAAAACTGTGTGTGATTTCTTAGCATGAGTTTGGGTGATTAAAAAGAACTTAGCACGTTGGATGCTAGTTTTCACCAGCCCTTCGATGCTTGTTTAATTATAGCGCATTGGACGCTACAAAGTCTTTTAATAAGAACAAGTATCAGAGTTATTCAATAGCGTTGGATGCAAGATGTATATAATCATAGCAATAAAAAGGTTAAGGATTTCAATACCAAATCAGCCTTGGACGATACTTGTAATACTTAATGAAATCCATTAGTCCATCAAATTTTAATATGCTTGTTATCATCAAAACCTTAGGAAATTTGAGAGGTTAGATATCATCCAATGTCTTTGGTTCTAACAAATATATACCCTTTCACAATAAACTTTCACACAAATCAATATATATGAAGCAAAAAGAAAATATTACAAATTTAATACCTAAACAATTATCTCTCTACCATTATAGAGAGAGAGAGAGAGAGAGAGAGAGACTTGAATGAAAATATTAATATAGCATTTAATTTCATAAAAATTTAATACCAAATCGAAATAAAACAGATTTATTAGATTTATTAAATGTTTATTAAATATATAATTTTTATACCAATTATTATATCATACAAAAATTAATCACTACATATTTAATGTGTAAACATCTCTCTCTCTCTCTGAATAAATGTAATACATATAAAATTATGATTTGATATTTACAATGACAGTACTGTTGTTAACATAAAATTTATTACACTGACAATACATTGAAATTAAACTTAAAAGATATTTACACTATTAATTAATTAGAAACTATTCTAGATGTGACATTTATTTAGTAAAATTGATCAATTTTGACATATATGATAATCCATATTGAATAATTAAGTAGAATGCCTTACAGTAATAAAATTCTTTGAAAATTAGGTAGATACTTTGTTTTACAAAACACATATATAAACATATTTTGTTTCTTTAAGGTAGATAAATAATTTACAATAATAAAATGTTTTAAAAATTAAGCAAAATGTTATTGATTATTCTTAAATTATTTATTATATTATAAGCACAAAAATAATTTATCAAATCTAGTTAATAGAGTGTATTAAGCATTTTTAATGAATAGCATTAAAGCACTAGAAAGTAATACTTCAAAAGTTGTTATGATATATTCAATACAATTTAATTTTAATATGTTTGTATATATTTTTACTTCAACCAATTAGGAATCACTTTATATATGACGTTTAAAACAATTCTTATAACAGAGGTGTCTACATTTAGTATCTAACAGTGTCTCAGCTTAAGGCCGTCTCCAAAAGAAAATGCACGTGAGAAACAAAAAATAGTTGACAATCTTACCATATATGCTACTATTTAATTGGATGATAATATGAAAAACTTTTATACTAACAACACATTATAATTAGATTCTATTTTTCTATGATTTATCTTATTTTTTCTATATTTAAAATTATCTATATCCTTTAAATTCATATTAAAATTCTAAAATGTCCTTTATTCTTTGATTATTTGATCATTGGAGTAAACGTAGAAGAAAATATCATTGCCTGTTGATTTTTATATTTACCCAAAACAAACCTTTGATTTAGCAAGGACGTATGTGTCCTAATATGTGGAACCCATTTTCTAAAATCTCAATCTTTGAAAGCCACCCAATCATTCTACTCATTTTTCTCTCTCTCACTAAGTAAGCTGAGAACTCAATTCTCTCCCTTCTCTCTAGCACTCCACAAGAATGCACATAACAATACTTTCTTTCTCTCATTTTCTCTCTAGATAGAGAGCACCACCCACACTTCACCAATTTCTTTTCTCTACAATTCATGTTCTTCCTTTGCTTGACCGAATAGCTCAAGGATGTGAAGGAGATATTCAAGCCACCCCCTTCTCCAACTAACCAAAGGTGTGGGATGATGGCCTTTTCTCAATGTAACTTGGGTATTTAAATAAACTCCCAGGTGTAAGGTTTATTTTCTATTAACTCTTCAAACTTTGAGTTGTGAAATGGTTTCTTTGCTCCTTTTATCAAAACTCCTGTTTGATTTTTGTAAGGCTTGATCTTGATTTTTCTCAGTTGGATGTGATATTGGTGGTGACTGACGATGGAAAAACTGGTTGAATCTAAAATTCCTTTCTATTTGAGCACTCGCATGTCATTTTGGTTATGGTTTATGGGATCTCCTAGTCTGATTTTGGCTCATGGAAGGGTAAGATAGAATTTTGTACAGCGAACTGGTTAGAGTGAGTAAGATGAACACAGTTCTCCCATTGATTACGAAGGTTCAATGGAATCAAATCTGAATTGCAAAAAGCATGCACTACAATCGCAGAATGTCTCTCCAACCAGAGTGCTCTCCAATTTCTCTGCAACGCAACTTCAACCACTTTCGTCACAACTTGTATCTCTGCATTTAACAACATGGACACACCCAGATGCCAAGCAAAAGCTCCCAAAAAATTGTCATTGCTATCTCTGAAAACTGCACCACAAGACCCCTGGAGAACCATGGGCTGCTCCGTCAGTTTTAACTTTCACCCAACCATGAGATGGTGGACACCAAAACACCGGTTATATGCAAGGGGCCTTCCTAGCATGGCTTTGAACATGAAAGAATTTGAGGAGTAAGAATCCTCCATGTTCGAGAACATGTAACCCTTCAAAAAGTTACCAGTTAGTGCTACAGAAGCAACAACATCATTAAGAAGGCTTGGTTTAGACTCTAAGTGATTGTCAAATTTGAGTCAATTCCTGCTATGCCTATGGAACTAGACGACATTCACAATACCTGCAATTATAACATCAAGTGAGGACTGCAATTCTGTCTACATAACATAAACAGATTAACAGGAGAGGATAAGTCCAAATTCTTTTTAAAAGCACTACTCAGCCACTTCTAAATCTCAATTGCATAAGGGCAAGATAAAAATAAATGCTCTGAGGATTCCTCAGCGTTACCACAATGAACACTTATGAAAACAACCACACAACCGCGAGCTTTGAGATTGTCATTAATCGGGATTTTTCCATGAATATCTTTTTCTTGTTAATATCACCTAACCAAATAAAGTTTCGAATACAAGTATCCAAATCCTTTAACAGAGCCACTGGCCAAGCATATATAAAAAAATTGTACATCAACATGCCCTATATTATAGACTTCACTAACTAGACCCTACCCATAATTGAGAGTAGGGCACCTTTCCAAGTTGCCAGCCTAGATTTTATTTTCTCCGCAATTGGCTGAAGCATAATTCGCGAAGGCTTACCTTGAAAAATTGGAACCCCCGAATAATTAAAAGGAAGTGTCTCCTCTGAAAATCCATGCACTTGATGAATAGAAACTATCCTGGTTGTGGATAAATTGCCATGAAAGAATTTACATTTAGCAGCACTAATCAATTGGCCAGAGGCTGCACCATATTCAGAGAAAAGGCCCATGATATTCTCTAAAGTTCTCTTGTTCCCTCTGCAAAAGATCATAATATCGTCTGCAAAGAAAGCATGGTTTGGAACGCCACATGCACGAGGACCTATAATAGATTGCATCAGACCTTGCTGAACAAGATTAGTTAACCCTCTACTAAGAACCTCCTCAGCAAGGCAAAATAAAGAATCACACTGCTTAGAAATCGAGGTCAAGGGTAAGTTATAAACACTGATCTTATTCCCTAGTCCATCAAAGTGACTTTTGAAGACAAAATTGTGAGTTTCATATAAGAGCCAAAGATGATAATACCTTGAAAGTGATGAGCTTAACAATGTAGCAGACTTGATTGGGTCAAAACACATAATTTATAAGTCCAAATGATGCACTTAATGTTCATATTTCACACCACTACATAATAAGTCAAATATCCATACAAAGAAACTGACATCAATAAATCCATATATATATATATATATATATATAGAGAGAGAGAGAGAGAGGAAGGATCAAGTTACTCCAAGACACCACTAATAAGTCAAATATCCATACAAAGAAACTGACATTAATAAGCTGAATTATGGTTTTAATCTGTCAAATTCAAAAAATGCTCTTTGTAGTCCCTTCACCAGAATTTAAGGGACTAAAAAATGCAAAAAATTTATTTCTAGAGATGCATACAAACATAAACATTGTTTTAATTCAATACTGTTATACTAACCACTAAAGAAGCTATAATTTGGGTTGCACCGACCTTTTCTCCATTGAATAGTCATCATTGCAAATATCCACTGGATTGTCTTCCTTATCCTAATCAGGGATATTAATAGAAGAAGCAACACCAGTTACTTATGTGTCTTTGTTGGGGTGGGAAAATCTACCTCACTCGTCCATCTATTTTTAACCTCAATGACAAATTCATACCTATTTAGATAGTACAATTTTATAAAGAACTATTCAAACCAGTTAATTTATTTGACCATAGCAATTTTCTTTTTTAGAATTTAAATTTATCCAAAAACAGTAAAATCTATATTTCAAATATAAAGATCTAACAAAATTAAAAAAGATTATTTACAATGTTAAGAAAATTGTACGTAAATTTAAAGGCGATTACATGTTCATAATTAATTACCTCTTTGGAATCTACAACAAATTCTCATGCCATATGTTACCCTAAAAAATAACCAAACACCTAAGATTAGAAAAAGGGTTAAACATATTTTTTGTCCCTATAAATATGGAAAACAATCATTTTTAGTGGCTTCTTTTAAAAAGTCAACTTTTCATCCTCCATTTTTAAAATGTATCACAATAAACCGTTGTCACTAGCTCTGTTAGCTGGAATTAACGGAGGTTCAATTTTTGGTAGTAAAAAATCGCCACAAAATGTGAACTATGGATTACAAAACGTGGATTATAAATTAACAAAAACAACCCAACAAACATAAACACATAACAAACTTCACAAAAACATAAAAAGCAAAACACATAAGAGCTTTAATTCCAAATAAAGACTTAAAAAATCTTCCCAAACAAACCCTAAAGCATACACACTTGTTTCTTCCAAAACAAAAATACAACAACCAAAGCCAATAAATTTTTTGGTTCCCTAAAAACAACATAACCAGGGAGATGGTCCCCAAAAAGACATGGAGGTTCGGTTCGAAGGAGAGGATTTTGATGAATTGTGATGTAGTTGGGTGGGTAGTTGTCAGTGAATTGAAGGTAGAAGAGAGGGATGCAGTGTTGGGAAAGGAGGCAAAGTAGTAGTTGAGAGGACGACAAGGAGTGCAACAAGCAATAATGATGAAGGAGAGGGTGGAGTGACTAGTGGGTTTGGAAGGGATGAAGCAAAAGCGGGGAAGGACACCACTGGGGGAGATGACATTGGCAATGGGGTCCACGTGGATGTAGATGTTGAAGAGTTAAGGGTTGTGGGAGAAAAAATTTTCCCAGAGGGGGAAGAAAGTGAGGTTGGAGTTGGTGAGGAAGAGGAAGGCAATTTTCAGTGTGGTGGAAAGGTGGGAGGTGAGGTGTGTGGTGGTGAAGTGGTGCAAGAGGATGGTCGACGTCGAGAGGAGAGAGAATGTAGGGAAAATATAGAGGAGAGGGAGGTTGATGAAGAGAAAGGTTGATGGGGGTGGCTTGTTGGTTGAGATGCTATAGGGTTATACACACACACACACACACACACACACACATATATATATATATATATACAAAATATCTTACCTATATTTTGTGTAGGCAACACCACTTTCCTTGTATTCCTAAATGATTAAACGTTTAGCAATTTGACCCAAAGACAACCAACAATAAATAAATAAAAAATCAGTAATGCATATTTAAATCCTTTAAATTAAACAAACAACAAAACTCAAATAAGATGTTAACTACAAACAATTTATTACCCAAACTGTTGAAAAGGTACGAGTATTCTAGATATATTCACTTACAAAGATACAAATTAAACCCCCTAGGCGCAGAGATAAAAAAAACAAAGCCGAATTAAATTATTATTTTAAAATGGATGTAAACCAAACAAAATCAAAGCGTGTTTGAATGTGTTTTTGCTTGTTAGTTTTTAAAAACAATTTTAAAATTTGAGTTCAAGAAAATAAAAGTGAGTGAAAAATATGTGAAAATATAAATAATACAAAATTGAAAATAAAAACAAAATTTAAAAATTATTTTATCAACCAGTTTTTTTTCTTTCGAAAATTTTCAGCAATTTATTTAAAGCTTGGTATCCATGTTAAAAAGTATTTTTTTTTCTCTATGTTTTAATAATGAGTAATACTATATACCCAACGGCTCTTTCCTAAAAAAAACAAAAAAGTATGACCAACTTCTATATAAATTAAAGATGAAGATTTGAGTGAACTCTAACTCTAACCCTAACAGCCGCAGAATGTTGCAACTTCAGCCAGCCATATATCTTCACTGCCGCTTCCCACCACAACTGCCCTATGATAGATTGGTCCACAGATTTCCTCCACAATTCCCATTGGTTTCTTCATAGATAGACTTTCCCTATAAATTTGCACTGCCCAATTTAGATCGATCATATATTCCCTCTCCTATTTTTCTGGTTATTTGCTTATGAAAGTGTTACAGAATTACAGAATCTCACAATTCCCATTGGTTTCTTCAAAGTGGGGTCCCTCTCGCCCATTTGGTTTTCATGTCATGCCCCCTCCCAAGATGATAATTGGTGTACCATTTCACCCAATTTCTGATCCGAAGAAAGAGTGTGTTAATCGGTACCATTTCTCAACAATTCTCTTCCATCTAAAACTTTTTAGTGAATTTTATTCTTTAAATTTTTCTTTTTTTTTAAACTAGGAAATTCATTGCAAAGTCTGCTGAAAATCATTTATATTTAATCAAGTAAAATACCATTTGATTCAGTACTATTGTTCTTACAAAGAATCAATCTAACTTAAATTTGGTGTTTTAACCATAAAATCTGAAAACCACATTGCTTTATCTCTTATCATATTTCTTGGAATTTCAGATTTAAAAATCTAGGGTGGTTCTTCTCCCCAATTACAATATATAAAGGAAATTATTTTAATCTGACATCTTCTATATATTTGAATCCCGCATATTATTATTAGTTATTTCATTTATGTTAAACTGATATTTTTTCCTCACATGCATATATAAGCAACATAGAATGTTGCTGTTTGAAGAGATGGGTGAGACTTGCGACTTCTGATGGGACTGCAGAAGCAATTGACATTTGCACAGCCTTGTCCACGGCAGCTGCTTCTAAGAAAGACCATGAAAGTGGTATGTATCAAAAACTTCATTGCGTGATAATGATTTTAACATTTAGCTTTTTTTTTTTTTTTATTTCGTTCATCTATAAATGCTACAATATTAGCCATATATCAATTTCAAATGCTTTAGATACAAAGGAGTGTTGAAATTATCATAGCAATAAAACATGCACGCAGGGCAATGTTGAGAAATTTCGAGGCCTTGAGTAAAACTAGGACATTTTAGTGTCAATTATTAATATTCATATCATTTTTTTATTTTATAAATGTAAAATTATATATTAAACTTTTATAATTAAGTAATTCTAACATTTTATTCTCAAAAAATAATATACTTAATTCACTCAATAGATCTTGTAACATTGTAAATTTAATATGGGATTTATACAATATTAAATTTAAAAACTTTCAACAAGCACATTGTTATTTTTCCCTATTCAAATTATTATTATTAATATTATTTGTGTGTGTGCGTTAATAATAATATTCTAGCAATTTCTTCATCTCTGGCATTAACCCGAATTCATGTTCAACATATAACTAACTAGTATGCAACTATATAAAGACTGATAAGTTAATGAAATAGAATTGAATAGGGGGAAATAGCCATCGTTTAGATGGACTTTTTTCTGCCAACAAATCTCTTGGTGACTGACTTTGCTTTCGCCATATGTTGTCGCAAGTGATCAATTGGTTGGATCTTGTTAGCCAACTTATATGCACAAATGAATCTAACAGCTTTGATGTGAGGTTGCTTCTTAATAAGATTCTGAACAAAATCTGCAAGACACATCGTAATTTCACTTCATCATATTAATTATTTTTATTTAACAAAATATTAATAGGGCTTTCAACTGCTTTTGTCTAATTATGGATTAGCATCTAATTTTAATGAAGATGAAGTTTTAAAGCTTTTGGAATTTGCTACAAGCAAGTTGTAGAGTTGTTTCAAACACTTGGTTTTGTGGATAAAGTCTCTGGTATCATTGGTATCTTTTATCCACAAAACCAAGAGTCTGAAACAGCTCTACAGCTTCCTTGTGCTAAGCAGCAAATTCCAAAAGCTTTCAAACTTCATCTTCATTAAAATTAGAAGCTAATCCGTAATTAGATAGAAGCAGTAGAAAGCCCAATTAATAATTTGTTAAATAAAAATTAATTATTTTAAAATTATAGGACCTCCTGATTAATGCTCTTGGAATGGACTTTAATTCCAAATGACTTTTCTGAATTGATTTCATGAAGTGAAATTACACAGTGGTAACTTGCAGATTTTGTTCAGAATCTAATTTAGAAGCAGCAGCACATTGGAGCTGTTAGATTGATTTGTGCATATATGTTGGCTGACAAGATCCAACGAAATGATATCTTGTGACAACATATGGCGGAAGCAAAGTCAGTCACCAAGAGATTTGTTGGTAGAAAAAAGTCCATCGAAACAAAGGTTATTTTTCCCTATTCATATATATATATATATATATATATATATATATATATATTAATAATAATATTCTAGCAAATTCTTCATCTCTGGCATCACGTACAACATATAACTAACTATTATGCAACTATATAAAGACTGATAAGTTAATGAAATAGAATTGAATAGGGAAAAATAGCCTTTGTTTAGACGGACTTTTTTTTGCCAACAAATCTCTTGGTGACTAACTTTGCTTTCGCCATATGCTGTCACAAGTGATCAATTGGTTGGATCTTCTCTGCCAACTTATATGCACAAATGAATCTAACAGCTTCGATGCGTTGCTGCTTCTTAATAACATTCAGAATAAAATCTACAAGATGCACCGTAATTTCACTTCATGATATGAATTCAGAAAAGTAATTATGAAGTAAAGTCCATTCCAATAGCATTAACCAGGATGTCATATAATTTTAAAATAATTATTTTTTATTTAACAAAATATTAGTAGGGCTTTCTACTACTTTCATCTAATTATGGATTAGCATCTAATTTTAATGAAGATGAAGTTTTAAAGCTTTTGGAATTTGCTGCTCAGCACAAATAACTTGTAGAGTTGTTTCAAACTCTTGGTCTTGTGGACAAAATCTCTAGTAACTCTGGTATATTTTATCCACTAAACCAAGAGTCTGAAACAGCTCTACAGCTTTCTTGTGCTAAGCAACAAATTCCAAAAGCTTTAAAACTTCATCTTCATTAAAATCATAAGCTAACCCGTAATTACACAAAAGGGTAGAAAGCCCTATTAATATTTTGTTAAATAAAAATAATTATTTTAAAATTATAGGACCTCTTGGTTAATGCTCTTGGAATGGACTTTAATTACAAATGACTTTTCTGAACTGATTTGATGAAGTGAAATTACACTGTTGTGACTTGCAGGTTTTGTTCAGATTCTAATTTAGCAGCAGCACCACATCAAAGCTGTTAGATTCATTTGTGCATGTAAGTTGGCTGAAAAGATCCAACTAGTTGATCTCTTGCGACAACATATGACGGAAGCCAAGTCAGTCACCAAGAGGTTTGTTGGCAGAAAAAAGTCCATCGAAACAAAGGTTATTTTTCCCTATTCAAATAAATAAATATATATATATATATATATATATATATATATATATATATATATATATATATATATAATGTTAATAATATTATTCTAGCAATTACTTAATCTCTGGCATTAACCTGAATTCATGTTCAACATAAAACTAACTAGTATGCAACTATATAAAGAATGATAAATTAATGACATATAATTGAATAGGGAAAAATACATTTGTTTAGACGAACATTTTTTTGCCAACAAATCTCTTGGTGACAGACTTTGCTTTCACCTTATGTTGTCACAAGTGATCAATTGGTTGGATCTTGTTAGCCAACTTATATGCACAAATGAATCTAACAGCTTCGATGTGTTGCTGCTTCTTAATAAGATTCTGAATAAAATCTGCAAGAGACACCGTAATTTCACTTCATCATATCAATTCAGAAAAGTCATTTGGAATTCAAGTCCATTCCAAGAGCATTAACCAGGATGTCGTATAAATTTAAATAATTATTTTTTATTTAACAAAATATTAGTAGGGCTTTTAACGGCTTTTGTCTAATTATGGATTAGCATGTAATTCTAATGAAGATGAAGTTTTAAAGCTTTTGGAATTTTCTGCTCAGCACACACATTCTAATTGATTTCATAAAGTGAAATTACACTGTGGTGACTTGCAGATTTTGTTCAGAATCTAATTTAGAAGTAGCAGCACATCGAAGCTGTTAGATTCATGTGTGCATATAAGTTGGCTGACTAGATCCAACATGTTGATCTCTTGCGACAACATATGGCGGATGTGAAGTCAGTCCCCAAGAGAATGGTTGGCAGAAAAAAGTCCACCAAAACAAAAGTTATTTTTCCCTATTCAATATATATATATATATATATATATATATATATATATATATATATATATATATATATATATATATATATATATTAATAATCTTATTCAAATTTCTTCATCTCTGGCATTAATCTGAATTCACGTTCAACATATAACTAACTAGTATGCAACTATATAAAGACTGATAAGTCACTGAAATAAAATTGAATAGGGAAAAATAGAATTTGTTTAGATGGACATTTTTCTGCCAACAAATCTCTTGGTGACTGACTTTGCTTTCGCCATATGTTGTCGCAAGTGATCAATTGGTTGGACTTTGTTAGCCAACTTATATGCACAAATGAATCTAACAGCTTCGATGCGTTGCTGCTTCTTAATAAGATTCTGAACAAAATTTGCAAGACACACCGTAATTTCACTTCATCATATCAATTCAGAAAAGTCAATTTGAATTAAAGCCCATTCCAAGAGCATTAACCAGGATGTCATATAAATATAAATAATGATTTTTTCCTTAACAAAATGTTAGTAGGACTTTCTACAGCTTTTGTCTAATTATGGATTAGCATCTTATTTTAATGAAGATAAAGTTTTAAAGCTTTTGGAATTTGCTGCTCAGCACAAGCAAGTTGTAGAGTTGTTTCACACTCTTGGTTTTGTGGATAAAATCTCTTGTATCTCTGGTATCTTTTATCGACAAAACCAAGGCTCTGAAACAGCTTTACAGCTTCCTTGTGATGAGCAGCAAATTCCAAAAGCTTTAAAACTTCATCTTCATTAAAATTAGAAGCTAATCCATAATTAGCCAGAAGCAATAGAAAGCCCAATTAATATTTTGTTAAATAGAAACTAATTATTTTAAAATTATATGACCTTCTGGTTAATGCTCTTGGAATGGACTTTAATTCCAAATGACTTTTCTGAATTGATTTCATGAAGTGAAATTACACTGTGGTGACTTGCAGATTTTATTCAGAATCTAATTTAGAAGCAGCAGCAAATCGAAGCTGTTAGATTCATTTCTGCATATAAGTTGCCTGATAAGATCCAACCAGTTGATCTATCAATATGTATATATATATATATATATATATATATATATATATATATATATATATATATATATGTGTGTGTGTGTGTGTGTGTGTGTGTGTGTGTGTGTGTGTGTGTGTGTGTGTGTGTGTGTATGTTAATAATAATAGTCTGGCAATTTCTTTATCCCTGGCATCATGTACAACAAATAACTAACTAGTATGCAACTATATAAAGACTGATAAGTTAATGAAATAGAATTGAATAGGGAAAAATAGCCTTTGTTTAGATAGGACTATTTTCTGCCAACAAATCTCTTGGTGACTAACTTTTCTTTTGCCATATGTTGTCGCAAGTAATCAATTGGTTGGATCTTGTCAGCCAACTTATATGCACAAATGAATCTAACAGCTTCATTGCGCTGCTGCTTCTTAATAAGATTCTGAACAAAATATGCAAGACACACCGTAATTTCACTTCATCATATCAATTCAGAAAAGTCATTTGGAATTAAAGTCCATTCCAAGAGCATTAACCAGGATGTCATATAATTTATAAATAATTATTTTTTATTTAACAAAATATTAGTAGGGCTTTCTACTACTTTCGTCTAATTATGGATTAGCATCTAATTTTAATGAAGATGAAGTTTTAAAGCTTTTGGAATTTGCTGCTCAGCACAAACAAGTTGTAAAGTTGTTTCAAACTCTTGGTTTTGTGGATAAAATCTCTGGTATTTATCCACTTAACCAAGTGTTTGAAACAGCTCTACAACTTCCTTGTGCTGAGTAGCAAATTACAAAAGCGTTAATACTTAATCTTCATTAAAATCATAAGCTAACCCATAATTAGACAGAAGCAGTAGAAAGCCCTATTAATATTTCGGTAAATAAAAATTAATTATTTTAAATTATAGGACCTCCTGGTTAATGCTCTTGGGATGGACTTTTATTCCAAATGACTTACCTGAATTGATTTTATGAAGTGAAATTAAACTATTGTGACTTGTAGGTTTTGTAAAGAATCTAATTTAGTAGCAGCAGCACATTGAAGCTGTTAGATTCATTTGTGCTTATAAGTTGGCTGACAAGATCCAACTAGTTGATCTCTTGCGACAACATATGGCAGAAGCGAAGTTAGTCACCAAGAGATTTGTTGGCAGAAAAAAGTCCATCAAAACAAAGGTTATTTTTCTCTATTCAAATATATATATATATATATATATATATATATATATATATATATATATGCTAACAATATCATTCTAGCAATTTCTTCATCTCTGGCATTAACCTAACTTCACGTTCAACATATAACTAACTAGTATGCAACTATACAAAGACTGATAACTTAATGAAATAGAATTGAATAAGGAAAAACAGCATTTGTTTAGATGGACATTTTTTCTGCCAACAAATCTCTTGGTGACTGACTTTGCTTTCGCCATATGTTGTCGCAAGTGATCAATTGGTTGGATCATGTCAGCCAACTTATATGCACAAATGAATCTAATAGGTTCGATTCGCTGTTGCTTCTTAATAAGATTATGAACAAAATCTGCAAGACACACTGTAATTTCACTTCATCATATCAATTCATAAAAGACATTTGGAATTAAAGTTCATTCCAAGAGCATTAACCAACATGTCAAATAAATTTAAATAATTATTTTTTATGTAACAAAATATTAGTAGCACTTTCTACTGCTTTTGTCGAACTATGGATTAGAATCTAATTTTAATGAAGATGAAGTTTTAAAGCATTTGGAATTTGCTGCTCAGCACAAGCAAGTTGTAGAGTTGTTTCAAACTCTTAGTTTGGTGGAAAAAATCTCTGGTATCTTTTATCCACAAAACCAAGGGTCTGAAATAGCTTTACAGCTTCCTTGTGCTGAGTAGCAAATTCCAAAAGCTTCAAAACTTCAGCTTCATTAAAATTAGAAGCTAATCCATAATTAGCCAGAAGCAGTAGAAAGCCCAATTAATATTTTGTTAAATAAAAACTAATTATTTTAAAATTATAGGACCTCCTGGTTAATGCTCTTTGAATGGACTTTAATTCCAAATGACTTTTCTGAATTGATTTCATCAAGTGAAATTACACTGTGATGACTTGCAGATTTTGTTCAGAATCTAATTTAAAAGCAGCAGAACATCGAAGCTGTTAGATTCATTTGTGCATATAAGTTGGCTGACAAGATCTAACCAGTTGATCTGTTGTTGCAACATATGGCAGAAGTGAAGTCAATCTCCAAGAGATTTGTTGGCAGAAAAAATCCATCGAAAGAAAGATTACTTTTGCCTATTCAAATTATATATATATATATATATATATATATATATATATATATATATATATGTGTGTGTGTGTGTGTGTGTGTGTGTGTGTGTGTGTGTGTTAATAATATGCTAGCAATTTCTTCATCTCTAGCATTAACCTGAATTCACATTCAACATATAACTAACTAGTATGCAACTATATAAAGGCTGATAAGTTAATGAAATAGAATTGAATAGGAAAAAATAGCCTTTGTTTAGACGGACTTTTTTCTGCCAACAATTCTCTTGGTGACTGACTTTGCTTTCGCCATATGTTGTCACAAGTGATCAATTGGTTGGATCTTGTCAATCAACTTATATGCACAAATGAATCTAACGGCTTCGATGCGCTGCCACTTCTTAATAAGATTTTGAACAAAATCTGCAAGCCACACCTTAATTTCAATTCATCATATCAATTCAGAAAAGTCATTTGGAATTAAAGTTCTTTCCAAGAGCATTAACCAGGATGTCATATAATTTTAAAATAATTATATTTTATTTAACAAAATATTAGTAGGGCTTTCAACTACTTTTGTCTAATTATGGATTAGCATCTAATTTTAATAAAGATGAAGTTTTAAAGCTTTTGGAATTTGCTGCTCAGCACAAATAAGTTGTAGAGTTGTTTCAAACTCTTGGTTTTGTAGATAAAATCTCTGGTATCTTTTATCCACCAAAACCAAGAGTTTGAAACAGCTCTATAGCTTCCTTGTGCTGAGCAGCAAATTCAAAAGCCTTAAAACTTCATCTTTATTAAAATTTGAAGCTAATCAATAATTAGACAGAAGCAGTAGAAAGCCCAACTAATATTTTGTTAAATAAAATTATTTATTTTAAAATTATAGGACCTCCTGGTTAATGCTCTTGGAATGGACTTTAATTCCAAAAGACTTTTCTGAATTGATTTCATACAGTGAAATTACACTGTGGTGACTTGCAGATTTTGTTCAGAATCTAATTTAGAAGCAGCAGCACATCGAAGCTGTTAGATTCTTTTGTGCATATAAGTTGGCTGACAAGATCCAACCAGTTGATCTCTTGCGACAACATATGGTGGAAAGGAAGTCAGTCACGAAGAGATTTGTTGGCAGAAAAAAGGCCATCGAAACAAAGGTTATTTTCCCTATTCATATGTATATATATATATATATATATATATATATATATATTAATAATATTATTCTAGCAATTTCTTCATCTCTGGCATTAACCTGAATTCACATTGAACATATAACTAACTACTATGCAACTATATAAAGACTGATAAGTTAATGAAATAGAAATGAATAGGGAAAAATAGCCTTTGTTTAGACGGACTTTTTTCTGCCAACAAATCTCTTGGTGACTAACTTTGCTTTCGCCATATGTTGTCGCAAGTGATCAATTGGTTGGATCTTGTGAGCCAACTTATATGCACAAATGAATCTAAAAGCTTCGATGCACTGCTGCTTCTTAATAAGATTCTGAACAAAATCTGCAAGACACAACGTAATTTAACTTCATCATATATATTCAGAAAAGTCATTTGGAATTAAAGTCCATTTCCAGAGCATTAACCAGAATGTCATATAATTTTAAAATAATTATTTTTTATTTAAAAAAATATTAGGAGGGCTTTCTACTGCTTTTGTCTTATTATGGATTAGCATCTAATTTTAATGAAGATGAAGTTTTAAAGCTTTTGGAATTTGCTGCTCTGCATAAGCAAGTTGTAGAGTTGTTTCAAACTCTTAGTTTTGTGGATAAAATCTCTTGTATCTATGGTATCTTTTATCCACAAAACCAAGAGTCTGAAACAGCTCTACAGCTTCCTTATGCTAAGCAACAAATTCCAAAAGCTTTAAAACTTCATCTTCATTAAAATCATAAGCTGACCCATAATTAGACAGATGCAGTAGAAAGCCCTATTAATATTTTGTTAAATAAAAATTAATTATTTTAAAATTATAGGACCTCCTGGTTAATGCTCTTGGAATGGACTTTAATTCCAAATGACTTTTCTGAATTGATTTGATGAAGTGAAATTACAATGTTGTGACTTGCAGGTTTTGTTCAGAATCTAATTTAGAAGCAGTAGTACATCGAAGCTGTTAGATTCATTTGTGCTTATAAGTTGGCTGACAAGATCCAACCAGTTGATCTCTTGTGACAACGTATGGCGGAAACGAAGTCAGTCACCAAGAGATTTGTTGGCAGGAAAAAGTCCATCGAAACAAAGGTTATTTTTCCCTATTCAAATTATTGATTATATATATAAAATAAGATAAGGAGTAGGATAAGATTATTATCATACCCAATAACCAAAGAAGTCAAAGAAACCATAGATAGTAGTCAAGTTTGAATTTGATTTTGAATTGGGAAATTAGATGAAAATTAGTATTTAGATAGATTAGATTAACTCATATTCAATTACTATAAATACAACCCTAGGTAAATGAGAACAAAACCCTAAAACTCTCACCACATACATATACCAAGACTGCCAATGACGACGAGGAGGTGCATAAGTTGTTCAAGCTTTACGACATGGACGGCGACGAAAGCAACTCGATGAAGGATTTAAACGACAGGCTGATTGTGTGCGATGTGCAACCCACCTACGAGCTGTTGAAATGCATGATGTCTCATGCTGATCGAAATGACGACAAGTACATCGACTTCCACAAGTTGAGGACTTTTACCGTAGCTATCTTTGCAAGCTACCATGCCACATAAAGCCTCCTCCAGGCCCTCAACCTCAACAACAAGTTATCCCTCCAGCTCCGCATCTCCCTGATCATGTCCATCGTCTTTGCCATCGCCAATCGATAATTCAAGGATTTCGCTTCTGAAAGGAAGGGCCGCGCGCGGTTTCTTTTTTTTTTTTTTTTTTTATCCGTAGGAATCAAACACTGTACCAGGAGTTTCTTTTTTCTTATTTGTAAACCCTAGTTAGTTTATTTTTCTTATTTGTAAACCCTAGTTGGTTTCTTTTGTCATTGATGCACTGTCAATAATTGATTTTTTTGCTATGGAAAATGCAACAAGTTTTATCCTGAATGGTTATGGCAATCAAACATTACTGCATTTTAGTCTTCTTATTGTGAAAAAATATGTGGTCATATATAGTACTAGTAGGCATCAGATAAAAAATAAAAAATAAAAATTTAAGGGATTACTTGATTCTTCTCATACTGAAGACTTACTTCCAGAAGTGATTATCAGATGTCTCAATGAATGGGATATTGACTGCAAGCCTTTTGCCTTGACACTTGATGATTGTTCCATCGATGATGACATCACTCTTATTCTATCTGTTCAACTATGATTAATCAAGGCTCGGCTTGGAGGATCACCAACTCCTATAATACAGTCTAACTTAGAGGATCAAATAAAAAACGGATACAGACGATAGTTTTTTAAAAATCACTGTTTTATCAAAACCTTAAAAAAATGGTTTTTAGATAAACTCACAATTCAAGGTTATTTATTTTATTTTTATAAATAATTTTTATTTAAATTTAAAAGTACCCTGTATTATAGGAAATTTGCTAGATTATGGAGAACTTCCCCCGTGTTAAATGGGGCCAAGGTCACCTTCCTTTCGTCATGACTCATGAATCCCACTAAATGAAAAGTACTAGAATATTTAATACTCAAATAATGTATAATACTCCTTTTTCAAAATAACAAATAATATAGAATACCCAAACCTATAGATGAATATCTTACAAAAGCCTTACAGTGAAGTCAGGGCCTAAAAAATGTACAAACAAATGAATGAAATCCAAACCCCATCCCATTCTAGATATCACTAATCAAATTAAATAAAGAAATAAGCAATCATCACTGCATCATGACTCTAAATTCATCAAAGCTAAGAAGGCCATCTCCATTCAAATCAAAGTGACCAATCATTGCTCTACATTGTTCCATGGATTTGGATTCTCCTAATAACCTTCCCAGCATCCTTTGCAAGCTTTTGGGTGTTATAAACCCAGACATTTCAGTGTCATGGTACATCTCAAAAGCCTCTGCTAAATCCTTCAATTTCTCATCTTCCCCTGCTGCTTCCATTATCTTCACAAAATCCTCCAAACTCAAAAACCCATCACCATCCGAATCCAATTCCTGAATCAGCATTTCAGCGTCTTTGAAGAATAACTCACCACCCATCATGCCTAACCGGTTCCTAAGTTCAGATGGGGAAATCTTACCATCCCCATCTTCATCAAAATATTTGAGAACACGCTCAAACTCTGCGTTCACCCTCATAATGTCACAACTCAAGAAAAATTAATAACACTTGTGAAATTGTTATATGCACAAGATTAATTATGCAGTGCTGGGTCGTGGGCTTATTGTGTGTAACATATTGTGGGGGTGCTGTTTTTATATGTTGTGTTTGTGATGTAAATGGCATCGGAAAGTTCACTATACGAAGGAGAAAGGAAAAAGGGCATAACGCGCGCAAGGACAGCGCGTTAGATGAGAAACACGAATCCAATGCTATATAATCAAAGACGTGTTAATTAGTACCGCTTTACCGTGTATAAATACAAGTCAATTTTAAGTTGCTGCGCAACTACACTTAATAAAAATATTAGAATTAATGTATTAAATATTAATAATATAAAGATTTTTTTACACTTTTAGTTATTCAATATTAATTTGTCACATGTGATAAATTTGTTGCTTATAAAAATTGTGATAAATTTATTAAATTTTATAATAATTCCTTTAAAAGGCATATATCTAAAACAATTTCTAATTGATTGAGTATAAAAATATTTATACTAATAATACACAAAAAATAAACTAAAAAAAAAACCCAGTTGCCTAATAAGTTAATTCTAAAACTTTCTTTAGTTTTCGTTTTCTCGGGACAAATGTACGCCAGCAGCCTTGCAGGTTACATATTAAATTTATTTATTTATTAACAGAAGTATTTAAATATAATTAATGTAACGGATATTTGAACCTGTGTTTATTTTCTACGCTTTACGTCTAATTTGCTAAGAAAAATACGGAAGTTAGTGTGAGTTGCGTCAAATTTGCTAAGAAAATACACAGTGTGTGAATTGCTCCTCAACTAATGCATGTAAAAGACGTCAACGTTAGTTCTACAGTTTTGTTAAGTTTTGGGACGCCGGAGGGTAAGATAGCAACGTATAAAGTTTGAATAATCTGTTAAGAAGTATCTATACTTATACTCAAATTTTAGAGAAGAAAAACAAAAGTCCCATACTATATTTATAGACGAGTGGATAAATTTTTTTTATGAGGTGTGGATATTAAATTTAATGTCCATATTCATTCAATAGGTACTTATATTTTACTTAATAGAATATTTATCATTTTTTTCATAAACTAATACTAATATTTATCATTTTTTTCATAAACTAATATTAATATGTAGTGGTATTAAAATGCATCTTGTCCATTGGGCTGGCCTAATTAGTCAGATGCATGGTTCGAACTGGATTGTGAAATGGCAATTGCTATATCCACTCCCCATATTACTAAGTGCACTCCCTTTCTACCTTTTTCTGACCGAAGTGCCGAATTAGTAAGTTCCCGGAAATTGATTTCCAGAATATATTTAACTCTTCTGGAAATTAATTTCTGGAATATATTTAACTCTTCCGGAAATTAATTTCCGGAAGTATTACTAGGGAGTGCAACCGAAAGCCAAATTTACGAGGGAGCACAAGTGAAATGCATTTTGTTCAAACAGCAATTGCCAATGCCAGCATCACTATCATCCATTCTTCTAAAGCCATGTCCACTCTTTCTCCTCCCCTTCCAAAGTTCCACTCCCCCAATCGCCACAACCTCCACTTGCGAAAAACCTTCTCCATCCTAATCAAGCAAAAAAAGAAAACAGCAAAATAGGATTATGGATTCTTCATGGTCCAAATCAGAAAATTTTGAAAAAAGCAATGATATAACAAGTAAACCAGGCCAGACGTTCAAGTGCAAAGATAAGAACCTCGGTTCAAGGACGTCGGTCACCCTCTGAGAGGGTACAAAAATCATAAGATAATTAAATATGAAAAAATTAAACCATACAAATTCAAAACCAACAAAACAGTAATTAAGTAGAATCTAATGAAGTACAAAGTCCCAATTAATTCCTTGTAGCTCTAAAATAGAAAACCACAAAACTTATGGTAAGTGCATATTGAAGTCATAATTTGAAATACTGTAGATGAAGAGTTATTTTAACAATTGATTACAATAACTAACGAATGTGAACACAAAATCCTATAATATGAAAATTCTCGCATGTAGCAAGTAATTTATGCATATTTTAGATGTATTATTGTTAATTTCAATAATTTCTACTCTGTTTAATTTAGCTTAGGTGGCATGTTTCTTTCTTGCAGAAATAGGCAAGCATTTTATCATTGTGTACTCCCAAAATTGCCACTGTCAACAACATTTTATCTCGCATGTTGCGCGCTTTGTTGTCGGCTATGCACAAAATGTGCTCCTCTGGGAAGCCACGCTCAATGTCGTCTACAACCTACGCCTCCACATCTTCAACCACGTCCTCCAAAGGAGCTCGCATACTTCGAAGGAAACTGTGGTGTGTACCGAATCATTGCTGAAGCTTTTGACCTCACCGTTACCTTGTAGGCTTGTACACTCTTCTCAACGTCAGTACCACTCTTTTACAATTACGTTTCTCGCTTGCACACTCCCCAATAATACTTCTAGAAACAATTTCTGAACACTTACTCATTCGCCATTTAGAAAAGGATATTTTAGGAAATAAATAACAAAAATGTGAAAAGGGGAGTGCATTTAGCAGTTAGAGGGAGTGCATATAGCAATTTCCTTGTTAAATTGGCAATTGTTATTTATACCTTTCAACTTTATTAATATAGCTCAATTAGTTAAATAGAGTGTATAAGTTGTTGTAACCTTCTCTGGTATTTGTTTTTTATTCCTATGAATCAAAAAAATTATATACCTCCCTTTTTTTTTTATCTTTTTTTCAAAAATATTCTTTTCTAGAAAGTACTATTTGAAATGTTAAAATTTTAACACTTCCAAAAGGTGAAAGTGTTAAAAATTTTACATTCCAGAAAGTACTTTCTAGTAGTGTTAAAATTTTAACATTATAGAAAGTACTTTTCGAAAGCCAATTTTCAGAAGAAAAATGGGACACCAAATGCCTTTAAGTTGCTCTACATTTGCTATGCATTGATATACTCACTTTCTCAATTTCTTTAAAAGAAACCCCAGCAAAAAAAAATGAAATTATGATATTCTAGAAGCATTTGTAGGAATACGAATATCATGGATGCATCGACACTACAATCACATTGATGTGAAATCTTCCAAGTGAAATAATCACCAAAATCATGTCCTGTTTGCCGATGAAGTCGCTCCACCAATTAAGAAGTAAACTTTTCATGACGACGAGAAGCATAGCCAAGCACTCACACATCACCATCAACATCAAGGACTATCCCAAATTATGCATAGGTTGCCCCCTTAAAGGCAATTTGGTGTGCCGTTTTTTCTATAGAAATCGAAGACAAATATTATGAGGTTTACAATAACTCGCACACCTTACTTAATCAATTGAGCTACACCCCCTTGGTAAAAATAAAAGGATATTTTTAGAAGAAACATATATATATATATATATATATATATATATATATATATATATATATATATATATATATATATATATAATAGGGGTATATTAGTAAAGTTGGAAGGTATAGATAACAATTGTTGTGAAATTTCACATACAAGCTTATTTTGGCTACACCTGGCCTGACCCAAATTTTTGTAAGCTTGAAACATATTGACCTATAATGGGATGGGTTAGCCTGTTAGCTTTTTTTATTATTTAATTTTTATATTTTGTCAAATCATGAATAAAAAATTTAATATTGTATATCTTCTTAATTCCTATTTTATGATTAATATTCTTTACATATTGATTTTTTTTAAATTTTTAACACTTGTTTATTATTATAATTGACACACTTTATTTTATTGTTATTGTTATGCATTATATTTTACTAATTTATAGTACTAATGATAACCTATATTTTTTTTATTTTAGTTTAAAATAATTAAAAAGTATTTTATTAACTTGTTATATTAAAGTTAATTTATTTGATAATTTTCAACTCTCATATTTTAAAAAATGTGTGGCCAATGGGCTAGACCGTTTGGCCCACAACTTTCTAAGGACTAAGATGGACTAGGAAATTTTCAACCCTTTAATAAATTGGCCTAGCCTAAAAATATGTTGGCCCATAATGGGTCAACCCAAATGGACTGGACTAGACTAGACTAGCTCGAATTGATAGCCTAAAAGTTTACATAGTACTTATAAAGAAGAAAATAAGAAGATAAAATGAATTGAGTTTCTCTCATAAATTAAAATCAACTTATCATCATAGTTTTTGGAGAAGTTAGATGAGAGAACTTCTATAAAAGTTAAAGTGTAAAAGTTGATTTTAACTTATAGAAAAAGTTGAATTCATTTTACCTTCTTATTTTCTTCTTATAGAAAAATTTATCTATAAACATGCCTAATAAATACATCATTTAACTATTCAAAATAATTATAATAATTAATCAAAGGGAGGGGGTACTAGAGTAATGTGTTGATTTGATTTCAATTCTCTTATCGTTTGAGGAATAAAAGCATCTCAAATGGAGTATTGTGTTTAGAGTTCTTAAATTACTTTTTTATGGGCCCTATAATGTCACATTAAATTTAAAAACTTTAACAAATTTTACTCCAATGATTGAACTCATAAGAACATTGACTATAAACTTAGCTCATTTTCATAGATGTCATCTAACCATCAATGTCACAATTAGTTGCCCTATCTTAGTTGTCTAATCTAGTAGCCCCTAAGAGCATAGACCTTGCTTACAAAGGGACACAAATCGCATCCTATAGAAAATCTCAACAAGTGATGTGACTAATTCATGATGAAAGGCCCACCAAACTCCTTGCCATTATGCAAATGTTTGACAAACACTTTCAGCTAGTTTTTAACTTTCTTTTACTAGTTGAAAAGTTTATTGGACCTTACTAATCGTGTCAAAGTATAGCTGAAAGTGTAAACGAAACAAATCACATTGCGAAATTCACTATAAATTGCACAAATGTCGAAACCACACGGGATTAGTGGCATTGCAAAGAAAAAACACATAAATCTACAACTTCACCAAAGGAAGTTGAAAACTAAAATCTGTGGCATTCACAATTCACTTCGCGGTACAGGGCACCAGCAGGACAGTTTCAATTGGCATCATACATGTATCAACTTTAATCGATTCCACATAGCACACTCTTATGTAGGACCTATGGGCCGTACAAACTACACTTAGGAACTTGATTATCATAACAAAATAGGGGTTATGCACACCTGCAGGTTCAAAATGCATGATGATAAGCATTGTGTTTAGGGTGTTGATTTGGCTTTATGTTGTGGTTCGTTGGTTGGAGTATATATAGGGGATTTTTTTAGGGTCAAAGGTTAGTGTCACCATTCTTTTGGGTGAATGATAAACTATATGTATGAGCTGAGAAATGAATGAGAGGTGAGTGATGATGGTTTCAAATATTGGTGGTTTTAATGATAAACTATCCATCTCTCTTTTGTCTCTTTCCATTTGTTTTGGCATAGGATTGATCCATGAAGACTAGGAACTTAGAAAGTTTACATTGACGGATTGACTGCTGCATGGATATGTCACTGTCTCCATTTTCTTCGTCCAATTTGTTTTCCTCCTGCGGCTTTGGATCAAAGGTCGCATGATTATTCCCTCAAAGCAGGCTACAAATTGATTTTTCTTTCCATTCACATATGCTCACAGCCCAACAATTGCACCAAAATTATGAAACAACTAATGTATTTTGTCTTGTTATTTTATTATCTTTTTTACATCTGTATTTTTTATGTATTTAAATATATTTTTTAAATTTTCATTATTTGTTTTGTATTTATGTTTATATTTTTAGAAGCTTCATTTTTCTATTTTTTCTAAGACTGTATAAAAATTGTCCCTATAAGTTGAAGATTTTTTATTATTTGGTCCCTGTAATTTATTTTTTTTCAGTTTTACCATGAAAGTTCGCACTTTTTCATTTTTAGTCTCTATTGTCAATCATTGTTTCAAAAAAAATTAACGTTTATGATCATGACATCATGCGGACGTCACTGTGTGCCATACAAGATGACATCATAATCAATGTTATCGCATGCCATGTCAGCATAATACCACATCATCCATGTCACATCAGTAATAGTACCACATCAGCAATGACATCATAGGGACTAAAAAAAACTTACAGATACTAAAAGTGAAAAAAAAACTTATAGGGATAGAAAATGAAAAAAAGAACTTACAGAATGAAAAATGAAAAAAAAAATACATGGACTATAGGGAAAAAAATGACATATGTGTAGACACAAACAAACAAATATTTAAGCCTTAAATATAATATATAAATTTAATTTAAAATGAATATAAAATAATAAAAAAAGAAATTAATTAAAAGATTTACGTATGGCAAAGTATTCTTAAAGTCATGCATGTTCTCCATAGTGACTTCAAACATCATCTAGGGAGTGGCCAATGTTCAATATGATTTTTAGATTAGATTGCTATTGGTGTAACACCCTCATTTTCGCTTTCCGTAATTAATTGTTTGTTTATTCTTAATCTTATTTTAAGAATTGATAAGTCCAAATAGGATAATAAAATATAAAATCACGTTATTGTGACTAATATTTTATATTCTATATGATTGAAAATTTTAATAATTATTCTAGATGAAAATCTGAAATAACTATTAGAATGACAATTATACTGGATTATCAATATTTGTGACAAACGTGAGAATAAGTCTCAAATAATTATAAAATAATTATTTGAACTTGAAATCATGTTTTATAGGCTTAAATATGGTTAAGATAATTTTCTTAGAAATTTTATAGACTTTTGAGAAATTTCACAAAATGCTCTAGACAAACTGTTGATAAGTCAACCTGTATATGATTAATATCAATATCAAAGCTTGATGAAACTGACAAAGTCAGTTCATTTTTAGGTCACACATATAAAAATATAATTTCTGGTAAAATTCAGGAATTTATAGAGTTAAAATAAAATTATTAAAAACACCCAAATAAATTAAATAGTTAAAAGTATTATAAAAATTATAAATCAAAGTTTATGTTGTGGGCTGGACGTTCTACCCAAACCCAAATATCACCACACACAAAACCCAAATCAATAATACATTTAGCTAATAATTTGATATTTAATTAATTATCTAATTAGATGTAAAATAATAATAATATTTACGGATAAAAGCAAACCAGACTTGCTTGGGAAGAAAGTTTGCACTTTCGTGAGAAACAAGCTGATAATATCAAAGTTTTTCATTTATTTTAATTAACAATTTATGTTTTATAAATTGAAGCCAACACAAACACAATAAGAAGCTTTAAAGGAGATAGTGTCTTGCTTTTATTTTTATGGTCTCGGGTGGGATAGAGGAGGAGATGAAAATTGTTAGTTTTGCTACCAGTAATCCTAACACTTTATTATACTACAAGATTAAATTTTTTTTTTAGCCTAATCTTTCTTAAAAATTCCTCACGACTTAGAAAAAGGAAAGCTGGTAGAATTTTCTTTATAAAGACATTTACGTAATTGAAATAAAGCAAACCAATTGATTCTATAATTCACGGCCTTATGGCCAGATTTTCCAGAGGTCTTCATCCAAAATTTATTTTCCAATCTATTTATTTTCAATTGTTTTCTTTATTATGAAATAAAATCCTGCGAAAAGATTTGGTTATTTTGCACCAATTGGTCTTGGGTTGGTTTGACAAATAAAGGAGAAATTGTTATATTATTATTTAATTATATCACTTAGTAATATGTTTTTGAAGCAAAAAATTAATCTTATTTTCTTTATATTTTGGTCTCGGGTTTGACAGAGAATAAAGAAACATTGATTCAAATTTTTATGTTAACATCTTAAATACTTAATTCTACTATTTAACTTGACTAGAAGGAATTATCAAGTTATTTCTTGAAAGAAAATAGTTTTTCTTTAAATAAATCAAGTTCTTGAAATTAATAGAGAAATTCAGAGTATGCTATGTGGTTGCAGTTTCATTTGACCTTGCACATCAGGAAAAAGGATTTTCTTACTACTAGTTTTTAAACTTAGTTTATGGAAAACTCTGAGTATGCTTTGTGGTTGCAATCTAATATAATCTTTCATATTAGAAAGGAATTTTCCAACATTAGAATTTATTTATGTTTGTAAGGAAATATTTTATTTATAACAAGATAGAAAATTATTTCTTTTTAACAATTTAAGTTAAGGAATTAGATAAGAAGAAAGGATATAACAAATTTCAAAGTTTTTAATAAAATTTTAATAGAAGCAGAGATCAGTTAAACATTAGCTAATTGTTAAATTAATCATTAGTAAAATTAAAAATTAAGTATCTAATGTCTTGCTTAAGTATTTTATGATATTAAATAAATCCTTATCTTAGATACTTAATATATGATATGATAATTGTACTCTGATAACATTGTTTATCTGTCTGTAAGGCAGATGTGTTGATATCCTGTGTTGGTGCTCAGAGTAGCTGAGACAAGAACTATCTTTGAATTTTATGATTGTTATGTTATGTTTTGTTGTATCTCTATGCTATGATGATGAACCTCTACCTATCTAGGTAAAGATATGTTATATGGATGAGAACAACCCTTGAAAGATGAATAACTCTCTGCGGATGTATTCCAAGAATGCGTTTTAGTTAGGTAACTTGATGTAACCAAGTTAGTGGAGTAGGAAGTTACGGTCTGGTACACTGCGAATTGATATGCGTGACCTTGGCTAAGGTCTAAGCGATGGAAAGGCATCGAGTGCGTGACGTCCCAATGGGTAGATCAGTTCCCTATGTTCCGGGACTAATAGTGATAGCTCATAACACCTCGATAAGCATAGAGACAACTTCATGATGACGCGGAGGGTATACCTCGTGATGTAACGGGGATGTGACCTCGTGGAGAGATTGCTTTGTGATTTAACTATGCATATTGATATGATATTGAGTGACACCGGGAATGGTGTCGAGTACTATGTGAATTGTGGAGCTGCACATGTATACTTACTCCCCATCACTTCCCGAAGGTGATATTGTGATTTATGATTGATCAATCATGGAGCATGGATCCATACTACGTTTGAAAGATTGAAATGTTATGATTATGACGAGATAGACACTAGGTCCTTCGCTATTATATTAATTGACAGTAGTTTATACCATTAGTGTTGTGCACTGAAGGGGATGAAACACCGGGGAGATCTTCACCAATGGGCCATGAGCACACCACACAAGTGAACTTGACACCACCTTCAATCCAAAGCCTTAAGGCTACAGGTTTGTAGGTCTTCCTCACTTATATGTTGCTCAACTTTCCCATTCCTACCCAATGTGGGACTTCACCTTCACACTTGTACTTTAACAATCTCCCCCTCAAGTGTAAGTCTCTTCCACATGGTAGCTCCCCCTCAAGTGGAAGCCATTTTCACCACGAGTATCCAATGATGGGGCCTTTAGAGGTTAACCATGCTCTAGTACCTTGAACCGCCATTCCATGGTGCGGAACACGCTGCCTGGCCTCCAAGTATGAACCCATTACTGGGAAGACTTTCGATACAAGGGATCCCTATGTCCATGCTTGGATCCATCACCAATCCACCATACTTGTAACATCCCCACAAATAATAATAATAATGACAATAATAAAATAAGATAATCTTTATTTGCTTTATGATATTCTTATAATTGTCTTTTCGATGTTTAGCACAGTGTGTGCATTAGAGTAACTTATAAAGTAAGGAACCATGAAACCAGTGTTGGCTATATATATATATATATATATATATATATATATATACCTAAACCCTTCCCTCCCACAAAAAAACAAACACACAGAATTTTAGAGAGGGAAAGAAGAGAGAAGGAGGAGAAAAAAGAAGAAGGAGAAAGGAAGGGAAGAAGAAGGAGGAAGAAGCTAGGGAATCCACAACACCCCGCTCATCACCCTTAGTCCAGAGGTCTTTGGTGAGTGTTTATGTATCTTTCTCTATCCTTCTACTTAAGGTTGGGCAGAGATTTAGGGAGGGTTAGATTTCTCTCCATAAGAGAGGAGCTCCAACCCCAAATCCTTGGGTTTAGTGTGAGAGATACATAAATCATAGCTGTCTTGCTTGGTTGTCATGAGATTTATCATTAATTTGCATTATGGTGAGGATTTGGGTTGTTGGGTAGCATTTATGATAAAGGGGTCATGCCCAATCGCGACCCATATGACCTGCAGAGTTGCGAATTCTCGCTTAAGCGAGCTCTGCATGGCGCTTGAGTAAGGAGCCCCTGGAGTGGGAAGTACTCTCTGCAACTCTCGCTTAAGCGTGAGTTTCTAGCGCTTAAGCGTGGTAGTCTGACGCTTAAGCGTGAGAATCTGGCGCTTAAGCGCAAAGCTCCAGGCACCATGGTCAATTGCAGTACCCTGACGCTTAAGCGCAAGTGTATGGCGCTTAAGCGTGGCACTATGGCGCTTAAGCGCTAGGATTTGGCGCTTAAGCGAGGTTCCAGGGTTAGAATGGCTTAAGTATAGGATTCATGCTTAAGCGACTGACCCCTGGAACATTATGTTAAGTTCTATCCTTTTCCAGTTAATTCCCTTAATATGTCTAATATGTTTACAAGAATTACAAGGATAATGATATGTTTAATCAAAGAAAGAGGAGATTCCTTTGGGGATCAAAGAAAGTATAATGTTTTGATAAGTTAAGCATGCAAGTGAAATGATTGGCCCTCTTTAGAAGGTAGGCGGGACCCCTTCCGTCACTTCCTACTTTCCAAAGATGTGGCATAGCTCCTCGGGCTGAAGGAGAATAATATGAGGCCAAGGCATAAAAGGAAAGGGACGCCTTTCAATATATTGAGCTCAATAGATGCTGTAGGACGGAAGAAAAGTAAAGAAAGTTAATTTAAAGCATGCAAAGTAAATGTTAAGATCAATAGAGATGTAAAAATAGCATATTATAGTACGTTTATAAATGATGAAAGATTATAATACATGATTCTTAACACTCACTGAGACCCTGTCTTATTAGTTTAATGTTTATGTTCTAGATTAAACAGGTTTGCAGTTTGGAGACAAGAGACCTATAAGATATTATGTTTATGTAGTAATATCTTTATAGGCTAGTTTTGTAAAAGAACCCCTTATGTATTCTTTTGGTATAGGACCCCATATGTGGGGATTCCTTTTTATGTATATGACGTAATTATTTGGGAATGATGTAGACCTTTGTACAGTGGTATACTTGAATAGTGTTATTATATCATGTTGATATTATCCTTGTTGATGACAAAAATGTACCTTAGAGGGTAGTACCCGTTAGGGTGTTACATTTTGGTATCAGAGTAGTTCAATCCTTTGGACTGTGGATAATATATTAGTAGATTAAGGTTGTCTTATTAGTCTTGCCATGAATTCTACCTTATTTGAGTTACTGTATATTAAGCCTGATCAACTCAATATGTGGTGCAGAGTAAGTAGAGATAATGGTGGGAAGAGGAAGACCACCTTTGGGTACACATACTCCTGAATTAGTAGCCATGGAGGCAATGGCTGCTACCATGAGAGAACAAGCTGCAACCACCACCAACCTTGTCAACCAAGTGTTGAGGGGATCACCTGGAGGTTCCTCGAATGCTAATAACCAAGGGGGCGGAAACCAACATGTCGGATTCTCTGAATTCCGGAAGAACGATCCACCCACCTTCAAGGGGGAATATGATCCATCGGTTGCAATATTCTGGCTCCAAGAAATAGAGGGTATTTTTGAAGTTGTCATCCACAGAAGAGCAGAAAGTGGTTTATGCCACGTTCATGTTGAAGGACGAGGCAAAGAATTAGTGGAAGGGCGCTAAGGAGGGAATGATGACCTTGGGGACTCCTCTTACTTGGGAGAACTTCAAGATCACATTTTTGGATAAGTATTTTCCCAACAGTGTTAGGATTTAGAAGGAGACTGAATTCTTACAACTTAAGCAAGGGAGTATAACGGTGGGCCAATATGTGGCCAAGTTTGAAAAGCTGGCTAAGTACTCCCGTTACCTTCGTCATCAACCTGATAAGGAGTGGAAGTCCATCCAATTTGAGCAAGGCTTAAGGTCCAAAATCCTTAGTCAAGTAGGGACCTTGGAGATTAGGAATTACTCTCTCCTAGTAAACAAGTGTCTCATTGTGAAGGAAAATTTAAATAAGCTAGAGGTGGAGCAACAACAAACCCACAAGAGGAAGAATGAAGACGTGAAGTTTAACCCAAATGCCAAATACATGAAGGAGGGTTTTAAGGGCAAAAGGGTAGCAGTATTTGGAACTCCCAATGTGGAGGCATGCCCTAAATATGGGAAGTCTCATCGAGGGGTATGTATGATGGGTCAAAATGTCTGTTTTACGTGCCACTATTCCAAGGATTGTCCACTCTGGAAGAAGCAGGGAGCTCCTAACCAGACAACTCAAACTAAAGGAAGGGTCTTCACCTTGAGTGGAGAAAAAGCAAAAGGGGTTGACAACCTGATTAAAGGTATATGTTTTCTAAACCAAAAACCCTTAGTTGTCTTATATGACTCAGGGGCGACCCATTCTTTTATTGCTTATGAATGTGTGCGTCGTTTGAAGTTGTTAGCTACACCTTTACCTATTATTTTAAATGTCTCCACCCCAGTTGAAGGCAATATAGAGCCTTACATGTTTGTGTAGAGTGTCCTATTGAAATACAAGATAAAAGTTTTGTTGTGAATTTAATATGCTTACCTTTAAGTGGTTTGGATATTATTCTAGGCATGGATTGGCTTTCTGCTAACCATGTGGTGTTAAATTATTTTAATCACATTGTAGAGTTTCCTTCTGATGTTACCCCTATCCCAAAGTCCCATCCATTGTTGTTCTCTAGTTCCACTCAAGTTTCCCAAAGCCTCGTGGAGGGAAGTCAAGTCTTTCTTTTGTTACTTTCCTCAAAGATGGAGGTTAAGATAGAACTTGCAACTATTTCTATTGTCAAGGAATTTATGGATGTGTTTCATGAAGAGGCTACTACCTTACCCCTAGAGAGAGAAGTAGAGTTCTTTGTAGATTTGGTTTTCAGGGCGGGACCAATTTCTATAGCACTCTATAGGATGTCACATCTAGAGCTTAGTGAGCTTAAGAACCAAATAGAAAAGTTAATATCCCAACAGTTCATTAGGCCTAGTGTCTCTCCTTGGGGTGTGCCTATTCTTTTGGTAAAGAAGAAAGATGGGAACATGAGGTTATGTGTAGATTATAGGCAACTCAACCGAGTGACTGTTAAGAATAAGTACCTTCTCCCTAGGATAGATGATCTTTTGGATCAACTTAGAGGGGCTTCATTTTTCTCTAAGATTGACCTTAGATCGGGATACCACCATATTAGGATCAAGTCAGAAGATATCCCTAAGACCACCTTTAGAACTAGATATGGGCACTACAAGTATTTGGTGATGCCATTTGGACTAACCAATGCTCCGGCAGTGTTTATGGATTACATGAATAGGATCTCCCGACCTTTCCTAGACAAATTTGTTGTTGTCTTCATTGATGACATTTTGGTGTATTCCCGCACCTTGGAGGAACATGAAGAACATCTGAGGATAGTTTTGCAAGTTCTTATGGAGAAGAAACTCTTCACAAAACCAAAAAAGTATGAGTTTTGGAAGAAAGAAGTGAACTTCTTGGGACATGTGATATCCCAAGGAAGGGTAGCTGTAGACCCTAGTAAAATAGGAGCAGCGCTAGAGTGGGATAGACCCCAGACTGTGGCTCAGATTAGGAGTTTCATAGGTCTAGCTGGGTACTATAGGAGATTCATTAAAGGTTTCTCCCAGTTAGCATTGCCCCTGACTAGTTTGACTAGAAAGGGACAACCCTTTGTTTGGGATAAGAGATGTGAGAAAAGTTTTCATGAGCTGAAGGAGAGATTAACTTCTACTCCAGTGTTAGTTATACCTGACCCCTTATGGGATTTTGAAGCGTATTGTGATGCCTCAAGTAAAGGTGTTGGTTGTGTGTTGATGCAGGAAAGAAAAGTGGTAGCCTACTCTTCTAGGCAATTGAAACCACATGAAGAGAATTATCCCACCCATGACCTTGAATTGGCAGCTGTGGTTTTTGCCCTTAAGATTTGGAGACATCATCTATATGGTGTTAGGTTTGTGGTGTTTAGTGACCATAAGAGTCTAAAATATCGGTTTGACCAAAAAGAGCTTAATATGAGACAGAGGAGATGGATGGAGTTCTTAAAGAACTATGACTTTGAATTGAAGTACCATCCAGGCAAAGCCAATGTAGTGGCAGATGCTTTGAGTAGGAAATCCTTGCACATATCTTCTATGATGGTGCATGAGATGCAACTATTAGAGGAGTTTAGGAACCTCAACCTAGAGATGACCCTACATGACCATAGCTTGAGTTTGTATAGGATAAAGGTTTCGTGTAATCTAAGGGAATGGATTAAAGAGGCTCAAAAGGGGGACATGGAGTTGCAAGCCCAGAAGAACCACCTAGGGTTCTCTGAAGCAGAAGATGGGACCATTCTCTTCCAAGGAAGAGTTGGTATCCCTAAAGATGATGATCTAAAGGAACAGATTTTGAGAGAGGCCCATAAGAGTGGATTCTCGGTACATCCTGGAACTACCAAGATGTATCAAGATCTAAAGAGGATGCTTTGGTGGTCAGGCATGAAAAAGGACATAGCGGAGTTTGTGGCTAAGTGCCTTATTTGCCAACAAGTTAAGATTGAACACCAAAGGCCATTTGGCTTGTTACAACCCTTCAACATTCCAGAGTGGAAGTGGGAGAGTATTTCTATGGACTTTGTCATGGGTCTACCTAGGACCCAACCAGGGTATGATGCCATATGGGTGATAGTGGATAGACTCACCCAGTCTGCTCACTTTTTACCCATTAAGGCCACTTTTCCAATGGAGAAGTTGGCCAAGTTATACATACATTCAGGAAATAGTGAGATTGCATGGGGTTCCAGTTGACATAGTTTCAGATAGGGACCCTAGATTCACATCTAGATTTTGGAAGGCATTACATAAGGCTTTAGGCACCAAGCATGGTTTGAGCATAGCTTACCATCCTCAGACTAATGGGCAGAGTGAGAGAACCATACAGACATTGGAAGACATGCTTAGGGCATGTGTTCTAGAAGAGAAGGGCAATTGGGATAGGTACCTACCTTTGATAGAGTTTTCCTACAACAACAGTTTTCACTCTACCATAGGTATGGCACCTTATGAGGCCTTGTATGGTCGAAAGTGTAGGACCCCTTTATGTTGGTGTGAGATAGGAGAGAGAAGCCTAGTTGGACCAGACATAGTTCAAGAAACCACCCAGAAAATTCAAATTGATTAGAAAGAAGTTGCAAGTGGCTCAAAGTAGACAAAAGAGCTATGCTGATAAGAGGAGAAAACCTCTAGAGTTTGAGGAAGGTGACCATGTGTCTTTAAAAGTATCCCTTACCACTGGCATTGGAAGAGCCATCAAGGCAAGAAAGTTGAATCCTCGTTATGTTGGTCCATTCCAAATTTTAGAAAGAATCGGGCCTGTGGCCTATAGGATTGCTTTACCCCCTTCTTTGCCCAATCTTCATGATGTTTTCCATGTGTCTCAACTCAGAAAATATGTCAAAGATCCCTCTCATGTCATAGAAACAGAGTCAGTTCAGTTGAGACCCGATCTTACCTTCAAATCAAAGCCTATCTGGGTTGTTGACCGAAGTGTGAAAACACTAAGGAACAAGACTATTCCTTTAGTTAAAGTTGTTTGGGAGGGACTTGTATCGGAGGAAGCCACTTGGGAAAAGGAGGACGAGATGAGATTGTTACACCCCCACCTTTTTGAGTAAGGTATGCTTTAGTTACAATTTTTTAGGACCAAAATTTGTTGATGGGGGGAAGTAATGTAACATCCCCACAAATAATAATAATAATGATAATAATAAAATAAGATAATGTTTATTTGCTTTATGATATTCTATTAATTGTCTTTTCAATGTTTAGCGCAGTGTGTGCATTAGAGTAACTTATAGAGTAAGGAACCATGAAACCAGTGTTGGCTATATATATATATACCTAAACCCTTCCCTCCCACAAAAAACACAAACACACAGAATTTTAGAGAGAGAAAGAAGAGAGAAGGAGGAGAAAAGAGAAGAAGGAGAAAGGAAGGGAAGAAGAAGGAGGAAGAAGCTAGGGAATCCATAACACCCCGCTCATCACCCTTAGTCCAGAGGTCTTTGGTGAGTGTTTATGTATCTTTCTCTATCCTTCTACTTAAGGTTGGGCAGAGATTCAGGGAGGGTTAGGTTTCTCTCCATAAGAGAGGAGCTATAACCCCCAATCCTAGGGATTTAGTGTGAGAGATACATAAATCATAGTTGTCTTGCTTGGTTGTCATGAGATTTATCATTAATTTGCATTATGGTGAGGATTTGGGTTGTTAGGTAGCATTTATGATAAAGGGGTCATGCCCAATCACGACCCCTATGACCTGCAGAGTTGTGAATTCTCGCTTAAGCAAGCTCTGCAAGGCGCTTGAGCGAGGAGCCCCTGGAGTGGGAAGTACTCTCTGCAACTCTCGCTTAAGCATGAGTTTCTAGCGCTTAAGTGTGGTAGTCTAATGGTTAAGCGTGAGGATCTAGCGCTTAAGCGCAAAGCTCCAGGGACCATGGTCAATTGCAGTACCCTGACGCTTAAGCGCAAGTGTATGGCGCTTAAGCGTGGCACTATGGCACTTAAGCGCTAGGATTTGGCGCTTAAGCAAGGTGCCAGGGTTAGAATGGCTTAAGTATAGGATTCATGCTTAAGCGACTAACCCCTGGAACATTATGTTAAGTTCTATCCTTTTCCATTTAATTCCCTTAATATGTCTAATATGTTTATAGGAATTACAAGGATAATGATATGTTTAATCAAAGAAAGAGGAGATTCCTTTAGGGATCAAAGGAAGTATAATGTGGCATAGCTCCTCGGGCCGGACGAGAATAATACGAGGCCAAGGCATAAAAGGAAAGGGACGCCTTTCAATATATTGAGCTCAATAGATGTCGTAGGACAGAAGAAAAGTAAAGAAAGTTAATTTAAAGCATGCAAAGTAAATGTTAAGATGATGTTAATAGAGATGTAAAAATAGCATATTATAGTACGTTCATAAATGATGAAAGATTATAATGCATGATTCTTAACACTCACTGAGACCCTGTCTCATTAGTTTAATGTTTATGTTCCAGATTAAACAGGTTTGCAGTATGGAGACAAGAGACCTATAAGATATTAAGTTTATGTAGTAATATCTTTATAGGCTAGTTTTGTAAAAGAACTCCTTATGTATTCTTTTGGTATAGGACCCCATATGTGGGGATTCCCTTTTATGTATATGACGTAATTATTTAGGAATGATGTAAACCTTTGTACAGTGGTATACTTGAATAGTGTTATTATATCATGTTGATATTAGCCTTGTTGATGACAAAAATATACCTTAGAGGGTAGTACCCGTTAGGGTGTTATAATACTCGTCTGAGCCGATCACCTAGTTGAACCATCGGCTCTGATACCAATTGTTGTGCATCGAAGGGGGAGGAAATACTGGGGAGATCTTCACCAATGAGCCATGAGCACACCGCATAAGCGAACCTAACACCACCTTCAACCCAAAACCTTAAGGCTACAGGTTGGTTGGTCTTCCTCACTTATATGTTGCTCAACTTTCCCATTCCTACCCAATGTGGGACTTCACCTTTACACTTGTACTCTAACAGTTAGTAATACATATATATAATTAGAATGAAGTCTCACTCCTTTCTCTTTCTTGTTGTGTATGTAGTTGTTGATAGGATACGTGAAGATAACGGTCATGCCTAACGATTGATCTCTCCTGCAGACACGGTTAATTTGGGGATTGCGAAGACTGACAAGAAGATACGAGACTTAAAGGCTAGTTTTATTCATTCCTGTATTTGGGTAGAAATTGTATACTGTTCTGACTAGGATTATTTGATGTATGGATTGATATTAGCTAGTACATAATTTCTCTGTATTTATTTTGTGATATGAACTGATGTTTATTTAAAAAGAAGATCATGGTTCTTTATAAAATATTTTCTGTATGCTAAATATGGTTAATAAATGTTTTATTTAAATGCAAAAAATCTACCCTCATTTTTATAATAACTAAAACAAATAAAACATTAGTGTGGGTTGTGTCTAATATATCGGGATGTTACAATTGGCCCTTAGCAATATGGTGTCGTATGTGCATATAAGTGATTCTCACCTCAAGTTGGTTGACCTTTGTCCAAACGGAGTTTGGTTTTTACAACACATAAATATTTGAATATAGGAACAAGCATGACTTCATGGATACTTTGTCATGTGTAAATCTTTTAATTAATTCCTTCTTATTTTTATTTTAATTTTAATTTTAAATTAAATTTATACATGATATTGAAGGCTTAAATATTGGATTGTGTCTACAAATATGTTACTTTGTTTTTTGTTAGTCCATATATTTTTCTCATTTTTCATTCCTATATAAGTTATTATTTTCAATTTTCATGCCTGTAAGTTCTTTTTTATACTTTTTAGTCCCTATGACATTATTGGTGACATGACATTGTTGCTAATGTGACACTATTACTGACATGGCAATGATGACATGCCATTTTTGTGACGTGACATTATGTTGATATGGCCTGTGATGACATCATCATGATGTCATCTTTTGTTGATGTGGCGCATGATGATGTGAGTATTACATCATCATTAACTTTTTTTTAACAGTGATTAATGGCATGGACTAAAAAAGGAAAACCACCAACTTACAAGACTAAAACTAGAAAGAAAAAAAAACTTACAGGAACCAAAAGTGAAAAAGCATCAAGTTACAGTGACCATTTTCATATTTAAGCCTTTTTCTAATTTTACAATTTATTCGGACAAAATTGAGTATTGGCGAACACTCCTTAAGTATAAATGCCTAGAGAGAGATAAGATGAAAAGAAATAGGCTTTAATAACTTTTTGGTCCTTATAAAATAGGAGGTTTAAAAAAATTTATTTTTATTTTAGTCTTTAAAAAAATTATTAGTTTTAATCTCTGTTGTCAAGTAATAACGTTAAATGATGACATAAAAGCGACGTTGGCAACTCATTGACTTGTCATATAATCAAGGAGTGTCCGACAGAGCAGTCATGTGTAACTTTTTTTTGGTAAATTATTTTTAAATCATCATCTATTCAAAATAGTTGATGAGGGATTTAAAAACACAGTTACCAAAAAAATTACATCTGACTGCTCTGTCAGACTGCTTGATAACATGACAAGTCAATGAATTGTTAACATCATTGTTACGTCATTAATTGACGTTATTATTTGACAGTAAGAATTAAAACAAAAAATAAATAAATCTTTAAAGGACTAAAAAAATTAAAAGGATTAAAATAAAAAACACCCTATATCATAGGGACTAAAAGGTATTTAAGCCAAAGAAATATAAGTGGTTAATATATATAATTGGTGATAAGATATGAAAAAACAAAAAAACAAATGAGAGAGAGAGAGAGAGAGAGAGAGAGAGTTAATTAGAAAATCAGGACTACAAATCAGTAAAGTAGCAAGAGAATATCATACTCATAATATACGAAGCATACAAAGCTCAGCAAATCAGTGTTACTGAATCTTACAAAAGCCTTACAATGAAGTCTAAAAATATGTACAAACAAATGAATCAAATCCAGCCCTCACCCCATTCTAAATATCACTAATTAAATAAAATAAATAAATAAATCATCACTGCATCACTGATTAAATTAAATAAATAAATAATATTTCTGCATCATGACTCTAAATTCATCAAAGCTAAGCAGGCCATCTCCATTCAAATCCAAGTGACCAATCATAGTTGTGCATTGCTCCATGTATTTTGATTCTCCCAACCTACCCAGCATCCTTTGCAAGCTTTTGGGAGTTATAAACCCAAACATTTCAGTGTCATGGTACATCTCAAAAGCCTCTGCCAATTCCTTCAATTTCTGATCTTCCCCTGCTGCCTCCATTATCTTCACAAAATCTTCCAAACTCAAAAACCCATCACAATCTGAATCCAATTCCTCAATCAACTTTTCAGCATCCTTGGACAACAACTCACTACCCATCATGCCTAACCGATTCCTAAGCTCAGATGGAGAAATCTTACCATCCCCATCTTCATCAAAATACTTAAGAACACGCTCAAACTCTGCATTCACCCTCATGTTGTCACAACTAAAGAAAATTGATGCAAATCAACACTTGTGAAATTATTATGCACAAGATTAATAATGTACGTGTAGGGTCGTCAGCTTATTGATTGTGTGTAACATATTGTGGGGGTGCTGTTTTTATATCTTTTATTTGTAAATAGCGGAGTATTCAATTTGCATATGTAAATGGCATCGGAAAGTTCACGATACGAAGGAGAAAGGAAAAAGGGCTTAACAGCGTTAGATGAGAAACACGAATCGAATGGTATAATCAAAGACGTGTTAGTACTGCTTTCCATGTATAAATACAAGTCAATCTTGAGTTGCTGCACACCTACACACACTCTATCATTGATTGGAATTTATTGAAAACTACAAAATCAGGAGAGATGATAATTAAATAACAAGTGAAACTCATAAAAATTTGTGATTCCCAATAAATTTTAACTAATTATGGAGAGTGTAATAGAGTCTGCTGTTAGCATTTCTCTAATAAAAATATTAGAATGTACTTTCTCCGTCCCAAAATGAGTGTCATCCTAGGTTTTTTTCCACAGACTAAGAAAAGTTATTAAATAGAAGAAAGAGAGAAGTAATTTTACAAAACTAACTTTGTTATTAATATTGCATTGAAAAACTAAAATGACATTATTAGAAGTATTAGTGGAAAAAATCAATTAGTATGGCATTGAAAAGTTAAATACGACACTCATTTTGGACAATTTTTTTTCCAAATACGATACTCATTTTGGGACGGAGGGAGTATTAATAATATTTAAAAAAAAACACTGTTATTCAATAATTTGTCATGTGTGATAAATTTGTTGCTTATAATAATTGTGTGATAAATTTATTAAATTTTATAATAATTACTTTAAAATTCATATCTAAAACAATTTCTAATTTATTGAATTAAAAATATTTATGCTAACATGAAAAATAAACTAAAAAAACAGTTGCTTAATAAATTCTAAAACTTTCTTTAGTTTTTGTTTTCTCATAACAAATGTACGCCAGCAGCCTTCCAGGTTACATATTAAATTTATTTATTTATTAACAGCAGTATTTAAATATAATTGATGTAACTATGTTTGGACCTGTGTTTATTTTCTATGCTTTACGTCAAATTTGATAAGAAAAATACAGAAGTTAGTGTGTCAAATTTGCTAAGAAAATACATAGTGTGTGAATTGCTCCACATGTACAACTAATCCATGTAAAAGACGTCAACGTTAGTTCTACATTTCTGTTAAGTTTTGGGACGCCGGAGGGTGGTAAAGATAGCAGCGTATAAAGTTTGAATAATCTGTTAAAGTATCTATACTTATACTCAAATTTTAGAGAAGAAAAAAAAAGTCCCATACTATATTTATATGCGAGTGGATAATTTTTTTTATGAGGTGTTGATAATAATTTTAATGTCCATATTCATTCAATAGGTACTTATTTACTAATTACTTATATTTTACTTAATATTTTATCATTTTTTTCATAAACTAATATTAATATGTAGGGGTGTTAAAATGCATCTTGTACTTTGGGCTGGCTTAATTAGTCAGATGCATGGGTTGAACTGCATTGTGAAATTGATAATTGTTATTTATACTTCTCAATTTTACTAATATATCTTTTTTATATTTTTTTTCTAAAAATATTCCTTTTTTGAAAATACTTTTCAAAATTCCAAAATTTTAACATTTTTGAAAAGGACTTTTCAGAAGTGAAAGTGTTAGGCTTAATTATGTTTTTGGTCCTTCAAATTTAGGTCACTATTGTTTTCCTCAAATTTAACTTTTCTTCTTTTACTTCCTCGATTTTGAAAAATATTCTTTTTAGTCCCTCATGTGATAAAAAACCCATCACAAATTGTGCATTCAAACCGCCAAAAATCACAACTAGGAACTACTAAAAAGAATATTTTTTGAAATTGAGGGACTAAAAAAAGGAAATATAAATTTGAAGGATTAAAATTAAAAGTGACCCAAATTTGAGGGACCATAAATATATTTAAGCCAAAGTGTTAAATTTTTTGTATTTTGGAAAGTACCTTATAGAAACCAATTTTCAAAAGAAAAAAAATGTAGCACCAATTGACTTTAAGTTGTTTTGTGTTTGCTTTGGAAATTACCATCATCTTGTTTAATATGTAACAAATGAATACATTTATTATCCCCAAGGTAAATGAAAAGACTCTTATTAAACCAAAGTATTTGAAAAGACACTTATTAAACTTTAAAATTCATCCAAATACAACGGCCATAAAAGCACTATTTCAACCCAAAAATAACATAATTGAGCATAAATACAACCAACCATATATAGTTGATAGCCCAAGCTCCTTAATTTGAATGGTTTTGTCCCAAAACTCATACAACTCCAACTTTAGTCCAAATTAGCTAAGTAATCCATCCAAATAAACTCCAACCCACAATTGCATCTTGAGTATAAAGTGTTGACCGGGCTCATTGTGCTCTTCAAATTATTGTCTTTAAGTTTGCTGAAATTATCTTCAAATTGTAGAAATGAGACAATTCTTGGATTGTATTAGAGATAGGAAATTGTTGTTATATTTGGCTATTTAAAAGCCCCTTTATCCTCATTGTAACTCAACTTTTACTGATCATAATACACTCTTACTTTGAGTAATTATTTTTCTCTCCTTTTCTTCCTCCGAAACCATGTTTCCTAACATGGTATCAGAGCCATTCCACCCACCATGAGAGATTCATCGCTGCACCTTCATTTTCTTTCTTTCCATTTCTTCGTTCAATCTTTTCTCTCTTTAGTTCGTTCATCTTCTTCTCCATTTTTCTTTCCCGATTTTAGATCAGAAAACCCCAAATCTCAGTCACGACATTTTGCCACAGATTGTTGTTTTGATTGTTCATATTGCTCCTCACGATTTCAACGTACACTATCTTTGCAATCAGAATCATCATCGAAATTGGTTCTGTTTTCTTCGTCACTTGCTCTGGTTCTGATTTGGGCATTGGTTGGTGTCCTTTATGCGATTCTGATTTGGCATTCTAGGGTATTAAGGTTTGTTCTGTTGACCATGGTTCTAGCTTTGGCACTGATCTGATTTCAATTTCAATTGTGCTTATGTTGCCGATCTTTGGTGATGTGGAAATTGTAGTCAAGGTGTTTGATGAAATCCCTGTTAGACTGTTGCATGGTTAAAAAAAGATTTTTAATGGGTTCTTTGGTTTGGTTATTATTGCTAGTTAGTTTTTGCTGTCATTGGGATATCTAAATGCTGAAAAATCAAACATTGAATCTTGGTTGACATTTTTCTTTGGAGGCTATTGATGATGTTTGGGTCTACCATCCTCTTGTTCATGGCTAGACCATCTTTCTTGTTCAAGCTTCAAAATGTTTGTACAGTTGTTTGGTTTAGTAAGGTGCTCACAAGGTATTCGTGAAAAGTCCTTTATGAAGACAGATTCAAGTCTTTGTGGTTTATTAGCATTTTTTCTCATGTAGGCTTCTGTCCATGGTGGTTAAGCATTGATATGAGCTTCTGCCATGGATGGTTAAGCATTAAGGGATGTATTGCTTCTGTCTTGATTGGTTAAGCATGATGGCTTCTTCTCTTGATGGTTAAGCTCTTTTGCTTTTGCCTTATGGTGGTTAAGCTTTCTTAGTGATTTGTGCTTCTGCCAAGTGGTTAAACTTTGAGGTATAGTTTCTGCTTGGTGGTTAAGCCCTTTCCTTATGGCTTTGATAGTTTTAGCTTCTATCTTGAGTGGTTTACTCTTGATGGTTACGCTTTGATAGCTTCTGCCTTTATTAGGTGGTTAAGCTTTGAGGTTTTAGTCATTGTATACGTTTTAGCTTTGTTCATGATATTTTTTTTGGCCGATGTATTTCTGGCATTTTCTATTGTACTCTCTTTAGTCTCATATGCACTTGTATTGTCCATCCCAAGCTGGAAGTGTTGTGAACACTTTCCAGCTTGTGGGGAGCTATTAGAGGTAGGAAATTGTTGTTATATTTGGCTATATAAAAGCCCCTTTATCCTCATTGTAACTCAACTTTTACTGATCATAATACACTCTTACTTTGAGTAATTATTTTTTCTCCTTTTCTTCCTCTGAAACCACGTTTCCTAACTGATTGGACTCTAATTTAGCTGAACCTTATATAGCTTTCACCTTCATTATTAAACTATGAAAAACCTTTTTGCTTCTTTTAACTTTTGCTCTTATCAATAAGCCTTCCATTTATTACAAAGGATCTTTGAAAATATTGGACCTTGGCAGATTCATATCATAAAGAAACCCTAACAAAAAAAAAGAAATTATGAGATTCTAGAAGTAGACGTATGAATATGAATCTCATGGATGCATCAACACTCTAATCAAAATGATGTGAAATCTTCCAAGTGAAGTAATCAATGAAATCATGCCCCGTTTGTCGATGAAGTTGCTCCTTCGGTTAAGAAGTAAAATTTTCATGATGGTGAGAAGCACAGCCAAGCACCCAGTTCTTTGTGACTACGTCACCATTATGGATAATCCCAAATCGTGCAAAGGTTCCCTCCTTAATGGAAATTTGGTGTCCCATTTTTTTCCTAAAAATTGGCTTCTAGAAAGTATTTTCATAATGAATTTTTAACACTTTCAAAAAATACTTTATAGAATGTTAAAAATTTTACATTTCCAGAAAGTACTTTCCAGAAAAATGATATTTTTAAAAGAAAAAAAATATAATAAGGAGGTATATTAGTAAAGTTGGGAAGTGTAGATAATAATAATTGTTGTGAAATTTCACATACGAGCTTATTTTGGCTAGACCTGGTCCAACCCAAATTTTTATAAGCTTGAAACACATTGGCCCATAATAGGATGAGTTAGCATGTTGACTTAATTTATTATTATTATTATTTAATTTTTATATTTAGTAAAATCATAAATAAAAAAAATTTAATATTTTATGTCTTCTTAATGTCTATTTTAAGATTAATATTCTAAACATATTGAATTTTGTTTTTAATTTTTAACATTTGTTTATTATTATAATTGACACACTTTATTTTATTTTTATTATTATGCATTATATTTTGCTATTTTATAGTACAAATGATAACTTATATTTTTTATTTTATTTTAAAATGTTAAAAATATTTTATTAAATTGTTGTATAAAGTTAATTTATTTGATAATAATTTTCAACTTTTTTATAATTGAAAAAAAAATGAGTGACCCATGGGCCAGACTATTTGGTCTTTAAAAAATTGGACTAGGAAAACTCTAACCCTTTAATAAATTTGCCTGGCCTAAAAATATGTTGCTCGTGATGGGTCAACCCAAATGAACAGGACTAGACTAGCCCAAATTGATAGTTCTCTATTTGGATAAAAAATTTCATAGCACTTTTAGAGAAGAAAATAAGAAGGTAGAATGATTTGGGTTTCTCTCATAAATTAAATTCAATTTATCACCACAGCTTATGGAGATGTTAGATGAGTGAACTTTTATAAAAGTTAAAGCATTGAATTCATTTTACCTTCTTATTTTCTTCTTATAAAGAAATTTATCTATAAACATGCCTAAATACATCATTTAACTATTCAAAATATTTATAAAAATTAATGAAAGGGAGGGAGTACTAGAGTAATGTTGTTGATTTGATTCCAATTCTCTTATCATTTAGGAATAAAAGCATCTCAAATGAAGAACTGTGTTGAGAGTTCTTAAATTACTTTTTATAAGCCTTATAATGTCACATCAAATTTAAAAACTTTAACAAATTTTATTTCAATGGTTGAGCTCATAAAAACATCCACTATAAGCTTGGCCCATTTTCGTAGAAATCGTCGTCTAACATCAATATTACAGTTAGTCACCCTATATTAGTTGTCTAATATAGTAACCCTTAGGAGCATAGACCCTGCTTACAAAGTGACACAAATCACATCATATAGAAAACCTCAAAGTGATGTGACTAATTCATGATGAAAGGCCTACCAAACTCCTCAACACTACACAAACATTTGGCAAGCACTTTCATCTAGTTCTTAACATTTTATTACTGGTTGAAAAGTTTGTTTGACCTTCCTAATCGCGTGTGGTAAACAATCTTCTTTTAGTAGCTTGTAACATTTTTTGATACACCACTTCAAATAGTGCTTTTTAAAATTTTAGTTTTTAGCTTTTTATATTTTATTACCTTTTTATAGCAGGATTTTATTACTCTCTTTCTTTGTTTCTCTTTATCCTTTTGTTAACAATAAGGTTTTATTTTGTTTTTGGACATTTTTTATATTACATTGTTTATTTTAACTATTACAGCATCCCTCTCTCTATATGTAAATTAGAATAGTTATCATGAACGAGAACATTTTTAGTTGTCATTCTTTAATGAAAGTGTTTTTAGTTGTGTTTCTTCAATCAGAGCATTTTTAGGAATTTTTCTTAACATGTTATCTCTTTCAACTTATCATTTTCAATATCTTTAGTTATAACTTGATTTTCAATATTTTAAAATAAACATCAATTATTAAAAATATCATTGTATTATAATATAAATTGTTTATCATAAATCTAAAATATAATTTATATGTTTAAAAATAATTATTTATTACTATTTTTAATTATATTATAATTTATATATTTAAAAGTATTTATTTATTATAAATTTTAGTTATATAAAATAAACATTTATCATGTACAATGCACAAGCTAAAATACTAGTTTACAATATTTAGTTTATTTTTTAATATTATACTTTAAGATATTGATAATGATAGATCATAGGTTTAATTATTTGCAAACATGTCATTGGTGTGACTGACACTTGGCTTGGATTCCTTAAGCAATGTCTCGGGTTCAAGTCTTGTAGATGGAAAAAATGTGATTGGAAGAGGAGACCCCACTAAAGGTAACTAACCAGGTTTCCCAATAGAAATTAATTATTGGTAAATTCAATAGATATTTCACACAAATATCATGGTGACAAAAAAAAAGGATTATAGGTTTATTTTATTTCTTCTACTACTTTTTAAATATTTTTTAGAATAAATTATACTAACCACACATTAGGTTTTGTAAAACTACACAAATCTCCCCTACTTTTTTAACATTTACAATAACCTCCCTTTGGCCGATGTAATGCTTTTTAAACAATTAAGGGAGTAGTGTAATGCATAAGAAAGTGTCAATGTATATATTTTTAAATAACTAAGGGGGTTAGTGTAGAAGTAGATAAAAGTAAGGGATATTTGTGTAATTTCATGAAACTGCAGGAATAATTAATGTAATTTACTCTATTTTTATATTAAACTGTTTACTTAACCATTATACTTGTACACTATTATACTTTAAGATATTTTAACTATTACATTAATCAAACATAATATATAAAAGTATGATATTTACCGAAGTGTATGTTAATTGATTTTATTTTAAACTTGGTTGGGAATATTTTAAGATATAATATAAGATTAATAGTAAAATGTATAATATGAAAAAATATATAATAATTTAAATTAAAAATATAATTAAAATGATTATGTACATTTATAAACTTACAAGAGTTTAAAATTAATTGAAAAACTAAAATTATAATCACCTCTATAAATATATTTTATCAATAAAATAAAATTAAAATTTATATAAAATATCATATAATTAAACATGTCTATATCTGTCATTTTATATTTATCAACTACTTTAATAAATAATTAATTTGCTAAACACTTATAATTCAATAAATTAACTTACCAATTACTAGGTAATTTTTTTAATTTTCAGTTAACTTTTCAACTTTGCGCTAACTTTCCCTCTTTTATCTAATTTTTCAATTATTTTTGTCAAACATAATCTATATTTACAAATACCCTAGCCCGTGAAAACCTCAATCAGGTAGTACATTTTCAATATACTAATCGTTGTTCTACCAAATTTTGACTTGAACTTTGTAATCTTCGCTACTAAACCCTTCCCCCTCTTTTCATCCTAGAATGACCCACCAAAGACCACAGTGGAATAGGAGATCAAACTCTATAGCAAATTCGACCACAGAACATTGTATAGCAGAGCACTATTTTAGTAATAATATATATGAAGCTTAATAGCTTATAGATGTAAGCAAATCAATGAATATCTTATAAAAGCCTAACAATGAATCCAGAGACTAAATATGTACAAACAAATGAATCAAATCCAGCACCCACCCCATTCTAAATATCACTAATTAAATTAAATAAATAAATAAATAGATAAAGAATCATCACTGCATCATGACTCTAAATTCATCAAAGCTAAGCAGACCATCTCCATTCAAATCAAAGTGACCAATCATAGCTGTGCATTGCTCCATGGATTTTGATTCTCCTAACCTACCCAGCATCCTTTGCAAGCTTTTGGGTGTTATAAACCCAAACATTTCAGTGTCATGGTACATCTCAAAAGCCTCTGCCAATTCCTTCACCTTCTCATCTTCCCCTGCTGCCTCCATTATCTTCACAAAATCTTCCAAACTCAAAAACCCATCACCATCCAAATCCAATTCCTCAATCAACTTTTCAGCGTCTTTGAAGAATAACTCACCACCCATCATGCCTAGCCGGTTCCTCAGCTCAGATGGAGAGATCTTACCATCCCCATCTTCATCAAAATATTTCAGAACACGCTCAAACTCTGTGTTCATCCTCATATTGTCACAACTACTCATGAAAATTGATGAAAAATAAATAACACTCGTGAAATTGTTATGCACAAGATTAAGGGCTAATTGTGTGTAAATCTTGTGGGGGTTCATGAATTTATATGTAGTGTTTGTGAAGTCTAGTTGATGGTGCAAGTTCGCGGAGTATTCAATTTGCATATGTAAATGGCATCGGAAACTTCAAGATAAGAATGTGAAAAAGGGAAGGTCTTAAGTCTTAACGCGCCCAAGGAAAGTTAGATGCTGAGATGCACGAATGGAATAATTCATGCTTACCCATCAAAGACGTCTTAGTAGTTAGTACCGCTTTACGTACCATGTATAAATACAAGTCAATTTTGTTAGGCAATTACTCCGTACCTACATTTTTTTTTAAATAGTAATAGTAATGATACATAAACATTCTTCTTTATTTTAAACACTCTATCAACCCTTCTTATTTTTTTTTTTATCTCTCTCTTCCTATCACGTCATAAATCCTATTATACATATATTTTTATCGTTTTTTTTCTCTCTCTCTCTCTAGGTATTGGATAGCATATTGGGTGTCAATCAAACATTTTCTTTTTTTAAAGCTAAAATATTCCTCACCTTATCTTTTGTAAAAACTTCTAAAAAATTTGAGTATCTAATGATAATCTTCTGTGCTCTATTTGGTAGAGATGAAGAAAATAGAGAGGATAAAAATAGACAGAAGATATTTGAATTTATCATATTATATTTTATTCTCCTATTTATTATTAAATAGCAATTAGTGATTTAGTCCTTATTACTCAATATTAATAGATTGATCCTATGTAATCAATACTAATTATATTTGCTTATTAAGTGTGATCATCCAAGACACACAACACATTACTGTAAACCCTTTCAACATGGCATCAGAGCGGTACCATCCTCCATGACTTGTGCAACACTACTTCACCCGTCGACGCTGCCAGCCACCTTTGGTCGCTACCTCCCACTCCAATCTCCGACGCAGCATTTTCAGTGTTGTCGCCTCACTCCAGCAAGTCCAACGCCACTTCACCCACCATCATCCGTCGTCGGATGCATTGGCGCTGCCAGCCACCTTTGGACTTTGTTTCCAGCTCCGATCTTTGATGCACCCCCACCAACGTTGTTGCCCCACTCTGGCTAGTCCAACGCAGGTGCCTAACCATTACGCCAACCCGGGTTACTATTTTCTTATTATAAATAAAGACTAAGTGTGGTCATCCAAGACACACAACACATTACAGTAAACCCTTTGAACAGAATTAAAGTAGAATGTTGGAGGTGTGGAACCCACATGAAACCCATACTAAAATGGTGAATTTTCCCTCCCCCTCTCCTCTATTTCCCCCTACCAAACGGATGGTTGGAGATCACAAAAGGCTTATACATGAAAATGCAATCATGAAAAGGAATCTAGACTTCGGCCATAAGTCTAGACACTCGTCTTCATATAAAACAATTATTTTACCAACCATATAATAGTGTATTTCTAAAAGAAAGGGGTTGGTGAAGAAAGTTTCAAAATGCCGAACACCCGATCCTATCAAAGTTTTCATAAAAAAGACTTTTCGTAGAAATTTATAATACCTTGATATTTTCTTGAATAATATTTTATAAGCTTAATTATATTGCTTGCATATTTATTAAATATTAATTTGTTTAATATTTTATATCACTAAAAATAAAATAAATAGCACGGTAAAAAACTAATATATATTACATTAGATTGTGGATTTTTGGAAGGTCAAAGGTTAGTGTCATCTTTCTTTTGGAAGAATGACAAACTATAGGGTCTTGCTAACTAGTGCCCTAACAATGACAGACTAAGGAATTAAAAGGAGAAAGTATTTATTGTGGAAATCAGGAGAGCGCAAAAAAAATTATGGGCAACGCAATTTTTCGCCTTCCAATAAAATTTTCTCATTTTAATTCCTTAACCAGTGCCCTAAGGGTACTGGTTAGCATTTGCCTAAGAGGAGTGCTAGCAACACACTAACACACTCCTCCCAACACACACTCTATCATTGATTGGAATTTATTGAAAATTACAAAATCAAGAGAGAGAGTCATTAAATAACAAGTGGAACTCATAAAAATTTGTGATTTCCAACAAATTTTAACTAATCATGGAGAGTGTGTTCAAAAGAGTGTGATAGAGAGTGTGTTGCTAGCATTTCTCTTTGCCTAAACTATATATGTGAGAGCTGAGTGAGTAAGAATGAGAGGTGAGTGATGGTGGTTTTAATTATTAGTGGTTGAGATCATATACAAAGAGATTGTGAATCTAAGGGGTAATGGAGAATGCTGAGAGATGAGCGAAGGGTGCTGTGTGAGTGTCCTAATTAGTGGTTCCTCAATCCTTCTATTATGTTGCTATCAAAACCAATTTCGACTTGCTTTTTTTTTCCTCGGGTAGAGGTCTCTTGGAGTTTTTTTTTTGTTCAATTACTGCTACATCCCTTCATCCCTCTATTTTATGGTGGAAATTCGTTTGAGTGTTCGATTTCAATTTTACTCAGTTTCCACTCTAATTCCATTCAACCACAAACAACTTATTTTATTTAGCGGAACTGAGAATCACAATTATGAGTTCTTTTTTGTTAAACTAGCAGTCTTATAACTTTCAACTAGGAGAACAATGAGATTACTTGAAAATATATCATTTAAAATGCAAAATGCACATTCGAATCAATGTAAATTTTGCACCGTTGTATTACTAATCGAAATGGTAATTTGAATGTCTACTAAATCTAAAGTGAAATCGACAAGTATCAGTACTTGCAATTCGATCATATATCAAATCAAGACAGAATTTCCTCGATCAAGTAATCAATGCAATCAGAATTCTATGTAACGTTAAATACCTTTAGAAGATATAATCGAAACAGAAAACCTTTGAATACAATCGCAATCAGAAAACTATGAGAAGTATATATCTTCAGAAATAAAGATAGAATCAGATTTGAATTCAAAACAGAAAACCTTCGAATACAATTACACTCAGAAAATCATGCGAAACATATATCTTCAAAAATAAAGATATAATCATATTCCATTTGAAACAGAAAACCTTCGAATGCGTTCACAATCAGAATACTATGTGAAACAAATATCTTCAGAAATGGTAATTGGAAAGAGTTTAAGTTTGGGGAAGAAATGTAGAACAAGAGAGTTGCAGTAAAGTAAATTGAATAGAAGAAAAATAAATGACAGAAAAGATAAACTGCATAAAAATATGGGTTCAAACATACACGTTGTTCCTAGAACCGGTAGCCATTTCCCAGCGCGGCGTGATGGTGTACAGAACTTGTGCAAATGATCTAACCAAGGAAAAATGACTACTGTGTGCCTATTTATAGGTTCATCGACAAAACGGTCGATTTACAAGATGATTACACGTGCACAATTATTTAAACTAGACTAACTAAGATGTTGACAACTGTCTTCTGCATCGATTCTATCTGAAAGTCATCAATAACTGTCAGTAACTGTCTTCGATTGCAATCTCGAATGTCCACGTTGATTCTGTCTAAAAACCATCATTAACTGTTAGTAACCATCTTCGATTGCAACATCGAACGTCCACTTCGATTCTGTCTAAAAACCGTTAGTAACCGTCTTCGAATGCTCTGTGTATTCGATCCACAAATTGAAACCTTCACTAATACTTAGGAGTTTCCTAAGTATTCCTTCCTTGCAGAACCTTATTCGATTTTATGGCTTCGATTAGCCATTTGAAGTAAATCCTTGAATAATAAACATTTTTCTCAATTGACAACCAAATCACTTCGAACATATATAAATGCTTTCGACTGAATCATAATTATATCATTCATCGAATCACCAATCGAAAGCAATATTACATTTTGCGAATCAAACCACATCAATTTCTAAGTATAACACATAACCTTCTTACTTAGAAAATTTTACTCACGCCCCCAACACCCTCAATACTCAGTTACTCACATTTGCCTTATTCATCTCTCTTTTGTCTCTAATTTTCTTTTGTTTTGGCATAGGATTGATTCATGAAGACTAGGGACTTAAGGTTACATTGACGGTTTGACCATTGCATGGATATGTCATTGTCTCCATTTTCTTTGTCCAATTTGTTTTTCTCCTACGGCTTTGGATCAAAGGTTGCATGATTATTCCCACAAAGTTGGCTACAAATTGAGCTTTCTTTCCATTGACATATGCTCACAGCCCAACAATTGCACCAAAAGTATGAAACATCTAGAGCATGTTTGGATTGTCGTTGCGGCAATCCAAACCTCTGTTTCCAAAAGCAACCTCCTCAATACGCTCAACTTGCCTCGTACTTCGAGCGACAGCAAAATGATCGAAGAAGCAAACGTGCATCTAATGTATTTTGGCTTATTTGTTGTTTTATTATCTTTTTTACATCTATATTTTTTATGTATTTTAATATATTTTTTAATTTCCATTATTTGTTTTGTATTTATGTTTATATTTTTTCTAATTTTTCTAAGCTTAAAAAACCTTTTAGTCTCTATAAAAAAGGGAGTTTTGATTTTAGTCTTTTAAAGATTTTTTTTATTTTAGTCATTTAAAGATTTTTTTTTGTTTTAGTCCCTTCTGTCTTGACTTGCCATGTCATCAAGGAGTTGATATGACAGAGCAGTTATGTGTAATTTTCTTTTTGGGAAACTATATTTTTAAATCCTCGTATGTTCAAAACACTTGATGAAGTTAGACTAGTTGATGAGGAATTTAAAAACACAATTTATCAAAAAAAATTACACGTGTCTACTTTGTCAGACTCCTTGATGGCGTGACTAACTGCCAACGTCACTGTTATGTCATCAATTAACGCTCTTACTTGACAGCAGGTACTAAAGCAAAAAAATTTAAATCTTAAAGGACTAAAATAAAAAATAAAGAAAATTAAAAAAAAAACATTAAAGAACTAAAAAAACAAAACCTATTTTATAGGAACCAAAAGGTTTAAGCCAAAGAAGTATAAGTGGTTGATATAATTGGTGATAAGATATGACAAAAAAAAGTATTAATAGAGTATTAATATTCATACATCCGAAAAATATACACTTGGCGTCCACCCAGCACATATGATTAATCGCGTATATAAATATGGTTAATTTTGTTTTACAGGTGGTTAACTTCTATTAGACATTTCAATAACCTCTTAATATGGTTAACCACTTGTAACATAAAATTGACCACAATTAAACATTTCAATGACCTTGAATATTATTAACCACATATCGATAATTGATACAACCACCCTTATTTACTTTTAATCAATTGTGAGGTAAAATTAACCCTATTTACATATGCAGTTAACCACATGTGATAGCCAATAATTAATTTTTTAACATTATTAACCACTTATGAAACAAAATTAACCATATTTACACATATAGTTAAAACGTATAGTCCATATTAACCATAATTTTATATGATCATATTCACTTATAAAATAAAATTAATCATATTTTTATACGTAATTAATCATATGTATGGATAGACACTTGGTGTGCAAAATCCATTGCTGTATTAATAAGATGTTTATATTGTAAACAAGGTTTTAAATTGCGGTCGCGGTAACGGTCGCAGTTGCGTTAAGGTTTTCGCGATTACGGGTATTGCGGATTCTGCGATGCGGATTGCAGTCGTTAAGGCATGAATGCCTCACAACATGTTGCGGTCCGTTGCGCTTTGTTGCGGCCTGTTGCAGTCCAATGCTGTCCGTTGCGGTCCGTTGTTGCCGCAATACCGCTCTGTTTCGGCAGTTATCTGTGATTTTCAACCTCACAGTGATTTCAGTCTATATTGGTATCGTTCAACTCCGATACCGTGTTGTTGCGGACGATATTACCGATATGGAGCGATATTTAAAACCTTGATTGTAAGGATAATAGAATATCGAAAAATCAAGACTACAAATAAAAAGTAGCAGAGAATATCATACACAAATAATATATATGAAGCATATAAAGCTCAGCAAATCAGTGTCACTGAATCTTACAAAAGCCTTACAATGAAGTCTAAAATTATATACAAACAAATGAATGAAATCCAACCCCCATCTCCAATTAAATGAAAAAGAAATAAAAAATCATCACTGCTGCATCATGACTCTAAATTCATCAAAGCTAAGCAGGCCATCTCCATTCAAATCAAAGTGACCAATCATTGCTCTGCATTGCTCCATGGATTCTGATTCTCCTAACCTACCCAGCATCCTTTGCAAGCTTTTGGGCGTAATAAACCCAAACATTTCAGTGTCATGGTACATCTCAAAAGCCTCTGCCAATTCCTTCAACTTCTCATCTTCCCCTGCTCCCTCCATTATCTTCACAAAATCTTCCAAACTCAAAAACCCATCACCATCCGAATCCAATTCCTCAATCAACATTTCAGCGTCTTTGAAGAATAACTCACCACCCATCATGCCTAGTCGGTTCCTAAGCTCAGATGGGGAAATCTTACCATCCCCGTCTTCATCAAAATACTTGAGAACACGCTCAAACTCTGCGTTCACCCTCATATTGTGACAACTAAAGAAAATCGATGCAAATCAACACTTGTGAAATTATTATGCAAATCAACTAAGGGCTAATTGTGTGCAGTATCTTGTGGGGGGTGATGTTTAATCTTATATGTATTCAATTTGCATGTGTAAATGGCATCGGAAACTTCAAGATACGAATGAGAAAGGAAAAAGGGCTTAACGCGCCGAAGGACAGTGATAGATGAGAAACACGAATGGTATAATGCTTACTGCTTAGCCAATATAATCAAAGACGTGTTAGTTAGTACCGCTTTATCGTGTATAAATACAAGTCAATTTTTGAGTTGCTGCGCAACGACTCTTAATAAAAATATTAGAATGTATTAAATATTAATAATATAAAGATTTTTTAAACTTTTAGTTAATAATATAAAGATTTTTTACACTTTTTAGTTATTCAATAGTTTGTCACATGTGATAACTTTGTTGCTTATAAAAATTGTGTAATAACTAATAAATATATTAAATTTATAATAATTACTTTAATAATCATATCTAAAACAATTTCTAATTAATTGAATGTGAAAATATTTATACTAATAATACATGAAAAATAAACTAAAAAAACCAGTTGCTTAATTAATTGTAAAACTTTCTTTAGTTTTCGTTTTCTTGTGACAAATGTATGCCAGCAGCCTTGCTGCAGGTTACATATTAAATTTATTTATTTATTTATTCATTATTAACCGCAGTATTTAAATATAATTCATGTAACGTATGTTTGGACCTGTGTTTATTTTCTACGCTTTATGTCAAATTTGCTAAGAAAAATACAGAAGTTAGTGTGAGTTGCATCAAATTTGGTAAGAAAATACATAATGTGTGAATGGTCCAAAACTAATGCATGTAAAACATAATGCATGTAAAAGACGTCGGCGTTAGTTCTACAGTTTTGTTAAGTTTTGGGACGCCGGTGGGTAAGGATAGCAACGTATAAAGTTTGAATAATCTGATAAAGTATCTTTTGGTCCTTTAATTTATTTTAAAAGTTCAATTTCGTCATCTAATTTTTAAATGATTCAATTTGATCTTGTAATTTTGAAAATTAATTCAATTAAATTCTTTAGTCTAAATTGAAGCTAACCGAGTTAATACAGAAGAACACGTGTCACTTTTACACTTTTTTTTCATACAAAAATAAAGCCAGCACCACCTGACCAAACATTCAAAAATCAACATCCCACGTGCTCACATCGCTGACGCCGCCGAGATCGAGCCTCGTCCACTGCCGTTCGTCCTCTCCTTCAGCAACCTCACCTACAGTGTCAAGGGTCGCTGCAAATTGGGTAGATTTTTGTGGGTTTGGGTGGGTGGCTGGGGTCTCCGGGGTGGGGTGGGGAAGGTTTGGGTTTTCGGGGTCATCATCGTTGCACTTAGCTTAGTGACTTTTTTTTTTTTTTTCCTTTTTGACTTTGTTGGTTTCAATATAAAAATTTAAAAAAAAAAAAAATCATTTACCGGCGGTTTTTAACCGCCAGAAAATGTAAAAGGGACACAACTTTAACAGCGTTAACTTCAATTTAGACGGAAGGATTTAATCGAAACACATTTAAAAATTAAAGGACTAAATTGAACTTTGAAAATAAATTAGAGGATCAAAGCAGTAATTTAGCCCTTTTTTTATCAGTATCTATTAAAGTATATATACTTATTCTCAAATTTTAGAGAAGAAAGAAAAAAAGTCCCATACTATATTTATATACGAGTGGATAATTTTTTTTTATTAGGTGTGGATAATAATTTTAGAGCAAATTACAGTAACATCCCTTGAGCTTTTATCAAATTACACATAATCACATCTTTTTTTATTTTTCTACACTAACACTCCTTTAAGTTTGAAAACATTACACTAATACCCCCTCATTTGTTTGAAAAAATTACACTGACACCCCTCAAACATTACGCTAACACCTCTTACGAGGGAGGCGAAAGTAATGGTTAAAAAAGCAAGAGGTGCTTGTGTAATTACACGAAATCTCAAGAGATGTTGCTGTAATTTTCTCATAATTTTAATGTCCATATTCAATCAATAGGTACTTATATACTAATAACTTATATTTTACTTAATATAATATTTTGTCATTTTTTTCATAAACTAATATTCACATGTAGGGGGTGTTAAAATGAATATTTTACATTGGGCTTGCTTAGGTCTCGTTTGAGGTGGTTTTTGGTGAGTTTTAAAATTTTTAAAAACAACAACCAATTTTAGGTTTTTAAAATTTAGTTTTGTTTTTTCCCCCTAATTTTTAGTTTAAAAATAAACTCATTTTTAAAGTTTCCTATCCTATTAAAATTAATTTAAGGGTGTTTTTGTATGGTGATGACGACGATGACGACATTGGTGGTGCCGGTAGTGGTGGTTAACAATGGTGTAGGTGGTGTTGATGGCGGCGGCGGTGGCAATGGTAGTGATGCCAATGGTGGTGGCAGTGACGACAATGGTATGGTGGTGGCGATGACAGTGGCGATGGCAGTGGCGGCGGCAGTGGTGTCGGTGGTGGTGGCGGCGACAATAGTGGATATAATTGGTGATAAGATATGACAAAAAAAAGTATTAATAAAGTGTTGATATTCGTTTTTTTTATCAACATATGTTAGTTGTTAGTTTGTTAGTTTTTGTTAGCACAAGTGGTTAACTTCTATTAGACATTTCAATAACCTCCTAATATGACTAACCACTTGTAAAATAAACTTAACCACTATTAAACATTTTAATAACCTTGTTATATTATTAACCACATATCAATAATTGATACAATCATGTTTATTTACTTTTAACCAATTGTGAGGTGAAATTAACCATATTTACATATGCAATTAACCATGTGATAGTCAATCATTTTCTAACATTATTAACCACTTGTAAAACAAAGTTAACTATAGTTACACATATATTTGATAATAAATAGTAAATATTAATCACAATGATAATTTTATCTGATCATATTCAGTTATCATTAACTACTTATAAAATAAAATTAATCATATTTTTACAAGCAATTAATTATATGTCTAGATAGACGCTGCATGTACAAAATCTAGTGCCGTGTTAATAAGATGGTTATATTGTAAGGATGTTCAAATATCAAGACTCATAATATAGAAAAATGTTTCATGGACACCTATTGTGTTGTAAGACACCTAGGGAGAGAGAGAGAAAAGAGAAAAAAAATATAGATATTATAGAATTTATGATGTGATAGGAAGAAAATAGAAAAAAAATTAAAGATGTTGGTAAGATGTTTAAAATAAATGAATATATATGTATCATTACTCAATAATATATGAAGCTTATAAAGCTTAGCAAATCAGTGTAACTGAATCGATCTTACTAAAGCCTTACAATGAAGTATAAAATTATATACAAACAAATGAATGAAATCCAACCCCCATCCCCAATTAAATGAAAAAGAAATAAATAAATAAATAAATCATCACTGCTGCATCATGACTCTAAATTCATCAAAGCTAAGCAGGCCATCTCCATTCAAATCAAAGTGACCAATCATTGCTCTGCATTGCTCCGTGGATTTTGATTCTCCTAACCTACCCAGCATCATTTGCAAGCTTTTCGGCGTAATAAACCCAAACATTTCAGTGTCATGGTACATCTCAAAAGCCTCTGCAAAATCCTTAAACTTCTCATCTTCCCCGGCTGCCTCCATTATCTTCACAAAATCTTCCAAACTCAAAAACCCATCACCATCCGAATCCAATTCCTCAATCAACTTTTCAGCGTCTTTGAAGAATAACTCACCACCCATCATGCCTAGCCGGTTCCTAAGCTCAGATGGGGAAATCTTACCATCCCCATCTTCATCAAAATACTTAAGAACACGCTCAAACTCTGCATTCACCCTCATAATGTCACAACTCAAGAAAACTGATGAAAAATTAATAACACTTGTGAAATTGTTATATGCACAAGATTAATTATATGCAGTGCAGGGTCGTGGGCTAATTGTGTGTAACATATTGTGTTTTTATATCTTGCAAGTTTGCGGAGTATTCAATTTGTATATGTAAATGACATCGGAAAGTTAACGATACGAACGAGAAAGGAAGAAGCGCTTAACGCGCCGAAGGACAGAGTTAGATGAGAAACACGAATGTCGATTGGTATAATGCTTATTGCTTAGCCAATATAATCAAAGACGTGTTAGTACCGCTTTATACAAGTCAATTTTGAGTTGCTGGGCAACTGCATACTTAATAAGAATATTAGAATGTATTAATAATATGAAGATTTTTCATACCGTTAGTTATTCAATAAATTTGTTGCTTATAAAAATTGTGTGATAAATTTATTATTAAGTTTTATAATAATTATTTTTAAATTCGTATCTTAAACAATTTTTTATTGATTGAGTGTAAAAATATTTATACTAATAATACACGGAAAATAAACTTAAAAAAACCAGTTGCCTAATAAATTCTAAAACTTTCTTTAGTTTTCGTTTTCTCGTGACAAATGTACGCCAGCAGCCTTACAGGTAACACATTAAATTTATTTATGTATTTATTTATTTATTTATTAACCGCAGTATTTAAATATGATTCATACACGGATGTTTGGACCTGTGTTTATTTTCTGTGCTTTACGTCAAATTTCCTAAGAAAAATACAGAAGTTAGTGTGAGTTGCGTCAAATTTGCTAAGAAAATACAGTAGTGTGAATTGCTCCACAACTAATGCATGTAAAAGACGTCAGCGTTAGTTCTACAGTTTTGTTAAGTTTTGGAACGCCGGAGGGTAGGGATAGCAACGTATAAAGTTTGAATAATCTGTTAAAGGTAGTTGAAAACTAAAATCTGTGGCATTCACAATTCACTTCGTGGTACAGGGCACCAGCAGGACAGTTTCATTCAGCATCATCATACATATATCAACTTTAATCGATTTCACATAGCAGACTCTTATGTAGGACCTAGGGCCCATACAAACTACACTTAGGAACTTGTTTATCATACCAAAACAGGGGTTATGTGTTGGAAATATGTGTGTGTTCAAGACTCAATTCATCATGTAACCAATTTCAGTTCTAATAGTTAAAGTATTATTAGAGTTTAGTTATCATATTCTACTATCAAATAGTTGATTTGATAAGGTTCTTGATTAAAATTATGGGCTTGTTATCATAATAGAGATTATGATAATGAAAAACAAGTCCTTTGTAATTTTAGTCTAAATTTATTCTTGATAGTAGGATTATTGTGAATTGGACATCAATAATCCAGATATATCAATATATATGTGATGCTTTGGCAAAGCTGGGAGCAAAGTCTCAAAATCCCTTTACTATGCTTGATACTTGTCCCACTGCCCTGCGCTCTTTGTTATTAGCCGAAGCAGTGGGTATTTTGTACCCTAGAGTTTAGTTTTTCCGTTCTGTTTAAGTTTTATTTTCTTACACATAAAAACAAAATTACATACATAAACGATGTACATACGATGGATGTGATCATTGAACTGACTCAACTGAGAATTTCTAATGATTAATATTACCTTAAACGGTTAATAGAAAATTCACAAGAAGAAATGTAATAGCTTAGGTCACTAGTTGAATCGACATTAGATATGATTAAATACTTATAGAATTAATGATTAATCAAGAAGGAATCTATCGATGCTAGGTAATGAGTTTGAGCTCTACTAAGACCTTGGTCACAGTAATTGAATAAAACAAGAAAAAAGTTTCTTAAGTCATATATGTTAACTTATTAGAGTTTGACAGTAATACCATACTCTAGAGTTAACTTAAAGCTAGAAATGATGGAAAGAAATATTACATTATTCTTGTATTGATTCTTGAAGGTAAATGATGTTACTTCATGTTATCCAAACATTAAGGAGTGTTGTTAGACGCCTACCTTAATTAGTAAATTAATTATGATTAATTTACTATCATTTTAATATTGAACCTACGGAATCACACGCAAACGAGTGTTTCAATCTTTGCATAAGAAAATAATTTATTTGATAATTAAATTAGAGAATTTAATTTAATCAAATAAATATTTTAGTGGAATATTATTATATTCTTTACTAGCACCAAGAGTATCTTTTCTTAAATATTCAAAAACGTATATCCAAGTATACAATTCTAAATTCTCTATTTATTAGTGTTGTAGTATATTTTGAATGCAAAATAAATCATATTATTCTGCTACGAGTGTTGGGAACACTCCTCATAACTATCATTATGAACACGGTTCAAAATGCATGATGATAGCATTATGTTTAAGTTGTGGTTTAGAGATTGGAATATATATATATATATATATATATATATATATATATATATATATATATAGGGAAATAGTTTAATGGTGATGCATTGACAGTATAAAATTATTTTACACTGTCATTCAATCATAAATCACCGTTGATATGACTTTTAAGATAATTTTGTAATAATCAACCAATTTATCATAAATTATTTTACACTATAAGTGCATAGCCCTTTTTCTCGATATATGTTACATTAATCTCTCTTTCCTTTTGTTTTGGCATAGGATTGATCCGTGAAGACTAGGAACTTAACAAGTTTACATTGACGGATTGACCACTGCATGGATATGTCACTGTCTCCATTTTCTTTGTCCAATTTGTTTTCCTCCTGAGGCTTTCGATCAAAGGTCGCATGATTATTCCCACAAAGTTGACTACAAATTGAGGTTTCTTTCCATTGACATATGCTCACAGCCCAACAATTGCGCCAAAAGTATGAAACATCTAATGTATTTTGGCTTATTTGTTATTTTATTATCTTTTTTACATCTGTATTTTTTATGTATTTTAATATTTTTTTAATTTTCATTATTTGTTTTGGATTTATGTTTATATTTCTAACAGCTTCTTTTTTCTATTTTTTCTAATTTTACAATTTATTCGGACAAAATTGAGTATAAGTGGATACTCTCCTTAAGTACAATATAAAAAGAAATAGGCTTAAATAACATTTTGGTTCTTATAAAGGGGTTTGATTTTAGTCTTTTAAAGATTTTTGTTTTGATTTTAGTCCTTTAAAGATTTTGGAAAAAATATGTTTTTAGTCTCTATATTTTGTAAAAATTTTTGTTTTAGTCCATGTACTTCTTCATCGAACACTTGTCCCTGAACTTTTAAAAAGTAGTGTTTGTAGTCTCTCGGGACAAACACCACATAGGAAACAGTGTTAATAGTGTCTATCCTAGGAGAATAAAAATAGTTATTTTGAAAAGTTTAGGGACCAAAATGTTCGATGGGAAAATACAGGACTAAAATCAAGAATTTTACAAAATATAGGGATTAAAAATATTTTTTTTCCTTTTTTTAGTCTATGTTGTCAAGTAACTGATAATATAACAACGATGTTGACAACTCATTGACTTGTCACGTCATCAAGAAATTTTGTAGAGCAGTCATGTATAATTTTTTTTTTTTGTAAACTGTGTTTTTAAATTTTCATCAGTTAATGTTGTTACTTGACAGAAAAAGTTAAAACTAGAAATTTTAAATTTTTAAAGAACTAAAACTATAAAAAAACTTTAAAGAATTAAAATTAAAAATACCCTATTTTATAGGACTAAAAGGTTATTTAAGAAAAGAGAGAGAGAGAGTTAATAAGAAAATCAAGACTACAAATGAAAAGTAGCAACATAATATCATACTCAAATAATATACGAAGCATATAAAGCTCAGCAAATCAGTGACTGAATCTTACAAAAGGGACTAAAAAATGTACAAACAAATGAGTGAAATCCAACCCCCCATCCCATTCTAGATATCATTAATTAAATTAAATAAAGAAATAAAAAACTTTAAAAGACTAAAAAAAAAAATTATACAAAAGGTTTTTTTTTTCTTTTTATTGCATACAAAAGGTTATTTAAGCCAAAGAAATATAAGTGGCTGATATAATTGGTGATAAGATATAAGAAAAAAAGAAGAAGAAAGAGTATTAATAAGATGTTTATATTGTAAGGATGTCCAAAAATCAGGACTACAAATGAAAAGTAGCAGAGATATCATACTCAAATAATATATGAAGCTTATAAAGCTCAGCAAATCAGTGGTCACTGAATCGATCTTACAAAAGCCTTACAATGAAGTCTAAAAATATGTACAAACAAATGAATGAAATCCAACCCCCATCCCCAATTAAATTGAATAAAGAAATCAAAAATCATCACTTCATCATGACTCTAAATTCATCAAAGCTAAGCAGGCCATCTCCATTCAAATCAAAGTGACCAATCATAGTTGTGCATTGCTCCATGGATTTTGATTCTCCCAACCTACCCAGCATCCTTTGCAAGCTTTGGGGTGTTATAAACCCAATCATTTCAGTGTCATGGTACATCTCAAAAGCCTCTGCCAAATCCTTAAACTTCTCATCTTCCCCTGCTGCCTCCATTAGCTTCACAAAATCTTCCAAACTCAAAAACCCATCACCATCCGAATCCAATTCCTCAATCAACTTTTCAGCGTCTTTGAACAATAACTCACCACCCATCATGCCTAGCCGGTTCCTAAGCTCAGATGGAGAAATCTTACCATCCCCATCCTCATCAAAATACTTGAGAACACGCTCAAACTCTGTGTTCACCCTCATAATGTCACAACTAAAGAAAATTGATGAAAAATTAATAACACTTGTTGTGAAATTGTTATGCACAAGATTAATTATGCACGTGGGGGGCTATAATTGTGTGTAACATCTTGTGGGGGTGATGAACTTATATATGTTGGGTATGTAATGAAATCGGAAAGTTCAAGATACGAGATACGAAGGAGAAAGGAAACGGACTTTAACGCGCCGAAGGACAGCGTCAGATTAGAATGGAATAATGAACGCGCTTACCCAATATAATCAAAGACGTGTCAATACCGCTTTACCTGGTATAAATACAATACAAAGCCAATTTTGTTACCCACACTTTATTTTATATTTTCCTTTTTTTTTTAAAAAAAAAAAGTTTAATGACTATGTATTAAAACTGTTTTACATACTATCATCCAAATAGAAATAACTATTGATATGAATTTTACTCTTTTAGGTGGTTATTGGAAAAATTAATAAACTTATCTTATTTGATAGTTTGTAATTTTTTTTGGTGAAGGTGGTTTTGTTTTACTATTTAATACTATCAGTATATAATTTTTTTAGCATTTTTTCTAAAAAATATTGGCTGGCTAATAAATTCAGATTCATTTTTTTATTTTTGTTTTCTCGTGATAAATGAACGTCGCAAGCCTTACACGTTATATATTATATTATAATTATCTATTTATTTATTTGCTAAGTATTCAATTAGAATTGACGTAATAAGACGTTAGCGTTAATTGACTTAATTCTGAATTTTTGTTTTGGTACGCCGTAGAGGTTTGAATAGTCTATTAAAATATTTCTACTTATACTGAAACTAGTATTTTAGATAGTATATTACATTACATGATAAATATATTTTTGAGAAAAAGAGGCTTTTCACTTACAGTATAAAATAATTTTATAGTGTCATCCAATTATAAACTATTATGTATGATAAGTTTATTAATTTTTCAATAGTTGCCTTAAAAGTTATACCAACAGTAATTTATGATTAGGTAACAGTATAAAATTATTATACATTGTTTGTGCATGACCATTAAACTATATAATTTTATAAATTAAAATTCATAATAAAAATATTAATATATAAATAATATTATAATTAAAATTCAAAAAAAATAAATATAGTTATATATATATATATATATATATTATATTTTAAATTTACAATCAATAATTTAAATCGTGATATAAGAATTTTTTTAATTATTAATAATTTCTTTTATAAAATTATTGAAGTTCGTTATAGAACAAAAATTGATCCTCTTCGGTGAAATAAAAATTTAATATAGTCAAGTGTTATGACGTGACCGTTTATTCTTTTAGATATCCTCAACTTTTTCCCTCTTTTAGAGGAGATATCCTTAACTTTAAACTATCATATCTGTAGATTAATTGGAGTGAAGTTGCTTCCATTTAATCAGTAATCTTAAATTTAAATATATTAAAAGATAAATGAATGTATATTGAAAGATATATATGTGTGATTAAAAATATTAAATATATAAATAAAAATAAAATGTGGATAGTTTGAGCTATTTAAGTGAGAATTTTTAGACTAGTTGCATAAATAGTGTATGAAATATATATATCTAAAGTAGTGTTATCAGATTTGACTTAGATCGGTTGGTTGAATCGGTTAGATCGAAAACCGGTCATAAGACCGATCTGAGTGCTTAATTCTATCAGATAAGTAAGAGATTCTGTATAACCCGGATGACTCGGCCGGTTTTTTGTAAAATCCGGTGACCCAGCGCATTCAATAAAGCGGCGGGTCAAACATAAATCCTAACATAGTGAACTACACTACCACGCACACTATCCCATAACACGTTATGCCACACACAACACAACACGTTACACACTACACACTACCCAATGTTTAACAATTGAATTTCAAATTGTCACCACCACTCACCACGTACATGCAAAAATTTTAGGAAACTTAGTGTGTGTTTGAATTGACGGTAGTAAAATTGATTTTGAATGAAATTGATTTTACATAATTGATTATGGTCAGAATTGATTATAGAGTAACGTGATTTTTATTTGGATAACACATATCAAAAAAGTAATATTTTTAAAAGAATGTTGTTTGGATATTTTGAATCAAAATTTATTTTGAGAGTATAACGATTAAAATGGATTTTAATGTCTATATATAAACTTTTCTATTATAATTAGTTATATATATATATAATTAAAATTAAATAATCATAATTAAAATTAAGAGAATATGTGTATAATATGCTAACTTTTGAAATAGAACCACATCATTTATAAAACATTAAAATTGGATAAAATAGATAATAAAAATATTAAATAACATAAGCATTAAACATAAATGTATCTAAATTAAAAAAGTACAAATAGGATACATAGTATAAAGTGCAATACATATAGGGTATGAGTGTGAGGGTAAAATCAACTAGAATTAAATAAATATAGCAAGGCTTTGAATAAGGGTATTGATATGAGGGTAAATTAGGTAAAATCCAACTAGAATTAATTTTGATAGAAGTAGAAGCTACTTCTACTTGTTTCAACTCCACCATGATTTTTTCCACTAAAATTTATTCTACGATAACCAAACATATAAAATTTTGGTCAAAATAAAGTTTGACCCACCTCACCATGCTCCACCGTGATTTTAAAAGGTTTCCTTAATAATTCAAATATGTGCAGAATAAGAAATTAAAAATAAAGCATAAAATGGAAAGGATAGGTTCGAACCTTTGCTCCCCTGAATCAGAATGTTTGAAACTAGTAACACCATTTAACCAAATTATTCAATATATATATATATATATATATATATATATATATATATATATATATATATATATAATTATGATTCATATATGTATATAAATTAAATATACTGTTAATGATAATTCAAGTCATGCGACTCAACTAGTGATTCACTGGATTGATTTCTGATTCAGTAATCTAGTACTTCAACCGAATCGATGGCCGATTTGAGTATGATAACATTGATCTAAAGGAAAGAAAAGAGAGAATATTGATTCCGTATTCATTCAGGCGAAGTCTAGCGTGGACAATCAATTAGGTGGTTCACATGCTGAGGGACTCATGGAATGCGCTTTGTTCCGTAATGTTGATCTTTGGAATGCCCAAATTTTAATTTCAGTTTATGTCCACCTCAATGAAAGAAAAAGCTGCAGAGGAAAAAAATGCTCAGATTGTAAACTCAGAGACTGTGAACTGTTCATTTTGTTGAGTATTCATAAATCCCAAGTTTGTAGGCATGATTTTTCTTGTAATCTTTATAATTTTTTAGCTTTTAATCTCTTAATCATTGCATGATGAAAGGCCACAATTGTTGCTGGAGAGAACTTCTTAGGGAGAGAAGGTTGACGGAGAGGGTGAAGAGAATTGGGTCTCTACTCCGAACCAGTCCAGCACCTTTCACTTTGACGTGTGAATCTTTTGGTTAGTTGGTGGGGTGAAGAAGATGGGGACAATGATGTCATTTTATGTTTTTTTATTTATTAAAAATATTTAATTTTAATCCCAACCATTAAAATATTTTAATAATAAATCCAAGGGTTGATAATGGTGATTCACCCATGAACCATTTGATTCACTTCTTCATTCATTCAATAATTTATTTTACAAACAACTTTTTTATCATAAAATCAGCTGAAATAGAAGATTATAAACTTTCATAAACATGCTCTAGATGTTTGGGAACATAGCTGAAAATCAGAAAAAAGTTTTTTTTTTCTGAAAAATAAGTTGTTGTTTTTTTAATTTGAAAATTTGTAATTTATAATTATTTTTCAACATTTTTTTTTCATTTTTAGTTGTTTTCATATTATTTTACTGTACAAAAGTTGATTATTTTGTTGCATCCAAACAAAATTAATTATCTTAAAATCACTTTTCAACAAACTTACTCAAACAAAAATTGATTATGATTATAATTGATTATAACAATAATTGATTGTTGAAATAATTTAATTTGCGTAGTTATCCTATATACTCATGAATAAACGATATTTTATATAGTTAATAGAATATTTTATTAGTTTAATAGTGATATACTGACGGTTAGGGACATAACTATTTGACAGCTTAGGGACCTTGACCCCCCTGACTTTTTTAAAATTATAAAAAAAAATATATATATATAATTGTTAGTTTATTAAATAATGAATTTCCATTTTCTATTTTGAACTTTGTTAAATACTGGTCGATTGTTCTGGACTCTTTTGTGGGCCGTGCGCGGCTCTTTCTTTGTTGGCTTAATTATATTAAAAAAATTAAACAAAATTAAATCCTAATATTCTAGTACTCTTAATTTTCAATCTCATAAACAAGGGAACAATACTCATAAATCGTAAATGGCATTTGGTCTGAAATCAATTATTAAAATGCTTTACATCGGCAAAGTGGCAAAGCAACAGTCCTAAAATGCAAGCCGTGGATCTATTATTTTTATTATTTTACATGCACTACAAAAAATCGCCGTATTACCGACCGTCAAAATCCGTCGGTAATGCGTATTTACCGACGAACTTCTGACACAAAAAAATTCGTCGATAAATATGCCGTAGCTAACAGTTTCCGACGGATTATTACTGTCGTCGATAATTACCGACGGATTTATCCGTGGAAAATTCCGTAGGTAATTACCGACGGATTTATCCGTGGAAACGACGAACAGAATTTTTCGACGAATTTTCCGTCGGTAATTTCCTACGGAAATTTTCCACAGACAAATCCGTCGGTAATTTCCGTCGATAATTCTAGAGTTTTTCCACGGATAAATCCGTCGGTAATTACCGACGGATATATTATCCGTCGGAAATGTAAATAACACTATCTGTAGGTTATTACCCACGGATTTATCCATCGGTAATTATCTACAGATAAATCCGTGGGTAATAAAATTATATTTAAAATTCATATATTTCCTAATTAAGCATTAAAACAATATTGCATTTATATAAACATTTGGAAAAGGTTCAACAACCATAAAATATATATTATCTTTTGGATAATAAAAATTCAACATCAACAACTTAAAGATTAATCCATAAATCCAAATAGTCAACAAGACACAATGTATATAACAATAAAAACCATTATAAAAAATCAACAAGCATAACATGGAAAAGTAAATGATAAACGACAGTATGACAACCCATTACACAATTTAATAATCAGAATATCCTGTGGAATCATGTTGTTGTTCTCCATCTTGCCGCTGTTGTTGATTTCCATCCTGTTGCTGTTGCTGGTTACCATTCTCTTGCTGCTGGTCGCCATTGTCCTGTTGTTGGTTGCCATTCCCTTGTTGTAGGTCACCATTTTGTTGCTGTTGAAAAATGGTTTGGGCGGCTACTACTGCTGGTGCTGGTAAGAATGGGAGGACAGAACTGACAAATGACTGAAACTGATTGCTCACTCGATGAATCTCCTGCCTCAAATGATTAATCTCCTCTGAATCATGTGAGCGGCTAGAAGATGCCTCCATGAAATTGTTCCCATTAGCAATCCCATTAGTGAGGCCTCCAGTACCATAGACACGTCCTTTATACAGTCCACCAGCAGATGCGTACCAACACCGGTTCCTAAGTCCCTCCTCCTCAGCAGGGTCTAGTGGGGTGCACTCTGAGTTACCAGCACAAGATGCAGACTCAGACCTAGCTTGAGAAAGTCTAGTCTCAAAATCTTCCTGTTAAATCAAACGTTATTTTATAATATAATCATTAATTATATATATATATATATATATATATATATATATATATATATATATATATATATATATATATAAAGAACACACAAGATTAGTAGGGACTCACATGTGTCCGCCTAGATCTATCATCAACAAACTGACCAGTATCTTTCCGTATATGGGTTTGTTGAAAGACCTCATCAATATGTACAGGTCGACCATACTCCTCTGACTGCAAACCAACATTATAAATAAACATTTAATATACACAAGTGTATTTAAGTGTTAAATGAATACCCAAGAAGTATATATATTAATAAGTGTTTAATGTACATACCATACGAATGGCGTGATCATGCACACTGATAGACCCACCTGTGTGCAAAGCCCCACCTTTATCAGATGCCCGATTTACCGGTGCTTGTGTACACTTTGAACGAAAATTAGACGTATTCCAGTGTGCTAACAGACTATTCCACACACCATCCCCAATCCATTTCGGCTTCTTACTATCTCTTCGGGCTTCCCTGAACATCTCTGATTACACGTGTACAATTATTCAAACTAGACTAACTAAGATGTTGACAACTGTCTTCTACATCGATTCTATCTAAAAACCATCAATAACTGTCAGTAACTGTCTTCGATTGCAATCTCGAGTGTCCACGTCGATTCTGTCTGAAAATCGTTAATAACTGTCAGTAACTGTCTTTGATTGCAACATCGAACGTCTACTTCGATTCTGTCTAAAATCCGTTAGTGGCCGTCTTCGAATGCTCTGTGTATTCGACCCACAAATTGAAACCTTCACTAATACTTAGGAATTTCCTAAGTATTCCTTCCTTGCATAACCTTATTCGATTTTATGGCTTCGATTAGCCATTTGAAGCAAATCCTTGAATAATAAACATTTTTCGTAATTGACAACCAAATCACTACGAACATATATAAATGCTTTCGACTGAAGAAATATCGAATCACCAATCGAAAGCAATATTACGTTTTATGAATCAAACCACATCAATTTCTATGTATAACACATAACCTTCTTACTTAGAAAATTTCACTCACACCTCCAACACCCTCAATACTCAGTTACTCACATTTGCCTTATTCATCTCTCTTTTGTCTCTAATTTTCTTTTGTTTTGGCATAGGATTGATTCATGAAGACTAGGGACTTAAGGTTACATTGACGGTTTGACCACTGCATGGATATGTCACTGTCTCCATTTTCTTTGTCCAATTTGTTTTTCTCCTACGACTTTGGATCAAAGGTCGCATGATTATTCCCACAAAGTTAGCTACAAATTGAGCTTTCTATCCATTGACATATGCTCACAGCCCAACAATTGCACCAAAAGAATGAAACATCTAGAGCATGTTTGGATTATCGTTGTGGCAATCCGAACCTCTGTTTCCAGAAGCAACCTCCTCAATACTTTTGCGTTCAACTTGCCTCGTACTTCGTGCGACAGTAGAATGACCGAAGAAGCAAGCATGCATCTAATGTATTTTGGCTTATTTGTTGTTTTATTATCTTTTTTACATCTGTATTTTTTATGCATTTTAATATTTTTTTAATTTCCATTATTTGTTTTGTATTTATGTTTATATTTTTTCTAATTTTTCTAAGCTTAAATAACCTTTTAGTCCCTATAAAAAAGGGCGTTTTGATTTTAGTCTTTTAAATATTTTTTTTATTTTAGTCATTTAAAGATTTTTTTTTGTTTTAGTCCATTATGTCTTGACTTGCCATGTCATCAAGGAGTTGATATGACAGAGCAGTTATGTGTAATTTTTTTTTTGGTAAACTATATTTTTAAATCCTCATATGGTCAAAACAGCTAATGAAGTTAGACTAGTTGATGAGGAATTTAAAAACACAATTTATGAAAAAAAATTACACGTGTTTGCTTTGTCAGACTCCTTGATGACGTGACTAACTGCCAACGTCACTGTTATGTCATCAATTAATGCTCTTACTTGACAACAGGTACTAAAGCAAAAAAATTTAAATCTTTAAAGGACTAAAATAAAAAATAAAGAAAATTAAAAAAAAATTGAAGGACTAAAAAAAAACCTATTTTATAGGAACCAAAAGGATTAAGCCAAAGAAGTATAAGTGGTTGATATAATTGGTGATAAGATATGACAAAAAAAAAAAAGAGTATTAATAAAGTATTGATATTCATACATATGAAAAATATACACTCGGCATTCACCCAGCACATATGGTTAATTGCGTATATAAATATGGTTAATTTTGTTTTACAGGTGGTTAACTTCTATTAGACATTTCAATAACCTCTTAATATGGTTAACCACTTGTAACATAAAATTAACCACAATTAAACATTTCAATAACCTTGTGATATTATTAACCACATATCAATAATTGATACAACTACACTTATTTACTTTTAATCAATTGTGAGTAAAATTAACCCTATTTACATATGTTGTTAACCATATGTGATAGCCAATAATTAATTTTTTAACATTATTAACCACTTGTGAAACAAAATTAACCATATTTACACATATAGTTAAAACGTATAGTCCATATTAACCACAATGATAATTTTATATGATCATATTCACTTATAAAATAAAATTAATCATATTTTTATACGTAATTAATCATATGTATGGATAGACAGTTGGTGTGCAAAATCCATTGCCGTATTAATAAGATGTTTATATTGTAAGCAAGGCTTTAAATTGCGGTCGCGGTAATGGTCGCAGTTGCGTTAAGATTTTCGTGATTACGGGTATTGCGGATTCTGCGATGCGGATTGCGGTCGTTACGGCATGAATGCCTCACAACATGTTGCGTTCCATTGCAGTTTGTTGCGGCCTCTTGCGGTTCGTTATGGTCTGTTGTTGCCGCAATACCACTCTGTTGCGGCAGTTATCTGTGATTTTCAACTTCACCGTGATTTCTGTCCGTATTGGTATAGTTCAACTCCGATACTGTGTTGTTGCGGACGATATTACCGATATGGAGCGATATTTAAAACCTTGATTGTAAGGATAATAGAATATTGAAAAATCAAGACTACAAATAAAAAGCAGCAGAGAATATCATACACAAATAATATATATGAAGCATATAAAGCTCAGTAAATCAGTGTCACAGAATCTTACAAAAGCCTTACAATGAAGCCTAAAATTATATACAAACAAATGAATGAAATCCAACCCCCATCCCCAATTAAATGAAAAAGAAATAAAAAAATCATCACTGCTGCATCATGACTCTAAATTCATCAAAGCTAAGCAGGCCATCTCCATTCAAATCAAAGTGACCAATCATTGCTCTGCATTGCTCCATGGATTTTGATTCTCCTAACCTACCCAGCATCCCTTGCAAGCTTTTCGGCGTAATAAACCCAAACATCTCAGTGTCATGGTACATCTCAAAAGCCTCTGCCAAATCCTTAAACTTCTCATCTTCCCCTGCTGCCTCCATCATCTTCACAAAATCTTCCAAACTCAAAAACCCATCACCATCCGAATCCAATTCCTCAATCAACTTTTCAGCATCTTTGAAGAATAACTCACCACCCATCATGCCTAGCCGGTTCCTAAGCTCAGATGGGGAAATCTTGCCATCCCCGTCTTCATCAAAATACTTGAGAACACGCTCAAACTCTGCGTTCACCCTCATAATGTCACAACTCAAGAAAAATTGATGAAAAATTAATAACACTTGTGAAATTGTTATATGCACAAGATTAATTATGCAGTGCTGGGTCGAGGGCTAATTGTGTGTAACATATTGTGTTTTTAATCTTGCAAGTTTGCGGAATATTCAATTTGTATATGTAAATGACATCGGAAAGTTAACGATACGAACGAGAAAGGAAGAAGCGCTTAACGCGCCGAAGGACAGCGTTAGATGAGAAACACGAATGTCGATTGGTATAATGCTTATTGCTTAGCCAATATAATCAAAGACGTGTTAGTACCGCTTTATACAAGTCAATTTTGAGTTGCTGGGCAACTGCATACTTAATAAGAATATTAGAATGTATTAATAATATGAAGATTTTTCATACTGTTAGTTATTCAATAAATTTGTTGCTTATAAAAATTGTGTGATAAATTTATTATAATTATTTTTAAATTCGTATCTTAAACAATTTTTTATTGATTGAGTGTAAAAATATTTATACCAATAATACACGGAAAATAAACTTACAAAAACCAGTTGCCTAATAAATTCTAAAACTTTCTTTAGTTTTCGTTTTCTCGTGACAAATGTACGCCAGCAGCCTTACAGGTAACACATTAAATTTATATATGTATTTATTTATTTATTTATTAACCGCAGTATTTAAATATGATTCATACACGGATGTTTGGACCTGTGTTTATTTTCTATGCTTTACGTCAAATTTCCTAAGAAAAATACAGAAGTTAGTGTGAGTTGCGTCAAATTTGCTAAGAAAATACAGTAGTGTGAATTGCTCCACAACTAATGCATGTAAAAGACGTCAGCGTTAGTTCTACAGTTTTGTTAAGTTTTGGAACGCCGGAGGGTAGGGATAGCAACGTATAAAGTTTGAATAATCTGTTAAAGGTAGTTGAAAACTAAAATCTGTGGCAGGAACGGATCCAGAAAACTATTGAAGGAGGGGCTGGGATTTTTTTTTTTACTTTAATTATTTAAATATCTAACTTATACTAAATAAATATTTAATAATAATAAATTTTATAAAATTATTTATTAGTTTTACATGTAAAACTAAAATTAATTTTTGTTTTAAATGATACAAGAAGGAAATACATGTCTTTATAACTCATATTATTATTTTTTTCAAGTTTTGAAAAAAAAAAAATTTGGTCTCACAAATACAATAATAATCAAACATGACTCATAACAATAATCTCACAATAAAAAAAGAGGAACAAACTCATTAAATATAATAATAACTAAAAGTCATCAAATTTTAAAACAGTTAATATCTATTAATTCGTGTATATATCTCTTTGGGTTAAATTATAATTAGTGACAACATATATTATAAAAAAGATTAGTATATAATCAATGATAACATACATTATCATATTTATTAATTAGTATATATTATTTTATTTTATTTTATTATTAGAATTAGTATATATATTATTATATACATATATTATTATATTACATATATCAACTTTAATCGATTTCACATAGCAGACTCTTATGTAGGACCTAGGGGCCATACAAACTACACTTAGGAACTTGTTTATCATACCAAAACAGGGGTTATGTGTTAGAAATATGTGTTTGTTCAAGACTCAATTCATCATGTAATCAATTTCAGATCTAATAGTTAAAGTAGTATTAGAGTTTCATTATCATATTCTACTATCAAATAGTTGATTTGATAAGGTCCTTGATTAAAATTTTGGGCTTGTTATCATAATAGAGATTACGATAATGAGAAACAAGTCCTTTGTAATTTTAGTCTAAATTTGTTCTTGATAATGGAATTATTGTGAATTGGACATCAATAATCCAGATAGATCAATATATATGTGATGGTTTGGCAAAGTTGGGAGCAAAGTCTCAAAATCCCTTTACTTTCCTTGATACTTGTCCCACTGCCCTGCGCTCTTTATTATTAGCAGATGCAGTGGGTATTTTGTACCCTAGAGTTTAGCTTTTTCGTTCTGTTTCAGTTTTATTTTCTTACACATCAAATATATATATATATATATATATATATATATATATATATATATATATATATATATATAACGATGTACATATGGTACATGTGATCATTGAATTGACTCAACTGAAAATTTCTAATGATTAATATTACCTTAAACGGTTAATAGAAAATTCACAATAAGAAATGTAATAACTTAGGGCACTAGTTGAATGGACATTAGATATAATTAAATACTTGTAGAATTAATGATTAATCAAGAAGAAATCCATCGATTCCAGGTAATGAGTTTGAGCTCTACTAAGACCTTGGCCACGGCAATTGAATAAAACAAGAAAAAAGTTTCTTAAGTAATATATGCTAACTTATTAGAGTTTGACAGTAATATCATACTCTAGAGTTAACTTAAAGTTGTAAATGATGGAAAGAAATATTACATTATTCTTGTATTGATTCTTGAAGGTAAATGATGTTACTTCATGTTATCCGAACATTAAGGAGTGTTATTAGACGCCTACCTTAATTAGTAAATTAATTATGATTAATTTACTATCAGTTTAATATTGAACCTACAGAGTCACACGCAAACGAGTGTTTTAATCTTTGCATAAGAAAATAATTTATTTGATAATTAAATTAGAGAATTTAATTTAATCAAATAAATATTTTAGTGGAATATTATTATATTCTTTACTAGCACCAAGAGTATCTTTTCTTAAATATTCAAAATCGTATATTCAAGTATGCAATTCTAAATTCTCTATTTATTAGTGTTGTAGTATATTTTGAATGCAAAATAAATCATATTATTCTACTACGAGTGTTGGGAACACTCGTCATAACTATCGTTATGCACACGGTTCAAAATGCATGATGATAGCATTATGTTTAAGTTGTGGTTTAGAGATTGGAATATATCTAGGGGAATAGTTTAATGATGATGCACTGACAGTATAAAATAATTTTACAGTGTCATTCAATCATAAATCACCGTTGATATGACTTTTAAGATAATTTTGTAAAAGTCAACCAACTTATCATAAATGATAGATTGTGATTGGATGACAGTGTAAAACTATTTTATACTGTCATTGCATAGCCCTTTTTCTCAATATATGTTACATTAATCTCTCTTTCCTTTTGTTTTGGCATAGGATTGATCCATGAAGACTAGGAACTTAGCAAGTTTACATTGACGGATTGACCACTGCGTGGATATGTCACTGTCTCCATTTTCTTTGTCCAATTTGTTTTCCTCCTGAGGCTTTCGATCAAAGGTCGCATGATTATTCCCACAAAGTTGACTACAAAATGAGGTTTCTTTCCATTGACATATGCTCACAGCCCAACAATTGTGCCAAAAGTATGAAACATCTAATGTATTTTGGCTTATTTGTTATTTTATTATCTTTTTTACATCTGTATTTTTTAGGTATTTTAAGATTTTTTAATTTTCATTATTTGTTTTGGATTTATGTTTATATTTCTAACAGCTTCTTTTTTCTACTTTTTCTAATTTTACAATTTATTCGGACAAAATTGAGTATCGGTGGATACTCTCCATAAGTACAATATAAAAAGAAATAGGCTTAAATAACATTTTGGTTCCTATAAAGGGGTTTGATTTTAGTCTTTTAAAGATTTTTGTTTTGATTTTAGTCCTTTAAAGATTTTGGAAAAAATATGTTTTTAGTCTCTATACTTTGTTAAATTCTTGATTTTAGTCCTTGTACTTCTTCATCGAACACTTGTCCCTAAACCTTTAAATATTAGTGTTTGTAGTCTCTCAGGACAAACACCACATAGGAAACAGTGTTAATAGTGTCTGTCCTAGGAGAATAAAACAGTTATTTTTAAAAGTTTAGGGATCAAAATATTCGATGGTGAAATATAGGACTAAAATCAAGAATTTTACAAAATATAGGAATTAAAAACATTTTTTTCCTTTTTTAGTCTATGTTGTCAAGTAACTGATAATATAACAGCGATGTTGACAACTCATTGACTTGTCACATCATCAAGGAGTTTTGTAGAGTAGTCACATGTAATTTTTTTTTGTAAACTGTGTTTTTAAATTTTCATCAGTTAATGTTGTTACTTGACAAAAAAAAAATTAAAACCAGAAATTTTAAATTTTTAAAGGACTAAAACTAAAAAAAAAACTTTAAAGAACTAAAACTAAAAATACCCTATTTTATAGGACTAAAAGGTTATTTAAGAAAAAGGAGAGAGAGAGTTAATAAGAAAATCAAGACTACAAATGAAAAGTAGCAACATAATATCATACTCAAATAATATACGAAGCGTATAAAGCTCAGCAAATCAGTGTGACTGAATCTTACAAAAGGGACTAAAAAATGTACAAACAAATGAATGAAATCCAACCCCCATCCCATTCTAGATATCACTAATTAAATTAAATAAAGAAATAAAAAACTTTAAAAGACTAAAATAAAAAAATATTTTATACAAAAGTTTTTTTTTTTACTGCATACAAAAGATTATTTAAGCCAAAGAAATAAAAGTGGCTGATATAATTGGTGATAAGATATAAGAAAAAAAAAAGAGTATTAATAAGATGTTTATATTGTAAGGATGTCCAAAAATCAGGACTACAAATGAAAAGTAGCAGAGATATCATACTCAAATAATATATGAAGCTTATAAAGCTCAGCAAATCAGTGTCACTGAATCGATCTTACAAAAGCCTTACAATGAAGTCTAAAAATATGTACAAACAAATGAATGAAATCCAACCCCCATCCCCAATTAAATTGAATAAAGAAATAAAAAATCATCACTTCATCATGACTCTAAATTCATCAAAGCTAAGCAGGCCATCTCCATTCAAATCAAAGTGGCCAATCATAGTTGTGCATTGCTCCATGGATTTTGATTCTCCCAACCTACCCAGCATCCTTTGCAAGCTTTTGGGTGTTATAAACCCAAACATTTCAGTGTCATGGTACATCTCAAAAGCCTCTGCCAAATCCTTCAACTTCTCATCTTCCCCTGCTGCTTCCATTATCCTCACAAAATCTTCCAAACTCAAAAATCCATCACCATCCGAATCCAATTCCCCAATCAACTTTTCAGCATCTTTGAACAATAACTCACCACCCATCATGCCTAATCGATTCCTAAGCTCAGATGGAGAAATCTTACCATCCCCATCTTCATCAAAATACTTAAGAACACGCTCAAACTCTGCGTTCACCCTCATGTTGTCACAACTAAAGAAAATTGATGCAAATCAACACTTGTGAAATTATTATGCACAAGATTAATAATGTACGTGTAGGGTCGTGAGGTTATTGTGTGTAACATATTGTGGGGGTGCTGTTTTTATATCTTATATTTGTAAATGGCGGAGTATTCAATTTGCATATGTGAATGGCCTCGGAAAGTTCACGATACGAAGGAGAAATGAAAAAGGGCTTAACAGCGTTAGATGAGAAACACGAATCGAATGATATAATCAAAGACGTGTTAGTTACAAGTCAATCTTTTTGTTGCTGCGCACCTACACTTAATAAAAACTAGATTTTGACCTGTGTGTTGCACGGATAAACATGATATTTAAGAATTTTTATTTGAATTTTGTAATATTGTATGTAATGTAATTTGTTATATTTTTATTTTCGTACTTTTTTTTTTATAAAATTACTCTTTGTACTTTTATAAAAATATTCATCCCCATTTATTATATTTTTTTTTATACTTTTCATAAATATTAATTCCCATTTGTTATATTTTTTCATACTTTTCATGTTCGTAAAATAAAATTGCTAATATATTATTTAAACCAGGAAAGAGACAGCCATAAAAAAAAATATTCAAATTTAAATTATTTTAATAAAAATATAATTTTACCATAATAATTTAGATATGACTTCAGGTAAATTGTTCATCCCATGAATTAAGTGAAAATTTCTACTTCCTTTTATATATATATATATATATATATATATATATATATATATATATATATATTCATCACTATGTTATATTTTATATATAATTTTTATTTTAATATATTGGAATATAATATCAATGTCTAAAAGGAAAATAAAATTTGTCTAGGCAGAAGAAAATCATGAACAATTTATTTAAGTGAGAAGATAATAAATAAACGAATAATTAGTTGCTTAAAAATTAATTTAGACACTAATTTTGCTTGATACTTTCTTGAAAAATAATCATCCCCATTTGTTATATTTATTTTATACTTTCTTAGTTCATAAAATAAAACATTCAAAAAATTATTTAAATCAAGAAAGAAACAGTCATAAAAAAATACATTCAAATTAAAATTATTATAATAAAAAGTATAATTTCACCATAATAATTTAAATATTAATGTGACTTCATGTAAATTGTTCATCCTCGTGAATTAAATAGAAATTTCTACTTGCTTTTATAAGAAAGAAAATATCCATCCCAATTTTTGTATTTTATATATAATTTTTGTTTTAATAGATTCACACACACACACACATATATATAAAAGAAAATTGAATTTTTTCCAGGTAAAAGAAAATCATGAATAATTTATTTAAGTGAGAATATAATAAATAAATAACAAATAATTTCCACAAAAATTATTTTTGGACACTAATTATGCATAGAGAAAATAATAATGACTATGTTGATTTAATTTGATTTTTGTTATGTGATTAAATATATTAATTATGTAAAAGAAATTTTAATTTTGAGTAAAAAAAATCTTTAGTAAAAATGTTTATATGTGAATTCAGTGTTAATTTTCCTAGTTGTTTTTATAAAAAAATGTTCATCCCCATGCATCATATTTTATATAGTAAGTTAAGTCTAAATTTTTCTTCAAACTTTCATGAAAAAATCCATCCTCATTTGTTATATTTTTTTCATACTTTCTATGTTAGTACAATAAAACATTCAATAAATTATTTAAATCAGAAAAGAGACAACCATAAAAAAATACATTTAAATTAAAATGATTATAATAATGTAATATAATTTCACCATAATAATTTATATATTAATGTGATTTCAGGTAAATTGTTCATCTCTGTGAATTAAGTGTGAATTTTCTACTTGCTTTTATAAAAATAAAAATAAAAACAAATTCATCCTTATATGTTAAATTTTACATATAACTTTTATTTTAATATTTTGGCATATACATATAAATGTATCAAATAAAATTAAAATTTGTCTGTGAAGAAAAAAATCTTGAATAATCTAAATAATTAAGAAGATAATAAATAAAAAATGAATAATTATTTACTTAAAAATTAATTTTAAACACTAATTTTGTGTGTAGAAAATAATAATGATTGTGTTGATTTAATTTGGTGTTTGTTACATATATATATATATATATATATATATATATATATATATATATATATATATATATATATATATATATTATGCAAAAGAAATTTTAATTTTGATTGGACAAAAATGTTTAGTAAAAAAGTCTATCCCCGTGAATTCAGTGTAAATTTTTCTATTTATTTTTATAAAAAATGTTCACCCCCATGTATTATATTTTATATATCTAATCCAATAATTAAGTCTAAATTTCTCTTCATAATTTAAAATCATATTCATCCCCCTTTTTTCTAATTTTTTCATAATTTCTATGTTCGTGAAATAAAACATTCAATAAATTATTTTAGTCAAGAAAGAGATAGCCATAAAAATAAATTTAAATTAAATTATTAAAATAAAATAATATAATTTCACTATAATAATTTAGTTGTTAATGTAATTTCAAGTAAATTGTTCATCCCTGTGAATTAAGTAAAAAAATTTACTTGCTTTTATATAAAAAAATATTTATCCCTATGTGTTATATTTTATATATAAAATTATTTTTAATATATTGGCATATACATATCAATATATAAAAGTAGAAAACCAATTTAACTTTATAAAAAATGGCATGAAAATAATAGTGATTATGTTGATTTAATTTTATTTTTGTTATGCAATTAAGTATATATTTTTTTTTTAAGCAAAATGGTGAGCCAGATGATGGCAGCTGCCCCAGTGCTGGCACTGCAACCATCATCCGAAAGCGCACCTATACGTCAATAAAATAAGAAAAAAGAAGAGATTACAAAGAAACATGGGGGGACCTGAACCAAAACCCATGAGGTATCATCTGAACCTATACATAGGAAGAGCCAATCTATTTCGGTAGAAATCATGTTTAATGAAAGATGGAATAAGATTCCACCACAAAAAGCCTTGAGTTCTAGTGCCATGAGAGGCAAGTTTGTCTGCACAATTGTTTCCCTCTCTGTAAATGTGAGTGCATATGAAATTCATATTGTTAGTTATGGCTAAACAGTTAAGCCATCTGTTTCTAATTCTCCAAGGAACCAAGCTGGGATTTTTAACCGCAGAGACAACTAACATTGAGTCACATTGAAGCCAAAAATTATTCCAACCTTTTTGATGAGCTATTTCAATAGCAAGAATGGCTCCCATCAGTTCAGCATTGAGAGCAAATGAAGTACCTATATTAGCAGAGAAGCATCCCAAAGAGGCTGCACTGTGATCTCTGAAAATGCCCCCACAGGCAGCAGGACCAGGGGCGCCCATGGCAGACCCATCAGTGTTAGCTTTTATCCAATAAATTCTAGGAGCAATCCAATCCACTTGCTTGATAACAGGAGCAGGACTATGGTGAATATTAAGTGAAAAGGCTTTCAGAATCTCGAATTCTTTAATATCAGAGTTCATTGTTCCTTTGCTGATCTTCCCAGTTAGGCGAACGTTGGCATAAACCATGTTAAGAGCCACAGGAGCCAAAATAGTTTTACTGTCAAACCTAGCCTTGTTTCTGCAGAACCAAATGACATAAATAATGTTAATAATGACTGCCAGTAGAACATCTCGAGTTTGTGAACTCCACCGCCTGGAGCACAGAGATAGAATATCAACCATAGCTGAGTAGTTGATGCGCTGCTGCACTATACTTTCAAACCAATTCCAAAGATGTTTGGCAAAGTTGCATTCGAAAAAAAGATGAGCTGTTGTTTCAGCATGACTGTTACAAAGAGAGCAGATTGAGACAACAGTTACACCTCTAGATCTTAAGCACTCATCAGTAGGCATCCGGTTATGCAGAATTCTCCAGGGTAAGAACGATTTTGAAGGAGGAATAGCACTGTTCCATATAAGCTTAGCCCAGGCCACTTCTTGACCAGTTTGACAGAGAAAGGAAGAAGCATCTTTAAGAGTGAGCGAACCAGATTCTATTTTCCCCCACCTTATTTGATCAGAGCCGCCAGTATAAGGAATGGTGATGTGATTTAATTCTGAAACCAAGTTGGGGTGCCTTTGCAGGATTATGTCTGGGATTCCCCAAGCACCATTAATCATGAAATCATTAACTTTAGCAATTAGGGATTGATGAATGTGTTGCGGGATGTTCAGCATATCAACCAAAGGTTTAGATAACCATTTGTCAGTCCAAAACTGCACACTTGTACCATTGCCAATTTGCCAACAAATGTTATCCAAGACAGAATTAATGACATTTTTAAGACCCGCCCAGATAGAAGATCTTATGTGGCAAGAAACTGGTTTATTCTTCTTGAGAACTCTGGCTCTCAACAAACAGGCCCATTGGTCTTGGGAAGAAACTAATTCCCAGCAGAGCTTAAGAAGAGAAGAGTTGTTGATATCCTGAATGGATCTTAGACCAAGCCCTCCTTCTGAAAAAGGTCTGCAAATATTCTTCCAAGCAACAGTAACCACTTTCTGAACATTAACATCACCAGACCATATAAAGTTTCTCATCCATTTGTCCACTAATTTAATGAGCTTCACTGGCCACGAGTACACATGAAAACTATAGATGAGCATACTTTGAATGACAGACTTCACAAGGAGCACCCTTCCCATGATTGACAGCAGGGAACCCTTCCATTTGGCCAGTTTGTTTTTGATTTTATCTGCAATGTGAAGAAGATGTTGTTTCCTTGGTTTTCCTTGAAAAAGATGAATCCCAAGATAAACCATTGGAATAGCACCGGAAGAAAAGCCAAGGATGGATGCAATGTTGCTTTTCCTGTTTTCTAAAATTCCCCCCGTATAAAATTTGGACTTCTGCGGATTGATAATCTGACCAGATTCTTCCCCATAGGCCTGAAAGAGCTTAACAAGAGTGTGCATGTTTTTTGTTGTCCCTCTGCAAAATAGCATGATGTCGTCAGCATATAGCACGTGAGAAGGGGTTTGATAACCCTTCGGGCTAGCCATAGGCTGGAGCTTCCCTTGCTGAATTAGACTGGTAATGGCTCTGCTTAGAACTTCCTCTGCAAGACAAAATAAAAGTGGAGACAGGGGGTCACCCTGCCTAACTCCACGTTTACAAGGGAAAAAGCCAACAGATTTGCCATTTATGGAGATGGAGAGTTTAGCAGATATGAGAATTTTTTTAACCCAATTGCAAAATTTGTCCTGAAAACCAAAGCATTTTAACACTTTTAGAACGAAATCCCATTCGAGAGTGTCAAAGGCCTTTCTAATGTCGAGTTTCAAGGCTATATTACCAGCAAACGATCTTTTCTCTAACAAATTAATAGCCTCCGACGCCACACAAATGCAATCGGATATTTGTCTACCCTTGATAAAACCCCGTTGATTGTAAGAAACAATTTTTGGAGCTATATCTGCTAACCTATCAGCCATGACCTTGGAAATTATCTTGAACTGAAAGTTGGCCAATGCTATGGGCCTAAAATGTTCAATTCTATCAGCACCTTGTTCCTTAGGGATAAGAACCACAACATTAGAGTTTAGATTAGGAGGAAGCCACTCACTGGTGAAGAATTGAAGAACAGCTCTAAAGACATCCATTTCTATAATGTCCCAAAACTTGTGGTAGAAAAAACCACCAAATCCATCAGGGCCTGGGGCACTATTGCCATTCAAAGCGAAGACAGCCTTCTTAACTTCATCTAGAGTAGGAATCTTGGTCAAAAAATCATTATCATCACTGGTAAGCAATTTGGGGATCACTTCTTCCACAAGGCCATTGTCTATGCAAGAGTTAGGAGTAGCAAAAAGAGCTTCATAGAAATCCAGCACGTGCTTCTCAATATCATGAGTGGCTGTCAAGGTTTGATTTTGATTCTTGAGCAAAGAGATCTTCTTGGTGACGTTTCTTATTTTGGCAATTTTATGAAAGTATTCGGTGTTTCTATCCCCATACACTGCCCAATTGAGTCTAGCTTTCTCCATCCAAAACTCCTCTTGGAAGAGAAGAGCTTGTTGCAAATTAGCTTGGGCTTCTCTTTCTTGTAAAAAAAGATTATCCGTAAAACCAACTACATTCATCTGAGATTGGATATCATTGACTCTAGCAGCAGCTTTTTCCACCCTTAGATGGACATCCCCGAAAATATTTTTATTCCACTCTTTTAACTTGATTTTGACAGCTTTTAGCTTCTGTGAGAGAATGTATATTGGACAGCCAGCAACATTAGTTCTCCAAGCATTCTCGATAACATCGTGACAGTCTGGGTGACTTGCCCACATTTTTAAGAATCTGAAGGAAGATTTGAACGCAGTAGCTTCCTTTTTCACATTCAGAAGCAAAGGAAAATGGTCTGACTTACTACGAGTCAGCGTGCAGCAAGAAACAGAGGACCAGTAATCAATCCATTTGTCGTTACAAATTGCTCTATCCAGCCTTTTTTCGGTATAAGATCTCCCTCTTCTACCATTTGACCATGTGTATTGGGCTCCACGAGTCATAATGTGGGTCAAAGAGTTGGTATCAGTCCAAGAGCTAAACTCCTCGATGGCAATATGCGATGGAAGACTGCTACCTCTATATTCATGCGCTCCCAAAATGGCATTAAAATCTCCAATGAAGCACCACGGGCCATTATGGGAATTTTACAAAGCTGTTAGTTCAGACCACAAATTCCTTCTCACTAAGTAAGATGTGGAAGCGTACACAGCTGAAATAAAAACCTTCTTGCCCTCAACAATAATAGAAAAGGAAACCTGCTGACTAGAAGCAGAGATAACTTTAGGATCAAGATGATCAGCACATGCACACCATAAATTGGGGAGAAGAGACTCTCTGCTATTAACAGCAAAAAATTTCAGATTTAAATTCCTCCAAAAGTTAGCAGGGAATGATTCACTGCTAATCCAAGGCTCAGAAATGATAACAAAGTCCGGCTTGTTATCCCGACACAGATGTTTCAGAACCAACCTGGTATCTTGGTTGGCAATGCCTCTGGCATTCCAAAACAGAATGTTCATTAAGTTAAGTTAGAGGGACCACCCTTAGAACGGGTTCTGTACTTTTGTGAAAGATACCCTTGATTTGCCTTGCTCCTGTTTTTCTTCATTTTTGACCTTGAAATGACCTCAGTAAAACCAGAAGAATCATTGGCAGCCAAGTACTTGTTCTTTGAGGACAAGGCATTTTCTGTTTTGTCCGGGGGAGTCTCCAGCTCTAACTCCTCCATTTGCTCTTCATCTTGATCATCAACATCTCCCCATAGGTTGCCAACTATTCTCATGTCATGAACCACATTCTCATTGCAGAGTTATGCAGCTTGTAATACAGGAGTACCCAAAAGACCACTGGGAGCATAGACATCGACTTCATTCTGTCTTGTGGAAGGCACTGATTGAAAAACTTCTGTTGAAATTAAGCCATTCTGGGCTTCAACCTGGTTCGCTATGTGTTGAGGGGAGCTTCGCACTCGGGCTCCAACTGACTCATCGTCCAAAGCTTCACTTGTTTGCTGCCTATTATCTTCACCTTCATATAAATGAAGAGGATCCAACTCTGATTGTAAAATAAATTATGTAAAATAGTTTATACCCGTGAATTCAAAGTAAAGTTTTCTACTTAATTTATGAAAAATGTTCATCCATGTTTGTTATATTTTATATATCTAATCCAATAAAATAAGCCTAAACTTCTCTTCATATTTTCATGAAAAGTATTCATACCAATTTTTAATATTTTTTTCATACTTTTATTTTTGTAAAATGAAACATTCAATAAATTATTTAGGTTAAGAAAGTGACAACAAAAATAAACATTTAAAATAGAATTATTGTAATAAAATAATATAATTTCACCATAATAATTCAGAAATTAATGTGATTTCAAGTAAATTATTCATCCATATGAATTAAGTGTACATTTTTATTTGCTTTTATATAAAAAAAAATATTCTTCCTTATGTGTTATTTTTTATATATAAATTTTATTTTACTATATTAGCATATACCTATCAATATGTAAAAGAAATAATACCTTTTTCATCTTTTTAATAATACTTCATGGGGCTGCTGCATATGATTCGGAGTTGTTTCGGTGCCAACCTAGTAGGTATCACTACATCTCGGTTGATGTTTTCATGCCACCAATTTATAAAAACTATATAAAAGAAAATTAAATTTTTCCAGGTAGAAGAATATCATGAATAATTTATATAAGTGAGAAGATAATAAATAATAAGAGAATAATTATTTGCTTAAAATTATTTTAGACACTAATTTTTTGTAGAGAAAATAATAGTGATTATGATGATTTAATTTGATTTTTGTTATGTAATTAAATATATATTAATTATGTAAAAGAAATTTTAATTTTGATTGGACAAAAAACTTTAGTAAAAAAGTTTATCCCCGTGAGTTCAGTGTAAATTTTTCTATTTCTTTTTATAAAAAGTGTTCATCTCCATATTTTATATTTTAATTATATATCTGATATGGCAAGTTAAAGTCTAAATTTCTCTTCATAATTTTATGAAAAATGTCATCCCAATTTTTTTTTCTTCACACTTTTTATATTTGTAAAATAAAACCTTCAATAAATTATTTAAGTCAAGAAAGAGACAACCATAAAAAAAATACATTTAAATAAAAAAATGTTATAAAAACAAATATGATTTCACCATAATAATTTAGAGATAATGTGTTTTTAGGTAAATTTTTCATCTCCATGAATTAATTTAAAATTTTCTACTTACTTTTATATAAATAATTTATTAAAGATATTAAAACTAATTGTAGAATAATCAGAAAAATATACAGACATATCTATTGTGTTTCCATTATTAACTGGATCAATACAGACATATATATTTATTTATTTACATTTTCGTTTTTCATATTTATAATTTGTGAAATTATTGCAGGAGACAAATATGTCTCCGATTACTATGTTTAGAATTTCAAAATTAACAATGCATATATTGTAATTTTATTATTAAATTGAATGTCCTTTACTTGAAACATGAAATTAAATATATTTAATTCCTATATTTGATATTTGATTTGATTATATAATTTATGTATACTTTGTGTCTATCATTTTCAAATCTAATCATATTTAATATAGTAGTGTCTTCATTTTGTTTATTTATTATTGAATCACATTGAATGCAATAAATTATTGTGGTGGTTTTTTAAATACTTACTGCCATTGAAATTTGTCTTTCTAATTCCTCAAATTTAATATATCTACTTTTTATTTGCATATATTTGTGTACAATAATTTTTTGAATTTCAAATTTGTCAAATTATTTATATTAATAAGTAATTTCCATTTTTTTATATGATGACGATGATTGTTACTATTAATTTACTGCAGGAGACAAATTTCTATCGAATTACTATTTTTAAATTTTCGAATTTGACAATGCATTAATTTTATTTAAAATATATTAATACTAATTTATTCATTTAAAAAAAAGTATATTCAAATAGGTAATCATTTTCTTATTACAATGTAAAATAATTTTATTAAAAATGAAATTATTAACGTATGCATAGGAATTTCAAATTCAAATTATTAAGAGTAATAGATATTTTTACGTGCATTACTCAAATTTAAAATTAAACATATACTAATCTTGTTTGTTATTACATGAATATCTTAACATATATAATAATAAAACAAACAACTTCAAATAAACATAAACTTAAATATTTGATTGCAAATAAACTCTATAAAATGAAAATTATTGTTATTCAATGACTTGTTGAATGAGTAACATAGAAAAACCTTATTTCCAAATAGAGACATCATTATACACCCTTGAATAAGAGTAAAATATCCTATTGTATATACATTGGTTCTTTACTGTTCCCTAAAATTTCTACTTGAAAACTTTGCTATTAGGATCCCTGTTATACGCCAAACCGTGCTTCAAGTTGTCACCCCAAAAGTCCAAAAAATGATTCTCGGTCATTATAACATGCTAAGCAAACAGAAAAAAACATTAGTACCATTCAACGAAAATTTCCATTAGTAATTAAAAAATACGAAATACCTTCTATAGGTTTAGCTTTGAAGCAAATGATCTGAATCATGAAGCAAATGATCTGAACCATTTGCTGAAAACTCCATTCTTATAAAGAATTCCTAAAAGAAGAGAAAAATGTTAAACCTGATCATTACAATGATAATAATTAAACTGTACATGCAAGAAAAGAAATACAAACAACAAATAGGTATATAGATTGGAGGACATCTTACTGCCTTCTTTATAAAAGTGCAAATCTAAGTTTACATTAGGTCACCCACATTTAAATAGAAGAAAAGACCATTTTCAAATTCTTTTAAATTGCTTCATGAAAAAACGTGAAACATGAATGCTTTTTAATGTAATCCACTTATTTAGCTTTAAACATGATGTTATACAAAGTTAAATTGTTTTAATAATATTAAAATTAAAATTGACATACAAAATAAAATTACATAAACGCTCCTATTTTGGGTAGGAAAATCTTTCCTTTTTCAGACCCCAACTCTATTACTTTTATATATGTAAAGATAAAGATTTAAACTCTAATTTATTTTACCAAATCTGTTAAAGCATATCTTGTACGTGATTTTTTAATTAATTAATAAAAATTATCAAATACTTAATAATTATTGATATACTAATTAGTATGCTGAAATTATTTTTATTACCTTATTAATTAATTTTATCAATTAAAATAATTTTTATAATATATTTAAGATACGGTTAATGATTTTCAAAATGCTATTAATAGACAAATAATTTTATACACAAATAATTAAATAATGTTTATATTTTTTTCAAAATTATTTCAATTAATAATATAATTTCTTATTAATTAATTATATTAAATAATTAATATAAATGTTTATAATATATTCAATATTTCTGTTTATATATATTAATTAAAATTAAATCTCTACATATATTAATTGATTTCTATTTATACACAAAAATAATGTTTATATTAAAATCTTTATATTAGACTTATTATATTAAAATATTTCAATTACACTTATTTTTTAATCGTAAGAAATATATTAGTCATAAGTTAATTAGTTATTTTTAATTTTTTTTGTTAATTTAATTATATTTTTAATTTAATTACATTTAGTCATAATTTAATATTTTAATCTTTGCTTTTTTTTTTGTTAATTTAATTATATATTTAAATTATCTTAATGCTTATATTAAAATCTTAATATAAAATAAATGTTTTTTAATGTATTTTGCAAATTGATATAAGATATAAAATTAAAAATATAAAAACGCCCATCTTTTGGATGAAAAAATATTTCCTCTTTGAGAGTGACATAAAATAATAAAAATACAAAAATACCTTTATTTTGAGCGGGAAAATATTTCCTTTTTGAGACTGACATAATATAAAAATACAAAAATATCCCTCTTTTAGGCGGGAAAATATTTCATTTTTAGGATAAAAAAACTATTACTTTTATATATAAAAAGATATTACAATGTATTAATAATATAAAAAAATAACACTGTTATTCAATAATTTGTCACATGTGATAAATTTGTTGCTTATAATAATTGTGTGATAAATTTGTTAAATTTTATAATAATTACTTTAAAATTCATATTTAAAACAATTTCTAATTTATTGAATGTAAAAATATTTATATTAATAATACATGAAAAATAAACTAAAAAAACAGTTGCTTAATAAATTCTAAAACTTTCTTTAGTTTTCGTTTTCTTCGTAACAAATGTACGCCAGCAGCCTTCCAGGTTACATATTAAATTTATTTATTTATTAACAGCAGTATTTAAATATAATTGATGTAACTATGTTTGGATCTGTGTTTATTTTCTACCCTTTACGTCAAATTTGATAAGAAAAATACAGAAGTTACTGTGAGTTGCATCAAATTTGCTGAGAAAATACATAGTGTGTGAATTGCTCCACATGTACAAGTACAACCAATCCATGTAAAAGACGTCAACGTTAGTTCTACATTTCTGTTAAGTTTTGGGACGCTGGAGGGTGGTAAAGATAGCAACGTATAAAGTTTGAATAATCTGTTAAAGTATCTATACTTATGCTCAAATTTTAGAGAAGAAAAAAAAAAGTCCCATACTATATTTATATGCGAGTGGATAATTTTTTTTATGAGGTGTTGATAATAATTTTAATGTCCATATTCATTCAATAGGTACTTATTTACTAATAACTTATATTTTACTTAATATTTTATCATTTTTTTCATAAACTAATATTAATATGTAGGGGTGTTAAAATGCATCTTGTACTTTGGGTTGGCTTAATTAATCAGATGCATGGGTTGAACTGCGTTGTGAAATTGATAATTGTTATTTATACTTCTCAATTTTACTTATATATCTTTTTTATATTTTTTTCTAGAAATTTTCCTTTTTTGAAAATACTTTTGAAATTTTCAAAATTTTAACATTTTTGAAAAGGACTTTTCAGAAGTGAAATATGTTTTTGGTCCTTCAAATTTAGATCATTGTTTTTTTTCCTCAAATTTAACTTTTCTTCTTTTACTTCCTCGATTTTGAAAAATACTATTTTCAGTCTCTCATGTGATTAAAAAAAATCCATCACAAATTGTGCATCCAAACCGCCAAAAATCACTACTAGGAACTACTAAAAAGATTATTTTTTGAAATTGAGGGACTAAAAATAGCAAATATAAATTTGAAGGAAGAAAATCAAAAGTGACCCAAATTTGAGGGATCATAAATATATTTAAGCCAAAGTGTCAAAATTTTTGTATTATGGAAAATACTTTCTAGAAACCAATTTTCAGAAGAAAAAAAAATGGAGCACCAATTGCCTTTAAGTTGTTCTGCGTTTGCTTTGGAAATTACCATTAGCTTGTTTAATATGTAACAAATGAATACATTTATTATCCCCAAGGTAAATGAAAAGACTCTTATTAAACCAAAGTAAATGAAAAGACACTTATTAAACTTTAAAATTCGTCCAAATACAACGGTCATAAAAGCACTCTTTCAACCCAAAAATAACATAATTTAGCATAAATACAACCAGCCCATATATAGTTGATAGCCCAAGCTCCTTAATTTGAATGGTTTTGTCCCAAAACTCCTACAACTCCAACTTTAGTCCAAATTAGCTAAGTAATCCATCCAAATAAACTCCAACCCGCAATTGCTGAAATTATCTTCAAATTGTAGAAATGAGACAATTCTTGGATTCGACTCTAATTTACTGAACCTTATATAGCTTTCACCTTCATTATTAAACAATGAAAAACCCTTTTGCTTCTTTTAACTTTTGCTCTTATCAATAAGCCTTCATCTATTACAAAGGATCTTTGAAAATATTGTACCTTGGCAGATTCATATCATCTTTAAAAGAAACCCTAACAAAAAAAATGAAATTATGAGATTCTAGAAGTAGACGTATGAATATGAATCTCATGGATGCATCAACACTCTAATTAAAATGATGTGAAATCTTCCAAGTGAAGTAATCAATGAAATCATGTCCCGTTTGTCGATGAAGTTGCTCCATCGGTTAAGAAGTAAAATTTTCATGAAGGTGAGAAGCACAGCCAAGCACCCAATTCCTTGTGACTACAACGTCACCATTATGGATAATCCCAAATCGTGTAAAGGTTCCCTCCTTAATGGCAATTTGGTGTCCCATTTTTTCCCTAAAAATTGCCTTATAGAAAGTATTTTCATAATGTTAAATTTTTAACACTTTCGAAAAATACTTTATAGAATGTTAAAATTTTTACATTTCCAGAAAGTACTTGCTAGAGAAATGATATTTTTAGGGACAAAAATATAATAAGGAGGTATATTAGTAAAGTTGGGAAGTGTAGATAATAATAATAATTGTTGTGAAATTTCACATACAAGCTTATTTTGGCTAGACCTGGTCCAACCCAAATTTTTATAAGCTTGAAACACATTGGCCCATAATAGGACGAGTTAGCATGTTGACTTAATTTATTATTATTATTTAATTTTTATATTTAGTAAAATCATAAATAAAAAATTTTAATTTTATGTCTTCTTAATGTCTATTTTAAGATTAATATTCTAAACATATTGAATTTTGTTTTTAATTTTTAACATTAGTTTATTGTTATAATTGACACACTTTATTTTATTTTTATAATTATGCATTATATTTTGCTATTTTATAGTACAAATGATAACTTATATTTTTATTTTATTTTAAAATAATTAAAAATATTTTATTAAATTGTTGTATAAAAGTTAATTTATTTGATAATAATTTTCAACTTTTTTATAATTAAAAATAAAAATGAGTGACCCATGGGCCAGACTATTTGGTCTTTAATAAATTGGACTTGGAAAACTCTAACCCTTTAATAAATTGGCCTGACCTAAAAATATGTTGCCCGTGATGGTTCAACCCAAATGAACAAGACTAGACTAGCCCAAATTGATAGTTCTCTATTTGGATAAAAAATTTCATAGCACTTTTAGAAAAGAAAATAAGAAGGTAAAATGATTTGAGTTTCTCTCATAAATTAAAATCAATTTATCACCACAGCTTATGGAGAAGTTAGATGAGTGAACCTCTATAAAAGTTAAAGTGTTTAAGTTGATTTTAATTTATAGGAGAAGTTGAATTCATTTTACCTTCTTATTTTCTTCTTATAGAGAAATTTATCTATAAACATGCCTAAATACATCATTTAACGATTCAAAATATTTATAAAAATTAATGAAAGGGAGGGAATACTAGAGTAATGTTGTTGATTTGATTCCAATTCTCTTATCGTTTAGGAATAAAAGCATCTCAATGAAGAACTATGTTTAGAGTTCTTAAATTACTTTTTATAAGCCTTATAATGTCACATCAAATTTAAAAACTTTAACAAATTTTACTTCAATGGTTGAACTCATAAGAACATCCACTATAAGCTTGGCCCATTTTCATAGAAATCGTCTTCTAACATGAATATTACAGTTAGTCACCCTGTCTTAGTTGTCTAATCTAGTAGCCCCTAAGAGCATAGACCCTACTTACAAAGGGACACAAATCACGTCCTATAGAAAACCTCAAAGTGATTTGACTAATTCATGATGAAAGGCCTACCAAACTCCTCAACACTACGCAAACGTTTGACAAGCACTTTCAGCTAGTTCTTAACATTTTATTACTAGTTGAATAGTTTGTTTGACCTTACTAATTGTGTGTGGTAAACAATATTCTTTTAGTAGCTTGTAACATTTTTTGATACACCACTTCAAATAGCGCTTTTTAAAATGTTAGTTTTTAGCTTTTTATATTTTATTACCTTTTTATAGCAGGATTTTATTACTCTTTTTCTTTGTTTCTCTTTTTCCTTTTGTTAACAATAAGGTTTTATTTTGTTTTTGGACATTTTTTATAGGCTAAAATATGTTTTAGGTCCCTAATAAATCAGTGAATTTTGTTTTAGGTCCCTAATAAAAAAAATTTGCGTTAGATCCTTGATATATTAAAAATTTTGTTTTAGGTCCCTACCGTCAGTTAAGTGATGACGTGGCAGTTAAAAATTTTAAAATGCGATTTCTAAAACCGCCACTATTCATTTAACAATTTAAATTACAATTTATGGCAGCTAAAAACTGCCAGAATCAATTAAAAAGGCTAAAATATGTTTTAGGTCCCTAATAAATTAGCAAATTTTATTTTAGGTCGCTAATACTAATAATTTTTTAGGTCCCTAATAAAGAAATTAGGAACTATAATTTTTTTAAGAAAAAAAAGATAAAGGAAGATGTAATGATGAAATTTTAATTTTTTAAAATTGAAAAGTAAATTGAATTAAGGATTTGAAATTATCGATGAAAGAGAGAAATCTTCAAAATTAAAAAATAGAATTAAAAAATGATAAAAAAAATATTAAAAAAATATAGTATCAGATAAAGAAGTGAATGGAGGTAGTTATAGAAATATTGTGAATGTGACGTAGTTACAAAAATTGATAAGAGAAATTTTAGGAAAAGTAGAAGAACCAGATGTATGTTAGGAGAGTGAACTACACCACTCCATGAGAGGAGAGTATTCAAATAAGAGTGAATGTGAGAGAGAGTGGGGAGAGTAAAGTAAGGAGAGGAGAAAATATCTTATTCATTTTTATATATAAGGAGATTGTTAAATGACTACTAGCTATTTTAGAAACGGCAAAAAATTGCATTTTAAAATTTTTAATGACCACATCATCACTTAACTGACGGCAGGGACCCAAAACAAAATTTTTAATATATCAAGGATCTAACACACACAAAAATTATTAGGGACCTAAAACAAAATTCGCTAAATTATTAGGGACCTAAAATATATTTCTGCCTTTTTTATATTACATTGTTTATTACAGATCCCTCTCTCTATATGTAAATTAGAATAGTTATCTTAAACGAGAACATTTTTAGTTGTCATTCTTTAATGAAAGTGTTTTTAGTTGTGTTTCTTCAATGAGAGCGTTTTTAGGAATTTTTCTTAACATGTTATCTCTTTCAACTTATCATTTTCAATATCTTTTAGTTATAACTTGATTTTCAATATTTTTTAAATAAACATCAATTATTAAAAATATCATTGTATTATAATATAAATTGTTTATCATAAATCTAAAATATAATTTATATGTTTAAAAATAATTATTTATTAGTATTTTTCATTATATTATAATTTATATATTTAAAAGTATTTATTTATTATAAATTTTAGTTATATAAAATAAATATTTATCATGTGTAATGCACAAGCTAAAATACTAGTTTACAATATTTAGTTTATTTTTTAATATTATACTTTAAGATATTGATAATGATAGATCATAGGTTTGTTTACAAACATGTCATTGGAATGACTGACACTTGGTTTGGATTTCTTAAGTAATGTCTTGGGTTCAAGTCTTGTAGATGGAAAAAATATAATGGGAGAAAAGACCCCACTAAAGGTAACCAGCCAAGTTTCCCGATAGAAATTAATTATTGGTGAATTCAATAGATATTTCACACAAATATCATGGTGACAAAAAAAAAAAGGACTATAGGTTTATTTTGTTTCTTCTACTACTTATTAAATATTTTTTAGAATAAATTACACTAACCACACATGAGGTTTTGTAAAACTACACAAATCTCCCGTACTTTTTTAACATTTACAGTAACCTCCCTTTAGGGGAGCCGATGTGATGTTTTTTAAACAATTAAGGGAGTAGTGTAATGCATAAGAGAGTGTCAATGTATATATTTTTAAATAACTAAGGGGGTTAGTGTAGAAGTAGATAAAAATAAGGGATATTTGTGTAATTTCGTGAAACTGCAGGAACAATTAATATAATTTACTCTATTTTTTATATTAAATTGTTTACTTAACCATTACACTTTTACACTATTATACTTTAAGATATTTTAACTATTACATTAATCAAACATAAAATATAAAAGTATGATATTTACCGAAGTGTATGTTAAATGATTTTATTTTAAACTTGGTTGGGAATATTTTAAGATATAATATAAGATTAATAGTAAAATGTATAATATGAAAAAATATATAAAATTTAAATTAAAAATATAATTAAAATGATTATGTACAATTATAAACATACAAGAGTTTAAAATTAATTGAAAAACTAAAATTATAATCACCTCTAAATATATTTTATCAATAAAATAAAATTAAAATTTATATAAAAATATCATATAAACATGTCTATATCTGTCATTTTATATTTATCAACTACTTTAATAGATAATTAATTTTACTAAACACTTATAATTCAATAAATTAACTTACCAATTCTTAGGTAATTTTTTTAATTTTCAATTAACTCTTCAACTTTGCGCTAACTTTCCAACTTTTATCTAATTTTATAATTATTTTTGTCAAAAATAATCTATATTTTACCCTAGCCCATGAAAACCTCAATCAGGTAGTACATTTTCAATATACTAATCGTTGTTCTACCAAATTTTGACTTGAACTTTGTAATCTTCGCTACTAAACCCTTCCCCCTCTTTTCATCCTACAATGACCCACCAAAGACCACAGTGGAATAGGAGATCAAACTCTATAGCAAATTCGACCACAGAACATTGTAGAGCAGAGCACTATTTTAGTAATAATATATATGAAGCTTAATAGCTAATAGATGTAAGCAAATCAATGAATATCTTATAAAAGCCTAACAATGAATCCAGAGACTAAATATGTACAAACAAATTAATCAAATCCAGCACCCACCCCATTCTAAATATCACTAATTAAATTAAATAAATAAATAAATAGATAAAGAATCATCACTGCATCATGACTCTAAATTCATCAAAGCTAAGCAGACCATCTCCATTCAAATCAAAGTGACCAATCATAGCTGTGCATTGCTCCATGGATTTTGATTCTCCTAACCTACCCAGCATCCTTTGCAAGCTTTTGGGTGTTATAAACCTAAACATTTCAGTGTCATGGTACATCTCAAAAGCCTCTGCCAATTCCTTCACCTTCTCATCTTCCCCTGCAGCCTCCATTATCTTCACAAAATCTTCCAAACTCAAAAACCCATCACCATCCGAATCCAATTCCTCAATCAACTTTTCAGCGTCTTTGAAGAATAACTCACCACCCATCATGCCTAGCCGGTTCCTAAGCTCAGATGGAGAGATCTTACCATCCCCATCTTCATCAAAATATTTGAGAACACGCTCAAACTCTGTGTTCATCCTCATATTGTCACAACTACTCATGAAAATTGATGAAAAATAAATAACACTTGTGAAATTGTTATGCACAAGATTAAGGGCTAATTGTGTGTAACATCTTGTGGGGGTTGATGATTTTATATGTAGTGTTTGTGAAGTCTAGTTGATGGTGCAAGTTCGCGGAGTATTCAATTTGCATATGTAAATGGCATCGGAAACTTCAAGATACGAATGTGAAAAAGGGAAGGTCTTAAGTCTTAACGCGCCCAAGGAAAGTTAGATGCCGAGATGCACGAATGGAATAATTAATGCTTACCCATCAAAGACGTGTTAGTAGTTAGTACCGCTTTACGTACCATGTATAAGGCGCAGGCTATTTTGGGAACCGTGTAATGTCCTTTATCATGCGAAACTAATTTTAGTCATAGGATAAGTTTATTTTTTGAAATTGATATGGGACTACCGTACAATCGCTTACACTATATTTTATTTTTATTTTTTTAAAAAGAGATCTTTTTTTTCTGTTTAAGTTTTTTTTTTATAAAAAAAATAACTCTTCTTCTCCGTTGTTGCTTATTGATGTAGGACTACCATACAACTGCTTACACTAGATTTTTTTTTTTAAAAAAAGGGATCCTTCTTTTCTGTTTAAGTTTCTAGTGATTTTTAACTACTGCAAATTTTTTGGCAAACTAAAACTGTCAGAAATGTTAAAAAATAAAATAAAAAATCAAAATTTCGAACACTAGATTTTCTGAAATCACAAAAAATGTTACAAAAATAAACATTTTTTACCACAAAAAAATTTGCAGCGGTTAAAAGTCACTAGAAACTTAATTAGGAAATTTTCACACACACAGTTTATGTCTGCCATGTCTTCACTTAACATTTGAAATTAAAGTTATGGACTAAAAACAGAACAAAACAATTTATGATGGACTAAAAACAGAACAGAACAGAACAATTTATGAGGGACTAAAAACAGTAAAAAAAAATTGATGAGAGACTAAAAATAAAAATCAAGATAAAATGAAGGACAAAAAATGGGAAGAGAGGCAGAAGCAAAGCAACAACGGGGAAGAATTGTCATTTTTTAAAAAAAAAACTTAAACAGAAAAAAAAATCCCTTTTTAAAAAAAAATCTAGTGTAGACAGCTGTACGGTAGTCCTACATCAATCTCAAAAAATAGACTTATCCTATGGCTAAAATTAGTTTCCCATGGTGGGGGACATTACAAGGTCCCCCAAAATAGCCTGCGTCCCATGTATAAATACAAGTCAATTTTGTTAGGCAATTACTCCGTACCTACATTTTTTTTTAATAGTAATAGTAATAGTAATTATACATAAACATTCTTCTTTATTTTAAACACTCTATCAACCCCTCTTATTTTTTTTATCTCTCTCTTCCTATCATATCATAAATCCTATTATACCAATATTTTTCTCTTTTTTTCTCTTTCTCTCTAGGTATTGGATAGCATATTGGGTGTCCATCAAACATTTTCTTTTTTTAAAGCTAAAATATTCCTCACCTTAACCTTTTGTAAAAACTTCTAAAAAACTTGAGTATCTAATGATAATCTTCTGTGCTCTATTTGGTAGAGATGATGAAAATAGAGAGGATAAAAATAGAAGGAAAATATTTGAATTTATCATATTATATTTTATTCTCCTATTTATTATTAAATAGCAATTAGGGATTTAGTCCTTATTACTCATTATTAATGGATTGATCCTATGTAATCAATACTGATTGTATTTGCTTATTAAGTGTGGTCATCCAAGACACACAACACATTACAGTAAACCCTTCCAACATGGCATCAGAGTAGTACCATCCTCCATGACCTGGGCAACACTGCTTCACCTGTCGGTGCTGCCAGTCACCTTTGGTAGCGGCCGCCAGCTCCAATCTCCGACACAACCTTTTTAGTGTCGTCGCCTCACTCCAGCAAGTCCAACGCCACTCCACCCACCATCATCCACTGTCAGATGCGTTGGCGCTGCCAGCCACCTTTGGACTTTGTCGCCAACTCCGATCTCTGATGCACCCCCACCAACATTGTTGCCCCACTCCGGCTAGTCAAACACTCTTCACCCGCCACCACCCACCGCCGAACGTGCCGCCATTCTCTGGGTCGTGCATCTCACGTGCTTGCACCAAATCGACGTGTGAGCCTTTCCCAACGAGACACACTCGTCGGCGATGCCTCCCCTAGACTCGCCTACTTCCGACACTATTATTCGCAGTAGACCTTTTTCGATCTTGTTTTGCAATAGTGGCCACGCTGTGAACAGTTACTGCGACCACACAGGGCCTCTGATTGCCACTCCACCACACCTTCGATTGCTAGTGTGCCTCCACGTCCGGCAAGGGGGCCCTCCGACGAGCTGTTCTGTCCAAAAACTGTCGTCATCCACCGCCACATGTGTCGCCATTCTCCAACGCGTGCATCTCACGTGCTCGCACCACATCAGCACTTGAGTGCCTTTTCTGCAAGACCCATTCGCTAGCAACATTCCCGTCTTGCTTCTCTTCCTCTAGCGCTTCTGTTTGGCCCCCTATTTGGTTGTTTGGTTCCGGCGACTTCTCATCATGTTCTCTCTTTTTTTTTTCTTTTTTTCGCCTCACGAGTGAATAGTACCCATCGCCATTGCGCGCCTCCGTTGGTTGTTGTCGAGCCATCATTTATCCAACACGACCACACGGCTGGAACCGCCTTCTGTTTCTCTTGGGTTTATCACATTTGTAACAAGCTTCGTTCATATGACATATATGCTCCAGCTTGAGGAGTATCAAATTATATTTTATTCTCTTATTTATTATTAGATAGCAATTAGGGATTTAGTCCTTATTTTTTTAATAGAGGATTTAGTCCTTATTACTCATTATTAGGTTGATCCTATGTAATTAGAACTAATTTTATTTGCTTATTATTTTTTTTGGTCCTACCTCAGGTATCCCCAGTCCACTGGGCCAGAGACTAACCTCACTCGCGGTACTATGACTGCCGCTAGCCCAAAGGGTTTTCGCACACAGCGGGGAACAAACACAGGATTCCATGCTAAATAAATCGTCCCCACAACGTGTAAGCGCAGGTGCCTAACCATTACGCCAACCCGTCGGGTTACTATTTGCTTATTATAAATAAAGACTAAGTGTGGTAATCCAAGACACACAACACATTACAGTAAACCCTTTGAACAAAATTAAAGTAGAATGTTGGAGGTGTGGAACCCACATGAAACACACACACTAAAATGGTGAATTTTCCCTCCCCCTCTCCTCTATTTCCCCCTACCAAACGGATGGTTGGAGATCACAAAAGACTTATACATGAAAATGCAATCATGAAAAGGATTCTAGACTTCGGCCATAAGTCTAGACACTCATCTTCATATAAAACAATTATTTTACCAACCATATAATAGTGTATATCTAAAAGAAAGGGGTTGGTGAAGAAAGTTTCAAAATGCCGAACACCCGATCCTGTCAAAGTTTTCATAAAAAAGACTTTTCGTAGAAATTTATAATACCATGATATTTTCTTGAATAATACTTTATAAGCTTAATTATATTGCTTGCATATTTATTACATATTAATTTATTTAATATTTTATATCACTAAAAATAAAATAAATAGCACGGTAAAAAAAAACTAGTATATATTACATTAGATTGTGGATTTTTGGAAGGTCAAAGGTTAGTGTCATCTTTCTTTTGGAAGAATGACAAACTATAGGGTCTTGCTAACTATAGGGTCTTCCAATAAAATATTTCTTCTTTTAATTCCTTAACCAGTGTCCTAAGGATACTGGTTAGCATTTGCCTAAGAGGAGTGCTAGCTACACACTAACACACTCCTCCCAACACACACTCTATCATTAGTTGGAATTTATTGAAAACTACAAAATCAGGAGAGAAAGTCATTAAATAACAAGTGGAACCTATAAAAATTTGTGATTTCCAACAAATTTTAACCAATCATGGAGAGTGTATTCAAAAGAGTGTGATAGAGAGTGTGTTGCTAACATTTCTCTTTGCCTAAACTATGTATGTGAGAACTGAGTTAGTAAGAATGAGAGGTGAGTGATGATGGTTTTAATTATTAGTGGTTGAGATCATATACAAAGAGATTGTGAATCTAAGGGGTAATGGAGAATGCTCAGAGATGAGCGAAGGGTACTGTGTGAGTGTCCTAATCAGTGGTTCCTCAATCCTCCTATTATGTTGCTATCAAAACCAATTTTGACTTGCTTTTTTTTTTCCTCAGGTAGAGGTCTCTTGGATTTTTTTTTTTTGTTCAATTACTGCTGCATCCCCTCATCCCTATGTTTTATGGTGGAAATTCGTTTGAGTGTTCGATTTTGACTTTACTCAGTTTCCACTCTAATTCCAATCAACCACAAACAACTTATTTTATTTAGCGGAATTGAGAATCGCAATTATGAGTTCTTTTTTGTTAAACTAGTAGTGTTATAACTTTCAACTAGGAGAACAATGAGATTACTTGAAAACATATCATTTAAAATGCAAAATGCACATTCGAATCAATGTAAATTTTGCACCGTTGTATTATACTAATCAAAATCAAGACTTGCAATTCGATCATATATCAAATCAAGACAGAATTTCCTCGATCAGGTAATCAATGCAATCAGAATTCTATGTAACGTTAAATATCTTTAGAAGATATAATCGAAACAGAAAACCTTCGAATACAATCGTAATCAGAAAACTATGCAAAGTATATATCTTCAGAAATAAAGATAGAATCAGATTTGAATTCAAAACAGAAAACCTTCAAATACAATTACACTCAGAAAATCATGCGAAACATATATCTTCAGAAATAAAGATATAATCATATTCAATTCAAAACAGAAAACCTTTGAATGCGTTCACAATCAGAATACTATGTGAAACAGATATCTTCAAAAATGGTAATTGGAAAGAGTTTAAGTTTGGAGAAGAAATGTAGAAGAAGAGAGTTGCAGTAAAGTAAATCAAATAGAAGAAAAATAAATGACAGAAAAGATAAACTGCATAAAAATATGGGTTCGAACATACACGTTCCTAGAACCGATAGCGATTTCCTAGTGCGACGTGATGGTCTACAGAACTTGTGCAGATATTCTAACCAAGGAAAAATGACTATCGATAAGCCGATTTATAGGTTCATCGACATAACGGTCGATTTACAAGATGATTACACGTGTACAATTATTCAAACTAGACTAACTACGATGTTGACAACTATCTTCTGCATCGATTCTATCTGAAAACCATCAATAACTGTCAGTAACTATCTTTGATTGCAATCTTGAGTGTCCACGTCGATTTTGTCTAAAAACCTTCAATAACTGTCAATAACCATTAGTAACTGTCTTCGAATGCTCTGTGTATTCAATCCACAAATTGAAACCTTCACTGATACTTAGGAATTTCTTAAGTATTCCTTCCTTGCATAACCTTATTCGGTTTTATGGCTTCGATTAGCCATTTGAAGCAAATCCTTGAATAATAAACATTTTTCTCAATTGACAACCAAATCACTTCGAACATATATAAATGCTTTCAACTGAATCATAATTATATCATTCATCGAATCACCATTTGAAAGTAATATTACATTTTGCGAATCAAACCACATCAATTTCTAAGTATAACACATAACCTTCTTAGAAAATTTTACTCACACCCCCAACACTCAGTTACTCACATTTGCCTTATTCATCTCTCTTTTGTCTCTAATTTTCTTTTGTTTTGGCATAGGATTGATTCATGAAAACTAGGGACTTAAGGTTACATTGACGGTTTGACCACTGCACGGATATGTCACTGTCTCCATTTTCTTTGTCCAATTTGTTTTTCTCCTATGGCTTTGGATCAAAGGTCGCATGATTATTCCCACAAAGTTGGCTACAAATTAAGCTTTGTTTCCATTGACATATGCTCACAGCCCAACAATTGCACCAAAAGTATGAAACATCTAGAGCATGTTTGGATTGCCGCAGTATGAAACATCTAGAGCATGTTTGGATTGCCGTTGCGGCAATCCGAACCTCTGTTTCGAGAAGCAACCTCCTCAATACTTTTGCGTTCAACTTGCCTCGTACTTCGTGCGGCAGCAGAATGATCGAAGAAGCAAACGTGCATCTAATGTATTTTGGCTTATTTGTTGTTTTATTATCTTTTTTACATCTGTATTTTTTTATGTATTTTAATATTTTTTAATTTCCATTATTTGTTTTGTATTTATGTTTATATTTTTTCTAATTTTTCTAAGCTTAAATAACCTTTTAGTTCCTATAAAAAAGGGAGTTTTGATTTTAGTCTTTTAAAGATTTTTTTATTTTAGTCATTTAAAGATTTTTTGTGTTTTAGTCCCTTCTGTCTTGACTTGCCATGTCATCAAGGAGTTGATATGATAGAGCAGTTATGTGTAATTTTTTTTTGGTAAACTATATTTTTAAATCCTGATATGTTCAAAACAGTAGATGAAGTTAGAATAGTTGATTAGGAATTTAAAAACACAATTTATCAAAAAAATTACACGTGTCTGCTTTGTCAGACTCCTTGATGACGTGACTAACTGCCAACATCACTGTTATATCATCAGTTAACGCTCTTACTTGACAGTAGGTACTAAAGCAAAAAAATTTAAATCTTTAAAGGACTAAAATAAAAAATAAAGAAAATTAAAAAAAATTAAAGGACTAAAAAAAACCTATTTTATAAGAACCAAAAGGTTTAAGCCAAAGAAGTATAAGTGGTTGATATAATTGGTGATAAGATATGACAAAAAAAAAAAGAGTATTAATAGAGTATTGATATTCATACATCCGAAAAATATACACTCGGCATCCACCCAGCACATATGGTTAATCGCGTATATAAATATGGTTAATTTTGTTTTACAAGTGGTTAACTTCTATTAGACATTTCAATAGCCTCTTAATATGGTTAACCACTTGTAACATTTTTTTTTATAAAGAGTTGTAGAGTGCAAAGCCTCAAAATATGACAAAGACATCCCAACTATGTTGGCACCCCCTTGCCTATCAATCATCAGCAAGCAAACCATAGTATAATATAACAAAGAAAAAATATAATCCAACAGGAAAACATGGGGGGACTAGACCAAAACCCATGAACGAAGATCAACAAAAACGAAAAGAATGCAATCCACAACGATTGCAAAAAAAGCAAAGACTAATAAATTGTGGAATTGACTTCCACCAAGTAACTTCCAGATGATGATCAACTCCGTAATTAGCCAACCTATCTGCACACTGATTTCCTTCTCTGTATATATGAGATGATTGAAAGTGCATTTGAGAAGACAATCTAAGGCATCACTTCCATCTGCTTCGATACTCCCAAGGAACAATATTCTCATTAATAAAAGCAGCTAAAACCAATTTAGAATCACATTCCAACCCCTAGTCCATCCCACCAAAGATGCGTGTTCAATTGCCATCATGACAGCAAAAAGCTCCGCATGCAAAGCAGACTTGACTCCTATATACACATAAAAACAACCACGAAATGCACCAAAGTTGTCCCTGAAGATTCCTCCACTAGCTGCATGACCTGGAGACCCTTTAGAGGCCCCATCCGTATTGCACTTTATAAAACCACAGGCTAGCGGATACCAGACAACTTGTTTAGCCTCCACATGCTTTGTATACTTAGCTGCTACCATAAAATTCTGCAAAAGAGAGAAATCGGAAATAGAATTCCGAGAAAATCCCTTGGACAGGTATCCGGTTAATGAAGCAGCAGAGAAGATCATAGAAATAGTCTGATGCAAAGAAATACGAATATTTCTAAACTCCAAACTATTTCTACAAAGCCAAATTACCCAAAAAACATGTACCACTGCCGATATCATAACTTCTTTAACTTGACCAATTTCTTTATCCAAAGAAGTCAACACAGACAAGTAGGTGGACAAATCAAATATGAGTTTAACAAGTGATTGCAACCACATCCAAATATCATAAGCAAAACCACATCTTAGGAACAGATGATCTGATGTCTCATCTGAAGCACCACATAAACTACAAACAGAAACCACCACACAGCCTCTAGCACGAAAACATCTGTGGGCATCTTATTATGAATGAGCCTCCAAAGAATAAAACTGCGAGAAGGAGGAATAGAATTAAGCCATAGTACCTTATACCAAGAATAGATTTGTCCAGGGAGCAGCTTTAAAAGAAAAAATTCCCTCAACAAAATGCCTCCAAATGGCTTGATCAGCATCTATGCCACTATTTGAAGGAACAATTATAGTAGACAGCATATCACGCAAATGAGGAAGTTTCTGCAGCACTACTGCTGGCAAATTCCACTGATCATTAATCGCAAAACAATTTACAGTGGACTGTAAAAATCTCCTATATTGATCCGGAATATTAAGCGCATTAGCCAAAGATGTATCAAGACACCAAACATCTGTCCAAAAATTAACTCTATCACCAGAATTGACAACCCGTCTTGTATTATCAATTACCTGTTGCCATTTATGCTTCATTGAAATCCAAACTGAAGATGATTTATAACTGACCATAGGCTTCCCATGCTTTAAAAATCTAGCTCTCATAAAAACAGCCCAATCTGAATCTGAGTGCACAAATTTCCACATCAACATTAACATAGACGCCTCATTAAGCACAACCAAAGATCTTAAGCCTAAGCCACCCTCATTTAAAGGTCTGCAAACTTTACTCCAAGCTACATTAACTAGCTTGCGAGAGTTAATATCCCCAGACCACAGAAAATTTTGCAACCAACATTCAATAGATTTCAGCAAAGATGATGGCCAAGAATACACCTGAAAACTAAACAGGGCCATGCATGAGATAACAGAATTAATCAGTTGAGCTCGCCCCATAATAGAGAGAAGAAAACCTTTCCAGGAAGCAAGTTTTGCTTTGATTTTATCTGCAATTGGACTAAGATACCGAGCTCTTGCTTTGCCAACAAAAATAGGAACTCCAAGATATATAAATGGCAAAGAACCAGCTCCAAAACCCAAACAGTGACGAAGACTGTTAAGTCTTCCACAAGGCATAGATCCTAAAAAGAACTTACACTTTTCAGGACTAATATGTTGTCCCGATGCATCACCATAAAATTTTAGCAACAACATCAAGTTATTGAGATTCTTAGTGGTTCCCCTGCAAAAAACCATAATATCATCCGCATATAGAGCATGTGTAGGAGTTGAAAAACCTTTGGGACTTGCCATAGGCAACAAATAATGATTTTCAGCCAAATAAGAAATCCCTCTACTAAGAACATCCTCAGCCAAGAACCACCTGTAACATAAAATTGACCACAATTAAACATTTCAATAATCTTGTGATATTATCAACCACATATCAATAATTGATACAACCACACTTATTTACTTTTAATCAATTTTGAGGTAAAATTAACCCTATTTACATATGCAGTTAACCACATGTGATAGCCAATAATTAATTTTTTAACATTATTAACTACTTGTGAAACAAAATTAACAATATTTACACATATAGTTAAAACGTATAGTCCATATTAACCACAATGATAATTTTATATGATCATTTTCACTTATAAAATAAAATTAATCATATTTTTATACGTAATTAATCATATGTATGGATAGACACTTGGTGTGCAAAATCCATTGCCGTATTAATAAGATGTTTATATTGTAAGCAAGGTTTTAAATTGCGGTCGCAGTAACGGTTGAGGTTGCTTTAAGGTTTTCGTGATTACAGGTATTGCGGATTCTGCGATGCGGATTGCAGTCGTTAGGGCATGAATGTCTCACAACATGTTGCGGTCTGTTGCGATTTTTTGCGGCCTGTTGCGGTCCGTTGTTGCCGCAAAACCACTCGTTGCGACAGTTATCTATGATTTTCAACCTCACCATGATTTTGGTTCGTATCGGTATCGTTCAACTCTGATACCGTGTTGTTGTGGACGATATTACCGATATGGAGCGATATTTAAAACCTTGATCGTAAGGATAATAGAATATCGAAAAATCAAGACTACAAATAAAAAGTAGCAGAGAATATCATACACAAATAATATATATGAAGCATATAAAGCTCAGCAAATCAGTGTCACTGAATCTTACAAAAGCCTTACAATGAAGTCTAAAATTATATACAAACAAATGAATGAAATCCAACCACCATCTCCAATTAAATGAAAAAAGAAATAAAAAATCATCAATTTGTATATGTAAATGGCATCGGAAAGTTAACGATACGAACGAGAAAGGAAGATGCGCTTAACGCGCCGAAGGACAGCGTTAGATGAGAAACACGAATGTCGATTGGTATAATGCTTATTGCTTAGCCAATATAATCAAAGACGTGTTAGTACCGCTTTATACAAGTCAATTTTAAGTTGCTGGGCAACTGCATACTTAATAAGAATATTAGAATGTATTAATAATATGAAGATTTTTCATACTGTTAGTTATTCAATAAATTTGTTGCTTGTAAAAATTGTGTGATAAATTTATTATTAAATTTTATAATAATTATTTTTAAATTCGTATCTTAAACAATTTTTTATTGATTGAGTGTAAAAATATTTATACTAATAATACACGGAAAATAAACTTAAAAAAACCAGTTGCCTAATAAATTCTAAAACTTTAGTTTTCGTTTTCTCGTGACAAATGTACGCCAGCAGCCTTACAGGTAACACATTAAAGTTATTTATGTATTTATTTATTTATTAACCGCAGTATTTAAATATAATTCATACACGGATGTTTGGACCTGTGTTTATTTTCTATGCTTTACGTCAAATTTCCTAAGAAAAATACAGAAGTTAGTGTGAGTTGCGTCAAATTTGCCAAGAAAATACAGTAGTGTGAATTGCTCCACAACTAATGCATGTAAAAGACGTCAGCGTTAGTTCTACAGTTTTGTTAAGTTTTGGAACGCCGGAGGGTAGGGATAGCAACGTATAAAGTTTGAATAATCTGTTAAAGGTAGTTGAAAACTAAAATCTGTGGCAGGAACGGATCCAAAAAACTATTGAAGGAGGGGCTGGGATTTTTTTTTTACTTTAATTATTTAAATATCTAACTTATACTAAATAAATATTTAATAATAATAAATTTTATAAAATTATTTATTAGTTTTACATGTAAAACTAAAATTAATTTTTGTTTTAAATAATACAAGAAGGAAACACATGTCTTTATAACTCATATTATTATTTTTTTCAAGTTTTGAAAAAAAATTTGATCTCACAAATACAATAATAATCAAACATGACTCATAACAATAATCTCACAATAAAATAAGAGGAACAAACTCATTAGATATAATAATAACTAAAAGTCATCAAATTTTAAAACAGTTAATATCTATTAATTCGTGTATATATCTCTTTGGGTTAAATTATAATTAGTTACAACATATATTATAAAAAAGATTAGTATATAATCAATGATAACATACATTATCATATTTATTAATTAGTATATATTATTTTATTTTATTTTATTATTAGAATTAGTATATATATTATTATATACATACATTATTATATTACATATATCAACTTTAATCGATTTCACATAGCAGACTCTTATGTAGGACCTAGGGGCCATACAAACTACACTTAGGAACTTGTTTATCATACCAAAACAGGGGTTGTGTTGGAAATATGTGTGTGTTCAAGACTCAATTCATCATGTAATCAATTTCAGTTCTAATAGTTAAAGTTATTAGAGTTTCATTATCATATTCTACTATCAAATAGTTGATTTGATAAGGTCCTTGATTAAAATTATGGGTTTGTTATCATAATAGAGATTATGATAATGAAAAACAAGTCCTTTGTAATTTTAGTTTAAATTTGTTCTTGATAGTAGGATTATTGTGAATTGGACATCAATAATGCAGATATATCAATATATATGTGATGCTTTGGCAAAGCTGGGAGCAAAGTCTCAAAATCCCTTTACTATGCTTGATACTTGTCCCACTGCCCTGCGCTTTTTGTTATTAACCGAAGCAGTGGGTATTTTGTACCCTAGAGTTTAGCTTTTCCGTTCTGTTTAAGTTTTATTTTCTTACACATAAAAACAAAATTACATACATAAACGATGTACATACGGTGGATGTGATCATTGAACTGACTCAACTGAGAATTTCTAATGATTAATATTATCTTAAACGGTTAATAGAAAATTCACAAGAAGAAATGTAATAGCTTAGGGCACTAGTTGAATGGACATTAGATATGATTAAATACTTATAGAATTAATGATTAATCAAGAAGGAATTTATCGATGCTAGGTAATGAGTTTGAGCTCTACTAAGACCTTGGTCACAGTAATTGAATAAAACAAGAAAAAAGTTTCTTAAGTCATATATGTTAACTTATTAGAGTTTGACAGTAATACCATACTCTAGAGTTAACTTAAAGCTAGAAATGATGGAAAGAAATATTACATTATTCTTGTATTGATTCTTGAAGATAAATGATGTTACTTCATGTTATCCAAACATTAAGGAGTGTTGTTAGACGTCTACCTTAATTAGTAAATTAATTATGATTAATTTACTATCATTTTAATATTGAACCTACGGAATCACACGCAAACGAGTGTTTCAATCTTTGCATAAGAAAATAATTTATTTGATAATTAAATTAGAGAATTTAATTTAATCAAATAAATATTTTAGTGGAATATTATTATATTCTTTACTAGCACCAAGAGTATCTTTTCTTAAATATTCAAAAACGTATATCCAAGTATACAATTCTAAATTCTCTATTTATTAGTGTTGTAGTATATTTTGAATGCAAAATAAATCATATTATTCTACTACGAGAACACTCCTCATAACTATCATTATGAACACGGTTCAAAATGCATGATGATAGCATTATGTTTAAGTTGTGGTTTAGAGATTGGAATATATAGGGGAATAGTTTAATGGTGATGCATTAACAGTATAAAATTATTTTACACTGTCATTCAATCATAAATCACCGTTGATATGACTTTTAAGATAATTTTATAATAGTCAACCAACTTATCATAAACTATTTTACACTGTAAGTGCATAGCCCTTTTTCTCGATATATGTTACATTAATCTCTCTTTCCTTTTGTTTTGGCATAGGATTGATCCGTGAAGACTAGGAACTTAGCAAGTTTACATTGACGGATTGACTACTGCATGGATATGTCACTGTCTCCATTTTCTTTGTCCAATTTGTTTTCCTCCTGAGGCTTTCGATCAAAGGTCGCATGATTATTCCCACAAAGTTGACTACAAATTGAGGTTTCTTTCCATTGACATATGCTCACAGCCCAACAATTGCGCCAAAAGTATGAAACATCTAATGTTTTTTGGCTTATTTGTTATTTTACTATCTTTTTTACATCTGTATATATTTTTTATGTATTTTAATATTTTTTAATTTTCATTATTTGTTTTGGATTTATGTTTATATTTCTAACAGCTTCTTTTTTCTATTTTTTCTAATTTTACAATTTATTCGGACAAAATTGAGTATAGATAGACACTCTCCTTAGGTACAATATAAAAAGAAATAGACTTAAATAACATTTTGGTTCCTATAAAGGGGTTTGATTTTAGTCTTTTAAAGATTTTTGTTTTGATTTTAGTCCTTTAAAGATTTTGGGAGAAATATGTTTTTAATCTCTATACTTTGTAAAATTCTTGGTTTTAGTCCTTGTACTTCTTCATCGAACACTTTGGTCCCTGAACTTTTAAAAATTAGTGTTTGTAGTCTCTCAGGACAAACACCACAAAGGAAACAATGTTAATAGTATCTGTCCTAGGAGAACAAAACAGTTATTTTTAAAATTTTAGGTACAAAAATGTTCGATGGTGAAGTACAAGACTAAAATCAAGAATTTTAGAAAATATAGGGATTACAAACATTTTTTTTTCCTTTTTTTAGTCTATGTTGTCAAGTAAGATAATATAACAACGATGCTGATAACTCATTGACTTGTCACGTTATCAAGAAGTCTTGAAGAGCAGTCATGTGTAATTTTTTTTTGTAAACTGTGTTTTTAAATTTTCATCAGTTAATGTTGTTACTTGACAGAAAAAATTAAAACTAGAAATTTTTAATTTTTAAAGGACTAAAACTAAAAAAAAAAAACTTCAAAAGAACTAAAATTAAAAATACCCTATTTTATAGGACTAAAAGGTTATTTAAGAAGAGAGAGAGAGAGAGTAAATAAGAAAATCAAGACTACAAATGAAAAGTAGCAACATAATATCATACTCAAATAATATACGAAGCATATAAAGCTCAGCAAATCAGTGTGACTGAATCTTACAAAAGGGACTAAAAAATGTACAAACAAATGAATGAAATCCAACCCCCATCCCATTCTAGATATCACTAATTAAATTAAATAAAGAAATAAAAAAACTTTAAAAGACTAAAATAAAAAAATATTTTATACAAAAGTTTTTTTTTTTACTGCATACAAAAGGTTATTTAAGCCAAAGAAATATAAGTGGCTGATATAATTGGTGATAAAATATAAGAAAAAAAAAGAGTATTAATAAGATGTTTATATTGTAAGGATGTCCAAAAATCAGGACTACAAATGAAAAGTAGCAGAGATATCATACTCAAATAATATATGAAGCTTATAAAGCTCAGCAAATCAGTGGTCACTGAATCGATCTTACAAAAGCCTTACAATGAAGTCTAAAAATATGTACAAACAAATGAATGAAATCCAACCCCCATCCCCAATTAAATTGAATAAAGAAATAAAAAACCATCACTTCATCATGACTCTAAATTCATCAAAGCTAAGCAGGCCATCTCCATTCAAATCAAAGTGACCAATCATAGTTGTGCATTGCTCCATGGATTTTGATTCTCCCAACCTACCCAGCATCCTTTGCAAGCTTTGGGGTGTTATAAACCCAATCATTTCAGTGTCATGGTACATCTCAAAAGCCTCTGCCAAATCCTTAAACTTCTCATCTTCCCCTGCTGCCTCCATTAGCTTCACAAAATCTTCCAAACTCAAAAACCCATCACCATCCGAATCCAATTCCTCAATCAACTTTTCAGCGTCTTTGAACAATAACTCACCACCCATCATGCCTAGCCGGTTCCTAAGCTCAGATGGAGAAATCTTACCATCCCCATCCTCATCAAAATACTTGAGAACACGCTCAAACTCTGTGTTCACCCTCATAATGTCACAACTAAAGAAAATTGATGAAAAATTAATAACACTTGTTGTGAAATTGTTATGCACAAGATTAATTATGCACGTGGGGGGCTATAATTGTGTGTAACATCTTGTGGGGGTGATGAACTTATATATGTTGGGTATGTAATGAAATCGGAAAGTTCAAGATACGAGATACGAAGGAGAAAGGAAACGGACTTTAACGCGCCGAAGGACAGCGTCAGATTAGAATGGAATAATGAACGCGCTTACCCAATATAATCAAAGACGTGTCAATACCGCTTTACCTGGTATAAATACAATACAAAGCCAATTTTGTTACCCACACTTTATTTTATATTTTCCTTTTTTTTTTAAAAAAAAAAAGTTTAATGACTATGTATTAAAACTGTTTTACATACTATCATCCAAATAGAAATAACTATTGATATGAATTTTACTCTTTTAGGTGGTTATTGGAAAAATTAATAAACTTATCTTATTTGATAGTTTGTAATTTTTTTTGGTGAAGGTGGTTTTGTTTTACTATTTAATACTATCAGTATATAATTTTTTTAGCATTTTTTCTAAAAAATATTGGCTGGCTAATAAATTCAGATTCATTTTTTTATTTTTGTTTTCTCGTGATAAATGAACGTCGCAAGCCTTACACGTTATATATTATATTATAATTATCTATTTATTTATTTGCTAAGTATTCAATTAGAATTGACGTAATAAGACGTTAGCGTTAATTGACTTAATTCTGAATTTTTGTTTTGGTACGCCGTAGAGGTTTGAATAGTCTATTAAAATATTTCTACTTATACTGAAACTAGTATTTTAGATAGTATATTACATTACATGATAAATATATTTTTGAGAAAAAGAGGCTTTTCACTTACAGTATAAAATAATTTTATAGTGTCATCCAATTATAAACTATTATGTATGATAAGTTTATTAATTTTTCAATAGTTGCCTTAAAAGTTATACCAACAGTAATTTATGATTAGGTAACAGTGTAAAATTATTATACATTATTTGTGCATGATCATTAAACTATATAATTTTATAAATTAAAATTCATAATAAAAATATTAATATATAAATTATATTATAATTAAAATTCATAAAAAATAAATATAGTTATATATATATATATATATATATTATATTTTAAATTTACAATCAATAATTTAAATCGTGATATAAGAATTTTTCTAATTATTAATAATTTCTTTTATAAAATTATTGAAGTTCGTTATAGAACAAAAATTGATCCTCTTCGGTGAAATAAAAATTTAATATGGTCAAGTGTTTTGACGTGACCGTTTATTCTTTTAGATATCCTCAACTTTTTCCCTCTTTTAGAGGAGATATCCTTAACTTTAAACTATCATATGTGTAGATTAATTGGAATGAAGTTGCTTCCATTTAATCTGTAATCTTAAATTTAAATATATTAAAAGATAAATGAATGTATATTGAAAGATATACATGTGTGATTAAAAAGATTAAATATATAAATAAAAATAAAATATGGATAGTTTGAGCTATTTAAGTGAGAATTTTTAGACTAGTTGCATAAATAGTGTATGAAATATATATATATATATATATATATATATATATATATATATATATATAAAGTAGTGTTATCAGATTTGGCTCAGATCGATTGGTTGAATCGGTTAGATCGGAAATCATAAGACCGGTCTGAGTGCTTAATTCAATCAGATAAGTAAGAGTCTCGGTATAGCCCGGATGACTTGGCCGGTTTTTTTGTAAAACCCGGTGACCCAGCGCATTCAATAAATCGGCGGGTCAAACATAAATCCTAACATAGTAAACTACACTACCACGCACACTATCCCATAACACGTTATCCCACACACAACACAACACAACACGTTACACACTACACACTACCCAATGTTTAACAATTGAATTTCAAATTGTCACCACCACTCACCACGTACATGCAAAAATTTTAGGAAACTTAGTGTGTGTTTGAATTGATGATGGTAAAATTGATTTTGAATGAAATTGATTTTAAATAAAATTGATTTTACATAATTGATTATGGTCATAATTGATTATGGAGTAACGTGATTTTTGTTTGGATAACACATATCAAAAAAGTAATTTTTTAAAAGAATGTTGTTTTGATATTTTGAATCAAAACTTATTTTGAAAGTATAACGACCAAAATGGATTTTAATGTCTATATATAAACTTTTCTATTATAATTAGTTATATATATATATATATATATATATATATATATATATATAATTAAAATTAAATAATCATAATTAAAATTAAAAGAATATGTGTATAATATGCTAACTTTTGAAATAGAACCACATCATTTATAAACATTAAAATTGAATAAAATAGATAATAAAAATATTAAATAACATAAGCATTAAACATAAATGTATCTAAATTAAAAAAGTACAAATAGGATACATAATATAAAGTGCAATACATATAGGGTATGAGTGTGAGGGTAAAATCAACTAGAATTAAATAAATATAGCAAGACTTTGAATAAGAGTATTGATGTGAGGGTAAATTAGGTAAAATCCAACTAGAATTGATTTTGGTAGAAGTAGAAGCTACTCCTACTTGCTTCAACTCCATCATGATTTTTTCCACTAAAATTTATTCTATTAAGATAACCAAACATATAAAATTTTGATCAAAATAAAGTTTGACCCACCTCACATGCTCTACCATGATTTTAAAAGGTTTCCTTAATAATTCAAATTTGTTCAGAATAAGAAATTAAAAATAAAGCATAAAATGGAAAGGATAGGTTCAAACCTTTGCTCCCCTGAATCAGAATGTTTGAAACTAGTAACACCATTTAACCAAATTATTCAATAGTTATAAAATTGATATATATATATATATATATATATATATATATATATATATATATATATATATATATATACTGTTAATGATAATTGGAGTCATGCGACTCAACTAGTGATTCACTGGATTGATCTCTGACTCAGTAATCTAGTACTTCAACCGAATCGATAGCCGATTTGAGTATGATAACATTGATCTAAAGGAAAGAAAAGAGAGAATATTGATTCCGTATTCATTCAGGCGAAGTCTAGCGTGGACAATCAATTAGGTGGTTCACATGCTGAGGGACTCATGGAATGCGCTTTGTTCCGTAGTGTTGATCTTTGGAATGCCCAAATTTTAATTTCAGTTTATGTCCACCTCAATGAAAGAAAAAGCTGCAGAGGAAAAAAATGCTCAGATTGTAAACTCAGAGACTGTGAACTGTTCATTTTGTTGAGTATTCATAAATCCCAAGTTTTTAGGCATGATTTTTCTTGTAATCTTTATAATTTTTTAGCTTTTAATCTCTTAATCATTGCATGATGAAAGGCCACAATTGTTGCTGGAGAGAACTTCTTAGGGAGAGAAGGTTGACGGAGAGGGTGAAGAGAATTGGGTCTCTACTCCGAACCAGTCCAGCACCTTTCACTTTGACGTGTAAATCTTTTGGTTAGTTGGTGGGGTGAAGAAGATGGGGACAATGTTGTCATTTTATGTTTTTTATTTATTAAAAAAATATTTAATTTTAATCCCAACTATTAAAATATTTTAATAATAAATTCAATGGTTGATAATGGTGATTCATCCATGAACCATTTGATTCACTTCTTCATCCTAGCTTTCGCCATTCATTCAATAATTTATTTTACAAACAACTTTTTTATCATAAAATCAGCTGAAATAGAAGATTATAAACTTTCATAAACATGCTCTAGATGTTTGGGAACATAGCTGAAAATCAGAAAAAAGTTTTTTTTTCTGAAAAATAAGTTGTTGTTTTTTTAATTTGAAAATTTGTAACTTATAATTATTTTTTCATTTTTAGTTGTTTTCATATTATTTTACTGTGCAAAAGTTGATTATTTTGTTGCATCCAAACAAAATTAATTATCTTAAAATCACTTTTCAACAAACTTACTCAAACAAAAATTGATTATGATTATAATTGATTATAACAATAATTGATTGTTGAAATAATTTAATTTGCGTAGTTATCCTATATACTCATGAATAAACGATATTTTATATAGTTAATAGAATATTTTATTAATTTAATAGTGATATACTAGGGACATAACTATTTGACAGCTTAGGGGCCTTGACCCCCCTGACTTTTTTAAAATTATAAAAAAAATATATATATAATTGTTAGTTTATTAAATAATGAATTTCCATTTTCTATTTTGAACTTTGTTAAATACTGGTCGATTGTTCTGGACTCTTTTGTGGGCCGTGCGCGGCTCTTTCTTTGTTGGCTTAATTATATTAAAAAAATTAAACAAAATTAAATCCTAATATTCTAGTACTCTTAATTTTCAATCTCATAAACAAGTGAACAATGCTCATAAATCGTAAATGGCATTTGGTCTGAAATCAATTCTTAAAATGCTTTACATCGGCAAAGTGGCAAAGCAACAGTCCTAAAATGCAAGCCGTGGATCTATTATTTTTATTAGTTTACATGTATTCTCAAATAAGAGTGCTAGAGGTTATAGTTTATGAATTGAAAAACCTTAAACAATATTATCTCTTATCTTAATTATAAGCAACAAATTGACTTTTTCTTTGGTCCTAATTGTAACCAACAATCATCAATTTTTAAAGTTACTCAAGGTTAAATTTCTTTTATACCCTTAATTTGTTGTTAACTCTATTTCATATGCATTTACTTACTCCATCCGTTTCAGATTATATAACCTTTTAGAGAAAAAATTTCGTTCCAAAATAGATATCGTTTTACAAAATCAATGCTGCATTAAATATCTTTTTCCAGGACTACCCTTAATCAATACTTATTGGTAGTAGTATATAATGAGTAATTAATTAAAGGGATAAAGAGTATATTAGTAAGTTACACAATGTTTTCTAGGAAATTCAACAAATTAATTGCATTCCTTAATACATGTGTCAAAACCTTAAACGTCATATAAACTGGAAAAGTATTCCCTATGACAACCACTTAAAGTAAAGGGTGTTTTTGGAATAAAAATTGAATTTGTGGTAGAATTAATTAAAAAAAATTGTATTAACTACTTTTCTTGGTATTGATGATTTATCCTATGTTGCATATAATTAGGACAAGAAGTAATAATAAATAATTAACAAGTTTTTTTTTTTAGTTTTGTTTGTTTTTTTTTATCTTAAATTATGTTTCCTATATAAAATAGTTAACGTTTTGAATTATCAAATTATAAGAATTTTTGTAAAAAAAAATTATAAGAGTTTTATTTAAAAATTAATGCATATATATTTACTATTTTTTTTATTGTTGGCCCCCCTAATAGCCAAGTATGACTTTATCCCTGTTGTAAAACTGTTTTTACACTGTCATCCAATCACAAATCACTATTAATATGATTTAAGATAATTTCGTAAAAGTTAACAAACTTACCATACATCGTAGTTTGTGATTGGATGACAGTGTAAAATAATAAAATAATTTTACACTGTCAGTACATAACCATTTTTCCCATATTTTTTTTTCCCATAAACTAGTTTAATAAAAACATTGTTTAACTATTTAATTAAAATAATTATAAAAAGTTAATAAAACAAAAATATTAATGAAATGGGGGGCGTACTAGAGTAATGTTGACTGACTAATGACTTGGTTTCATTTCTCTCTTCGTGGAATAAGCATTCGATCTGTTAGTACAATGAGAATGTGCAATCTTCCTGAATTTTCCACTCGTGCTATTGAGTCTTGAATGGGCAACTGTTTTTTTAAGTAGTATTTATTTTTTCTTTTCGTCTCCTTTTTTATTTTTGGTACAAAAAAAATAATTAAGAAAATAATTTTGTTCTTTTCGTCTCACTTTATCTATCATTCAAGGTAATACATATATTGTAAGAAAGTAATTAATTATATCAATTTATATGATAGAATAATTTTATCTGACTAAAATATCCTTATTTTAGGATTGAATTGCTGTAATAATTATTAAGAAAGTAATAAAAAAGACTAATTAATATATATTACATGTTGAAATATAAACAAATATGGATATTAATCATATTATTAAAAACATAATTAATATTTTTAATATTTTAAATTGACAAATAATTAGAGATAGAAAATATTTTAAAAATGATACATAAAATGAAATAGAGAGAGTATCAAGCACACCCTTAATGGTCGTAACTAAATTAAAGTTTATCATTTATTGGGTTAGAACAAAGGGCTTAATCTATTAAAAAAAAAAAAAGGCTAAATGACCATTTTGGTCATCTATCTTATTTTTTTGGTTTAGTTTAGTCCTTTATCTTTTAAAAGGTTCATTTTAGTCTTTTATCTTTTTAAAAAGGTTCAAAATGGTCCTTCTGTCAGTTTTAAAGTTAACACCGTTAATAATATTCAGATACTAGTGTCTAAAAGCCGCCATAAAACGAATAATAGGAAGAAGCAAAACAGTTTCATCCTTCACAAATCCTAATCCCCCTTTTCCCAAATTGAAAATCACAAACTCTAAAATCCCAAATTGAAAATTCTCTATGACAAATTTTGATCCATAGTTCATTATCCTAATTTTATATATTGATGGGGAAGATCTTCAGTGAGCGTGGGCACACAAATGGAAATGGGAAAAGGGAAGCAGTAGCGTCGGAGGTGCAGCAACGTCGGAGGTGTGCGAGTGTCTGGTGGCGGCGCACTCAAGGAAAAAGGAGAGAAGTGCGGATTTGACCAGAATTTGTTGAATCTTGTGGTTGAGGGAAATCTACTTGAACAACAAGGATTTCAGATCCTCAAATTGGTTCAAATCTGGAGTGTGAAATTCACGTGGCAAAAGCACGAGGAGGGATCTTCGACGTGGAATGCGGTGACAGCAGGCAGCGATGACGACTTGCGATGGTTGTTGTCAACGATCGTCTTCCTTATCAGAGGCCTTTTAATTAAAAGGGGGGATTAGGGTTTGTGAAGGATAAAACTGTTTTGCTTCTTCATATTATTTGTTTTGTGGCGGCTTTTAGCCGCCAGTATCTAAATATTATTAATGGTGTTAACTTTAAACTGACGGAATGACCATTTTGAACCTTTTTGAAAAGATAAAGGACTAAAATGAACCTTTTAAAAGATAAAGGACCAAACTGAACAAAAAAAAATAAGATAGAGGACCAAAATGGTCATTTAGCAAAAAAAAAAAAAACAAAGTGAGTAAAACACTAAAGAATGCAAATTAAAGGTTTTGACATGGTTTCAGAATTCAACCATGATTCATATCCATGCAGTCCAAATGATTCATATACTGCATTAGTTTCAAGTCACTTGTGTTTGTTTCAAGTAATACAAAATTATTCAATGTGAGTTTGGAAATGTAACATTTTCATGTTTGATACAAGTTATTAAAAAAATATTTCTAGGCTTAACTCATTTTTAGGAATTTATATTACACATGTTTCTCCTTTTCTTATTCTTATGTAAAGGGGTAAAAATCTTATATTCACATGAGAATGAAAGTTATTTTTTAAAATAACTTCCTACTTTCATCTTATTTTACCTCATTTATTTATTTATTTATTTAATATTTTCATTTTAAATTAAAATAAATTTAAAAATATTTCAAAAAATAATAAATATTTACCAAACATCTTTAATAAAAATAATATTCTCAGTAACAGTATTTCTAAAAATATTATTCGGGAGAATATAGATTCCTTTTAGAACAAATGCTCATCAAGATTTATTCACCTTTAAACAAGCACTGTTCCAATCACCAACTCATTGATTCATAGGACCACCAAACTATGCCAATTCACTCGTGTTTTCAGGCATCACGACAAAGTAATTAGGTCAACCCACACAGCAGCAAGACGGGCTCAAGCTGGCCCACCTCTACTTGGGCCAATGGTGTTCCTGAAGCCCAATACGCCAATGAGCTTGCGGCACAAAAAAGCTCTCCACCTATGAATAGTAAAGGAGAACACACTTTCTTATATACTAACTGGTTACGCTCGTCTTTATATATTTTTTGAAATAATTTATGTATATAATTATTTGTTTAAAAACAAATAATAGCACATATAAAAAAAAAATTAAACCTTAAAATAATATAGAAGAAATCCACTTATATTTATATTTACAAACATTAGAATTAATGTCCTTATCCTGCAATGTCGACAACGTTGTATTTATATTTAAAATATAAAAATTAATGTGAAATTAAATGCAATTAATTTTTAAAGTAAAATATTTTAAATCACAGTAAAAAGAGACACGTTAAAATAAATGATGATATGATATAAAATTATCTTAGTTTTGAATTGGATAATAATATTGTAGATTTATTTCCATAAGACTTTATTGAGTAAATTATTTTTTATGCATTTATATTTTTCAAAATTAATTCAAAATATTTAAAATTACATCTACTTATAAAAAATAATACATTGAAAATAAAAATAAAAAAATTGGTGATCCAATGACAATGTAAAACAATTTTACACTAGTTTGTGATTGAATGATAGTGTAAAACTATTTTACATTGTGAATGCATAATTTTTTCCCCATATTTTTAAGTAGAAACATATATTTATATGTACTTGAAACACACACACATTGATAATTGAAATAAAAGTAATATAATATAATCCTAATACCATTTCTTAAAGGTTAAATGATTATTTTGGTCATTTATCTTATTTATTTTGTTTAGTTTGGTCTTTTATATTTTAAAAAGTTCATTTTGATCCTTTATCTTATTTAAAAGGTTCAAAATAGTCCTTTATCTTTTAAAAAGTTTATTTTGATACCTCATCTTATTTAAAAGGTTCAAAATGGTATTTCAACTATTTAAATATATTCAAAATGATCTTTTATCTGAGTGTTATTTGGAGGATAAAATTGAATATATTTAAATAGTTGAAGAACTATTTTAAACCTTTTAAATAAGATGAGGTACCAAATTGAACTTTTTAAAAGATAAATGACCATTTTGAACATTTTAAATAAGATAAAGGATCAAAGTGAATTTCTTAAAAGATAAGGGACCATTTTGAACAAAATAAATAAGATAAAAAATCAAAATGGTCATTTAGCCTTTCTTAGAACATATGTTATATATGTCATATATATCACACCAATCAACATTATATTCATATTTATAGTTTTCTTATTAGTGACTTCTAAATAAAATAATAATTTAATATTATTTCTTTTATTTAAATAAATTATATTATATTTTATAAAAATATTATTGTATTATAATATTGAATATTAAAATTATATTTTATTAATTAAATAATTTTTGACATGTCATAAAATAATAAGAAAAAGAAAGAAGAATATTAAGAAATAAAAAAGTGAAAGAAAGAGAGGAAAAAAGTGGGAGAAAAAAATTCTTCCAAATATTAATATATGTAAAGTTGGGGGGGAAAAATAATTTTGATACTATCTCCTTTTTGGCTTTTTCTGTATAGTAAATTAGTAATAGACTATTGCTTGTGTGTGACTCAACAATGTGGAAGGGTGAGTGGGGTGATGGTTGAATTGCTGCGTGTGCGGCACGCTTGCAGATTGCGTGTGATTTGGGAAACAAATGAGAGGCTCGTGTGTACCCTATGTCAATATTTTGAAATGTTGCTCATGAGAATTATTCCACTGTAAATTTAATAACATGCATCACCAAATGATTTATTCAACAAAACATTTATATTGAAAAATAATTATAACGCTAGCGGGTCCCAATATTTTCTTTAAAAAAAATTAAAATTTAGTTTCAAATTGTATTTTTTTTAAATGACAATTTTTTTATTATTTTGATTTTGATGTTATGCATATAAAAAAAAAAGAAATTTTATTAATAGATTTTCTTATAGAAGAAACTTGAGCAAGGCAGAGATGAGTAAAGTAAGAATAAAAATATCTAACATAGGCCTCCATTATATTCCACCAGATTAATATGTTCTAGAATTACTATATTAATAATTTAATACTGTTTAAACATGTGGTTAAATATTCAATTATCATGTTTATATGTGTGAAAGGATATTTATTAGAAAAGGTCAACTCATTAATGTTTGGTTAGAAAATACACCAAGTTACAAGATCTCAATATTGAAAAGGATAAAAAAAAATCTTAATTAAAGTTTAGTGTTCGATTCTCAGCTTGAATATGAAGTCTAGACTATAAGTAGCTACTTTACCTTAAAATGGGTCAATTTAGTGGGAAAGAAATTAGTTGGTGCCAAATAGAAACTCTGAATATCTCCTAGTTATAAAAAAAAAAGGAGGAAAAAACCACCTAACTCAATTAGTTTAATGAAGGTAACCAACTTCTATTCAAAACCATCAGGTCCTAACTAACTATAAACTCTTGCAATATCACGAGGCCCATGTTAAAGCCCTCCAACCTCTTGTCACTTTAAAATCTTAAGATCGTGAAGAAATTCTTTATCAAGAAAAACTAGATGCCTCTTAACTTTTTTTGAGGGAGGGTTACTATATGAAATGCCTATTTCCTTTTGGGTTTAAACATTTAGGGTAGAAAAATAAGAGTAGAATGTTGTTTGAATGAATAGAAATAAAAATTAAAAATAGAAATTTTCTTTCCACTTATTTAGGCAAGTAGAAGAGAATGAAAAAAAAAAAACCAAATAAGTTGTATAAATATTTTATACTGATTAAAAAGTTTAATTAACCAAAAAAGTAATTAAATTTTACTCTATTTTACGTTAATATAAAATTATATATTATTTTTATGCTATAAAAATATTTAATTTTCATAAAAATATAAAACAAAAAATAAATAAATTAGCAACTTTCCCATTTCACGTCACATGAGTGGGAAGTTTCTTTTTCTTAAGCCCCACCAAAAAAACTCTTCTATTTCTATTTTTTCTTTTAAATAAATAATATAAATTTAATGTTTTCATCTTATACTCGACCTCTCTGTTTTTCCCCCTTCTATTTACACAATCTAAACACAGTGTTACTCTTACGTACAATGATATGCTTTGTAATTATGAAATTTGACTATATATATATGTAGAAGAGAGATCAAATTATACCGGTGTAACTTAAACAACTATTACACCATTCAATAACTTGATATACAATGTAATTTTTATCAATCCAACCGTTGAATTATATTTACATATTATCAAGATTGTTTGTGTCAAATTTTGTCAAAATTGAACAACAATAAGAAGGTAATCTAATAATCCATATTTTAGTATATTTTAAAAAATTTATATTACGTCGATTTTAATCTATATGAATGAGGTAGCAAATAATTTTGGATTAATATGAAATTTTGTATATATGATCTATGTGAAAGGAACTTTCAATCCAATGGTGGATTTTAAGAAAACATCATCCAATTGAAAGTTATTGAATGGTGTAATAGTTGTTTAAGTTACACCAGTGTAATTTGATCCCTCTTTATATATGTATTTCTACATAGAGTTCACGGAATCACTCACAACATTTGCAGATAATTACTTCTCCAAGAGTAACGAGTAAAAACAAGGTCATATTATATTCCTTCACTTCAAAATCTTTTAATTAATTTTTTTCTTTTGTTTAATGATTTCTTTCATGTTTATGCAGGAACCTTCCTGCTGCGTTTTATCTGGTTCGCAGGTGGGAGGGTACACCTTGTGGTCTTTCCGACTCCAATCTCAATAATATTTCAGTATGCTTTTCAAAATAAAATGATTTCTTTTATGTTCATAATTGTCATGTATTAATTCATGCTAGTGCCTTAGGGCTCACAAGTTAACTAGCAATAGGATTAAAAGGGGCCTTTTTCTCAAAGGTTATGATTGCACTTACTTTTAGCCCCAGAGAAAGGAAGCTGATTTGGTCTAAAGTTAAAACTGCACTTTTATCCAAGACAGTCAAAACTTTAGTAACCAATCGAGTAATTAATTTGTTGTCTTATGAAAATGTTGGAGCTTACTATATCCCTTAATGGACACACATGGAATTGAATTCACATTTTGGATGACATTGATCCAAAATGGTAGTGTACTATACTGAAGAGAGAGATTTTTGTGAATGAGGTAACCAGGATGCACATGACTATGATCAAACTTTTATCAAGTGCCAACCGCAGTAATGAAATCACATGTAATACTGCCTATGGCATAGATTCTCTTGGTCCTATAAATTATGTCTATTCACTTATATTATTTCCAATATTTATTATAAGATCCAAATTAAAAGTGTATCTTAATCTTTTTATAAAATTCAATCTAAAACGTCTCATGCATTAATTGTTTTTTCACAAAAACACTTTTCATTAAAGTTAGATCTAAAATGACGTAACAATGAGAAAAATATAACCCATCAATGTCTGTAAGTTTTGTTCATATGGATAGTTTTGAAAAAAAAAATTTAAGATAAATTTAATGCTTTCAACTAAATTAACTAAAATTTTTAATTCTAATAAATTAATTAATCGGATCTTATAATAAAAATCGGAAATAATATAATAGACCAATGTCCCAATTTAATTCCTTCGGAGCTGAGCTTGATTGCACTAAGGTCTTTATCAAGGGATTTGAAAGTGAAGTGAAGAATATGGCCCCTGAAATGAGAATCTAATCTCTTCCTGGTACACACCTGTAATTTAATGTTTCATGTTCTTACATAAACTTCACTGATCAGATCAAGATCTCACTTCAAATATTAAAATTATATATACTATATCTTATAAAACAACCATATCAGTTGTCCACTTAGTGGGTGTCTGTATGTGGTTATGCGTGTAACCTCTCAGATTTTTAATTCATATATGATACCGACACAAGTCGGTTTCGGAACAAATCAATATTTTGGTATGGTTAAGTTCCATTTTTTGGGGTCCTACACTGCAAATAATAGTGCTGCTTTGTATTTAAATAAAGTATCATTTATTTATTTTTAATTAGCACAAAGCAATGATAACCTAAGAATCTTTTACACTTTTCTTGAACAAATCTGCTTCTTGGGTCTAATCATTTTGGCACTAATACATGAGATTTGGATTCATTTTACCATATTTAGGGTGCATGGACCTAGTCATCACTTTAGGTTTTTCTGTTGTTTAAATAAATACTATAAAGTATAAAGCATGCTATAACCCATATATGGCCCCCATTAATATATAGTATATTCCTACACATTCCAGAGAATATGTCAGTCGGGAACAGATTTATTTACAATAAAAGACTGAAGTTTATGGCACAGACAGTGAATTTGACTTTGTAAGATTTTCATTATTCATTATATAGTACACACTATATATAATATATATAGCTTTGAGCTATATATATTACGCATCAAAATATATATAGCTCAAACAAGTTAGTGAAAAGATATAGAAGGGCATAACTTTTTTTGAAGTATTAGGAAACCTATTGTAAAGTAATTCTCAAGCTGAATCTATGAATTTCTTTGATCCTACGCAGCTTGCTTGTATAATGATTTGTAATAATGAAGCAACATGGCAAATATAATGCCTAGCTATAACCATGTGGAGTCAAGGAATATAAGATAAGAAAATCATACAATACCACCCGTGAAAATGTAAAAGGGGGGGACACAGCAATTCAGCTGAAATCACGGTCTGTGGTTTGCAGCAATGTTTGCTTTGTCTTCTTGCAAGAAATATTAATTACCTGATATCTATGTTCTGTACTCCCAAGAATTAATAGCTCGTAAAATTATTCTATCTTTTGCAGTTAAAATCTGAGGAGAAATCAATAATGGATTTTCTGAAAAAGTGTTTGAAGTCCTATCTATGGTGTGCATTATGGTACATCCACGCCCCCACATTTGGACCATAGTTTCTTGCCTTGACAACCAAAGAGCACTTCGTTTTGGTTTGTGAAAGGCAGAACACTTTTTTTCTCACCCCATAACGTGTCAATTATATTTTTTTATACATAGAAAATAAAGATAAATATGAAAAAATTTATAACAATTCACACATATGATCGCTCAACTAACTAAATTAGACTCTGATACACATACGCGTCAATTATGTATGTCTTTATTAGTTTTACATTATAGCATCCCCGACACTGCATGATCAAATACACACTATTATTAAGCATTTATTTGTCATAGCTAGCTGATTAGTTCTCAAATAGACATCCTGTGTGAGCCCAAATAATTCTGCACCACTGTAAAAGCATACTAAAAGTCATGTATGCAATCTTCCAATATCTAGCCCCAACCTACCCTTCTCTTGCCCCCATTGAGAAAATTGATGTAAAATTATAAAAAAAATTGTTAAAATAGGATTATTTAGAAATACTTATTTCAAAATAATTTTTGGAGAATATTTCAAAATAATCCTATTTTAATAACTTATTTCTAATTTTACACCAATTTAATCAATCATCCTTAATCTTTGGAGAAAATTCTTGCAATACTCAACCATTTTACACAAAATACATGTCCAACATAACATCATAGTATAGTATGTAGTGGAAGGTGTAATCCCCGTGTTGAAATTGTGATACAGGAAATAGGCAGAGTAGGCTACAAAACCAAATGGAGTACAGTCTGGTATCTCCCACTTACTTCTAAATAACTCTACTTGTCACCCCCACAACCTTAATACCACTAAGTGACCCATACCCCCTCCTCACCCACAAACCCCAAAAAATCTTTTGCCCAAAAATACAAAAAAAAAAAATTAAAAAATAATATAAAGTTCCCACAATATTGTTAGTATTTTTTTTTCCCTTTTACTATATATAGAGTAGTGAGGACTCTACTGAAATCACCAAAATCCAACCATATCAATAGCCATGAAAACCACACTCTCACTCTCCCCCTTATTCCTGTTCCTACTCTTCTCCCTAGTCCAAGGACTCAACCCCAAATGTGACACCCAAGACCATGGCTCAACCCTTCAAGTTTTCCATGTGTTCAGCCCATGCTCCCCATTTAGGCCATCAAAGCCACTCTCATGGGCAGAGACTGTCCTCCAACTGCAAGCCAAGGACCAAGCCAGGCTTCAGATCCTGGCCAGCATGGTGGCTGGGAGGTCCATTGTGCCCATTGCCTCAGGGAGACAAATCATTCAGAGCCCAACTTACATTGTGAGGGCCAAAATAGGTACTCCACCACAAACCTTGCTCTTGGCCATGGACACTAGCAATGATGCTGCTTGGATCCCTTGCACTGCCTGTGATGGCTGCACTTCAACCTTGTTTGCTCCTGAAAGGTCCACCACTTTCAAGAATGTTAGCTGTGGTTCTCCTGAATGCAACCAGGTTAATTAATTGTGAACTTTTACTTCCACCACATTTTGTGACTCCTTTCCATTTTTATTTTTCTTTTCTGATTCATGTAAGTTTACGCTCCTTCGTCACTAACATAACATACTAATTATTAACATTTGTCTATAAAAAAAAAAATAATGTAAGTTCACACTCAAGATTCCATGAATAGAAAGAAGCCAAACATTATAATGTCACGTAGATGTAACTTTTCAGCTCATTTTTGCTGTCTCTTTTGCTCCTTTGTCAGTTTAAAACGGATAGCACTCATGGCTTCCATGACTGGGAGGAAAAAAACAAAAACACCATGCCAAGATCCAAATTAATTTACCTTTTCTTAGGTGTGATGATTGGCTAACTTACTACTATTGCTTAAAGTTATTTGTTGCAACACTAACTAACAGAGTCACCCTACTATTAAAATTTTTCTTTTTTTTACTGGAAAGCCTATTGTTAAGACTTAAGTGGTTTGAGTAATATGCATGAGAATTTAAATTTTATTTCATTATCATTATTGTATATAAAAAAACAAATGCTCTTTTACTAACTGACTTTAATGGGAAATTTTGAAATATCAAATAACGTTACTTACAGAATTATTGCAGCTTTTCATTATACACAACACAACTTTTCACTGTTTCCATATTGATTGAGTTTGTTGTGAAAACTTATGCAGTATACTCAAACAGGGCTAATGGAATTATGTGCAATTAAAATTGAGTAATATTTTTTGATATCCCACAGTAGAAATACTCTATTGTCACCTTTTTTTTTTTATCATTTTTTATATCATATCATTATTATATGAGTTATGGTAATGCTCATAATTTTACATTGTCATCCAATCATACATCATAGTTTGTATGATTTTTAATATAATTTTATAAAAGTCAATAAACTTATCATAAATGATGATTTATGATTGAATGATATTACATTATCAATACTTAGTCCTTTTTCTTTTATTATATCTACACTTTTCTCTGTTTCCTTTTTAACTCTGGATGCTTTACCTACTAGCATGGAGTGTTTATGTATCGTTTTTATTAAAGTTATAATGCATTTAATATTTTAATTAAAAACGAAATATGAATCATGTGAACTCGAGTCCCACTAGAGGCCAATTGTGAATGTCTTTTTCTAGTGTACTACATAAAAAATTGTGATAATTGCTGAACAATAGTGAGGATTAGTTTTGGATGGCCAAGATTGATTTTTTGTCATTAGTCTTTTTCTTTTGCTTGACGTGGAAGGAGGGTAATTTCACATCGTGAGAGATAGATACTCCAATGATTCTCTTCGCTATCATCACATAGAAACAATGCATTCCCCTTGTCCCATTGCGGGTGGGGTTGACTTGCTTTCCCTATATATCCCAATCCAAATTCCAAAATCTAGAAAACTATGTGCAAACATTATTAAAAAAAAGAAAAAGAAAAAAAGAAACAAAAGAAAACTATGTGCACTTGTCTCAGTCTTTGCCAGGCAAGGGTTCACGAGACTTGTTTTTTTTTTTTTTTTTTTTCTAAAGCAACTTTTCCTAACGTTGTAATGTTGTGAACATTTTTTTCAGGTACCCAACCCCAGTTGCGGAACCAGCGCGTGCACCTTCAACTTAACCTATGGTAGTTCCTCAATAGCTGCTAATGTGGTCCAAGACACAGTTACTCTAGCCACTGACCCTATTCCTAGCTACACCTTTGGGTGTGTTGCAAAGACCACTGGGACCAGTGCACCACCACAGGGGCTATTGGGCTTGGGCCGAGGCCCATTGTCACTGTTGGCCCAGACCCAAAACCTCTACCAGTCCACTTTCTCTTACTGCTTGCCCAGCTTCAAATCACTTAACTTCTCTGGGTCACTAAGACTTGGGCCTGTGGCCCAGCCCATAAGGATCAAGTATACCCCTCTTCTCAAGAATCCTAGAAGATCTTCACTCTATTATGTCAACTTGGTTGCAATTAGGGTTGGCCGGAGAGTTGTCGATATTCCTCCGGAGGCGTTGGCATTCAATCCGGCCACCGGAGCCGGCACCGTCTTTGATTCGGGTAATGCCTTTCTACCAAGACATTTAAAATGCACTTTAGGTTATAAGACTTAGTTTAAATATTTAAATAAATTGAAAGTGGTAACACTAATTGGAAGTTTATCATATATGCATAATATGCTTTGACCAAAGTTACAATTTTAGTATGTGTTCATTTTATAGCTGCAAAACATAGCATGGTATCTTGAGTAGTTGTATGATTGCATCCTCCCATGTCAGAATTTTCAACATGGAAGTCCAATTTAATGCCTATATGTTTTATTAGCCGAAATGAAAGGCATGCAATTAGGCAAAATTGAAACGAATTTTGAGTCAAAATGCTACACGTGATATGAACATACATACATCACTCTCACACACCATTCGGTGCCCCGCATGCCTTTTTTGAGAAACACCTCACATACTAATACTATGGCCTCTCTTTTTCCTTTGTGTTTTTTTCGAGAAAAAGAAAATAATCATTTGAAAAAAAGGCACAAATGAATAACATAACTATAATACTCTTAGAATTTAATTAGAATGCATTGAAAAACATTAATATCTTTTACACTATGATTTAATTATAATTTGTGATAAGATTATTAACTATTATAATAATGACTTTAAAAATCATATTTAAAGTGATTTCTAATTAACATACGATGTGAAATTTAAATTCAATACTAACTCATTTTAATTTGTTGTTGAACATTACTAGGCACGGTGTTCACCCGGCTAGTGGCACCGGTGTACGTGGCGGTCCGAGACGAGTTCCGGCGAAGAGTCGCGCTCGCGGCAAGGGCAAACCTAACGGTGACAACCCTAGGAGGCTTTGACACATGCTACACAGTCCCAATAGTTGCACCCACCATCACATTCATGTTCTCAGGCATGAATGTGACACTGCCACAGGACAACATTCTCATACACAGCACTGCAGGCAGCACCACATGCTTGGCCATGGCTTCAGCTCCAGATAACGTGAACTCAGTGCTCAATGTCATAGCCAACATGCAGCAACAAAACCACCGTGTGCTCTATGACGTGCCCAATTCAAGGCTTGGAGTTGCTCGTGAACTTTGCACCAAATAAAATGGTTTATTTATACTCCTAAGTTTGTTGTCATGAGTTTAGGTGACAATTAATTAATGAGCTTGTGAAATTGGATATTGCAAAGTCTTTTGGGTATTGGTATTTGGTGAGTTTGGTTTTAGGATATTGGTAATAGTAAGGTTTGATCATTGCTAACTATATAGTGGAAGATTTTGAGCTATTATATTTATATGTGTATGGAATTAAATTCGTGCTTAAAGTTCAATCATATTTAATTATTTATAGCTTTGTAATGGGGTCTGTCACGGGTTTATATGTCTGTAGCTCTTTTGTCTTTTTATTCAAGTTGATTGAATTGATGAGATTTCAGTATTTAGATAATCGTGCAAGTTCACGGGTCATGTAATAAAATTCTTTCTCTTCTCTCTTTAACGAATTGAGCGTCTATGTTTTCTTTTTAACTAGTCAGTTATCCACACATTTACACGCGTTCATCTTTATGCATATTATAAAATAATTTATTTATATAATTGTTTGTTTAAAACTTAAAAAAACACATGATCTACAATTAAACATTTAGAGCAGAACCAAACAATAAATATACTTATATTTTTAATTTTTAAAATAATTCACATGATAAACTTGAAATTAAATTTAAAAATTATAATTATATGTTTAATTGGTTTAATTATTTTGTGTGTCCCCATACTTTTACTAAATTTTTAATTAGGTTCCTGAATTTTTTTTTCTTTTAATTGGGTCATTGAACTTTTTTTTCCTCTTTCAATTAGGTCCTCCTGTCTAATTGATTATGAAAATTAATCGCAGACGCCTAATTACATGTGAACAATTGAGTCAATTGTGAGAGATTTCTGTTGAGTTTCAACCTTCTCACAATTGTTTGGCTCTGCAAAAGGTTGAAACTTTGTATAAAATTCTTACAATTGACTCAATTGTGCTTACAACACACTCCAGAAACATCAATTGTCTGCACCTCTAATTAGGTTCTGTGGTGCGGTTATTTTTTCATAAGGATAATTAGACGGGAGAACCCAGTTGAAAAATAAATAAAACTTTAGGAACCCAATTAAAAGAAAAAAAGTTTAGGGACCTAATTGAAAATTTTGTAAAAATATGGAGACCCGCGAATCAATTTAACCTATTTAATTAATTACTTTTTTTTACTATAAAGGCAAAAGTCACAAGAAAGGGGGTTGAATTGTGATTTATAAAATTTTTTGCAAACTTTTTATAAGCCGTGTGTTTCGTCTGTAGCGAAAGGAGAGAAACTGTTTTGAAGAAAATGTTTTACAGACAATAACGACAGATGAAAGCCTTTTTAAGAAAACAAGTTTAGATCACAAGACAATGTCAGTTCAAGCAGATATAGGAAATAAAAAGCAGGAAAGACAACACAAGAATTTATACTGGTTCATCTCACCCCGAGACTACGTCCAGTTCTTGGCAAACTATCAAGTTCCACTAACTTTCACAAGTTACAAGTATTGTTCACTACCACTTCTAGCTCTACTCAAGTAGTTCTTACACTTAGCCTCTCCAAGCTAAAACCCAAGTATTCTTTACTACCAAGCCACTTCTGGCTCTACAACAAATCACAAAATTTGTTTTGAAAGGGGTACACAGACTTTAACTATCATCTTACAGACGGATATACAATGTTACGATCACAGTCTTTTTCTCTCAAGATACACAAGGTGGTTCGAGAGCCTTTTTTTCTTTTCTTTCAAAGAACGAATTAACAAGAGAAAGAATGAAGGCTTGAAAGAATGCTTGAATTATGAATTCAGTTTGTGTGTTGTATTCAACACTTCAAATCTTCTTCTATTTATAGTCTTGCTGAGGAAGTATCCGTTATCTCTAAACAGTCTTCTTTCTTGCTTCTGACCAGCATCTGATGGAGAGTGGTTGAAGGGCATTTAATGCAAGCATTAAATTATTGTCACCAACTGGTCATTCTGATATGATAAAGCACTCTGCTTATCTTTCTTGAGATGTACTCCATATCTTTCAGGTGCAGTGGTCACGTCGCTTATTTAGACAAGTACTCATGATGACAGTAGCTCGTCTTTTGAGGCGAGGGAAACTTCTACTACTTTGACTTTTCTTTGTATTCCCATTATGCACTTCAACATATCCTAGAAGGATGTTTCATGACATTCCCTGAAATATAGATTAAAAAATGATAATGCATTTACTATGCCTTTTAAATGCTTCATCAGACTTAAGCGTCTGTTTGCGTATCATCTGTAACTTACAGACGTAGATACAACGTTTTTCGTCTATTGACATTTATAAGACACAGTCTTTTTACTTAATATTTGTTTTGCATTGAATCAAAATTATTGAGGGTCTTGATTCGTCTTATGACTTAACAATCTCCCCCTTTTTGATGATGCCAAGCAAATATTGTAAAAAGATGTAACAGAGATATATATAAAAATAACATATAAGCATAAAATATAAACATAGAGAAAAGAAGACTTAGGTTTGATGAGCAATCAAACAACTCATCTTATTTAAAGGTTTTCACATCAAGATGATGTGTTTTTACTGATGATAAAAAAAAAATTCTCCCCTTTTCTTAGTCAGCTTCAGCTTCCCCTCAGATGATGTTCTCCCTTTCAGATGATGTAGCTCCCCCTAGATGCATCCCTATCTTCATGCTTTCTTTTTACTCTTCCCTTCTCCCCCTTTTGCATGGCGATCAGCAAAACCTGGTTCCCCAGGAATTGGACCATCAAAATCAGAGGTGTCAGAGTCAGAGTCTGATGAGAGTACCATAGGGGATCTTGGTGGAGTGGGAGTGTGTCTGTGGCGGCGTCCTCTAAAGAAGGCATCAATGTTGATCCACTTCTTGAGCTTAGACTCTAATGCTTTCCTGTCTTCCAGAGCTTGATGCAGAGCTTTTCTGGTTGCCTAGAGTTCAACATACAAATCATAGACTTCTTCATCAGAGATTTCAGTTCTTCTCCAATTTCTAGACCTTGGGTGCTTGCCTCCAAAGTAGACTGAAGAAGAGCTTTATTCAGTTCTCTATTTCAGCTTCGTCTACATCCTCATCTACCGTGAGAGTCTGAAACTCCTTTTGTTTAGCAGCAATTTCTTTAGACACAATTTTAGCTGTTTGAATCAGGGCAGATTCTATCCTCGTCAGATCTTCCATAGCTGTCTATTTTTGTTCTTCTTCAGACAGAGTCTTGATAGACTCAAGAACAGCTTCTTCGGTTGCTTTTTCTTCGGCCTTTTCGTCTGTAGGAGCCAAGACCTCTTTAGCAGCCCTCATTTTCAACTCTTCAACCAATAGAGTCTTGACAAACTCTACAATAGTTTGTTCTAGCTCAAACTGCTCCTTCTTTTCAAGGCTCTTGTCTATCTTCGCCCTTTTGGCAGCTTCCTTCCGGGACAGCTCCTAAGCTTTCCTAATAGCTGCTGCTTCCTTCTTGTCAGTAGGTGAAGGAAAAGATGAAGGTTTGGGCTTGGGTGCAGGCTTGGGTTTGGAAGAGGTTTGAGGTTTGGGAGGAGGTGCATCAAGAATCTGAACATTAGATTCGTGGGTTTGAGATGGGGAAGGTTGAGATGCAGGTTGAGGTTCAGGTTGGAGTTCTGGTTGGGATTCAGGTTGGGATTCTAGTGAGGTGGTGAGTTTGGCTTTGGTGATGATGCGGATTTTGGTGGCTCTGGTGAAAGGCTTTTTGAGAGGGGTTTCAGAGATAGGTTCAGATGGATTTTTTGCAACTTTTCTCTTGAGAGAAGAGGGATGATCTGAAGGTGGTTGCTGTTTGGGTTTTTTGGTTTGGTCTGAGGGTGGAGGTTGGGTGCGTCTAGTGGTTGGTTTGGTTTGAGTCTGTGCAGGCTGAGGCTGGGGTAGAGTCTGTGTCTCTGCTATAGACGCAGGTTCTTTAGACGGTTCCTCCTTGGGCTCCTTCTTCACCTTTCCTCCTTGCTTCTTTACCTACTCAGGGAACTTGTGAGCTATCCCCATTCTCACAAAGGTAGTCCCTGAGACTTGTGTAGCTCCTCCAGAGGCTTCAATCTCTGTCAAATCAACACCAACATCCCTCATTAGTTGAGTGAACAACATGCAGTAAGGGATGAGGTTCTTCTGCTTCTTTGTTGAGAATCTATCCTTGAAGGCTTGCTCCAGATGATAGAAGATTAGATCAGGGAGATTGATCTTTTCTCCTATCATTATGTTGTAGATGCAGAATCTGTCCCTTTCGCTTACGTGATCCCTTGACCCTGTCCTAGGGAGCACGATTTTGAAGAGCATGTTGTGTAGAAGTCTGCAGATGTGGGTCATGTTTGCAGACCTAAGGAAGTTCTTCATGGCTGCAACGCTCTTCTTAGGGTCTTCGTCTACAGGCCCCACTCCATCGTAGAGGAGCTTGTCCACCGTTTCCTGAGTGATGATCTTCTCCTAGTCTTTATCAAACGTCAGTCCTTCCTCAGCACACCCTATAACCTTAGCTATGGTTGTAGGACTAACTTCCACCATTGTCTGACCAATGGTGCCCCTGATGCATTGGTCGTCTTCCATTTTTGCAGTGCCCTAGAAGAGGGCATATGGACCATGGTACTAGACGCTGTGCTTCCCAATAAAATTGGTCCACCTAACTATGGCGAACATGTCTTGAACATCAAAACCTTCCTTTGCTAGCTCTTTCAGACTTGCCCATTTTCTAGGGATGAAGAGTTCTTCTAGAAACATTGCAGTTGCTTCTTCTTGGTTGTGCATGAGAGGAGTAGCAGAGGATGATACTTGCTTCCTTGGTGCCATTGTCGTTTTCAGAGATTAGGTTTAGAAAAGAAAAGATAAGAAAGTTTTGATCTTTAGAAGTTTTAGAAACCTAGAGAATTTCAGAGAAAAGAGAAAGATCAAAGGAACCTTCTTGTTTGGACACTTTGTCCTTTTAACCAGATGAGAGAGGAGAGAGAAGATATCAGAAAAAAGTGGTTTAAAGGCACTATAACTTTTTTTGAAAACTCTCATCATGGCGAAAAGGGCGGCGCACGTTTTGATAGAAAACGAAAAGACTTATAACCGTTGTGAACGTGGGGTTTTTATTGTCTGGACACTTGAACACACATTAGTTCCAATAGATTAATGAAAATAGATAAGATGAAGGGTATCGTCTGATGAATGCAAACATTAATCTGAAAGCATGTGCATATGCAGATGTTCCCTAATACAGAAGAAACATTCTTCAGACAAAGGTTTTGTAAAGATATCAGCCCATTGGTGATCTGTATCTACAAACTAAATATCAAAAATACCTTTTTGAACATAATCATGAATGAAATTATATCTGATTTCAATATGCTTTGCCTTAGAATGTTGTATGAGATTTTTAGATAAGTTGATTTCACTAGTGTTTTCACAATATACATGTATATTGTTTTCAATAATAGAGTAATCTTCTAACTGATATTTTACCCATAGCAGCTATGAACAACTAGCAGCAGACACATATTCAACTTATGTAGTTGATAGAGCAATTGAGTTCTGCTTCTTGCTTGCCCATGAAATGAGACAGGGTCCTATGAAGTGGCATCCTCCACTTGAACTTTTTCGTTCAACTCTGTCTCCTGCATAGTTTGCATCGCAGTATCCTACTAACCTGAAATTTTGATTTTTCTTATAGAACGAACTAAGGTTAGTGGTGCCCACTAGATAACGTAAGATCCTTTTAACTGCTTTGAGATGTGATTATCTAGGATCAGGCTGAAATTTAGCGCATAACAGACGCTATGCATAATATCAGGTTTACTGGCTGTAAGATAAAGAAATGAGCCAATCATACCTCTGTAAATCGTCTGATCTATTGGTTTACCTGATTCGTCTTTGCTCAAGGGACTGGAAGCATGCATAGGTGTTTTCATAGGTTTAGCATATTCCATTTTGAACTTCTTGAGAAGCTCCCTTGTATATTTCTGCTGTTGAATATAGATTCCCTTCCTATCTTGTTTGATCTGAAGTCCTAAGAAGAACTTAAGTTCTCCCATCATACTCATTTCAAACTCGCTTTTCATCAGATCAGAAAAATCCTTGCACAAAGATTCATTAGTAGCTCCAAAGATAATATCATCAACATAAATTTGAACTATAATAAAATCTTTGCCAACTTCTCTTCTGAAAAGAGTAGTGTCTACTTTGCCTCTCATAAAACCATTTTCTAAGAGAAAAGAGCTCAGTCTGTCATACCAAGCACGAGGTGCTTGCTTCAGACCATACATAGCCTTTTTGAGTTTGAAAACATGATCTATAAGAGTGGGATCTTCAAAACCAGGAGGTTGTTTAACATAAACTTCCTCTTCGATAAAACCATTAAAAAAAGCACTCTTAACATCCATTTGAAAAAGCTTAATGTTTTTATGAGCAGCAAATGCAAGCATGATTCTTATAGCTTTTAGTCTAGCTACATGAGCAAAGGTTTAAGTGAAATCTATACCTTCCTGCTAGTTATAGCCTTGAGCTACTAACCTAGCTTTGTTTCTTACCACTTTTCCCTGCTCATCTGGTTTGTTTCTGAAGACCCATCTTGTTCCAATAATGCTTTTATTCTTTGGCTTAGGAACTAGGGTCCAGACATCATTTTTGGTAAACTGGTTTAATTCTTCTTCCATGACTAAGATCCAGTCATCGTCTGTCAGGGCTTCGTTTATCATTCTTGGCTCTATTTTTGAGACGAAAGCATAAGATGCTTGATCTCTGAAGGATGATCTGGTCTTTATGCCTTCTTTCTGATCTCCTATGATCTGATCTTGTAGATGATAGGTTACAAATTTCCAGTCCTTTATCTGTGGTTGAGAGCCAGACGCTCCTTCAATCTGAGGAAGAATTTCTTGAGGAGGTTGAACTTCATCTGATTTTGGCGCTACAGACGGACCTATATGCATATATGCAAAATCATCCTCAAGATCTGATAGTCTCCTATCAGACGTTACTCACGTTAGTCCATCATTGAACTTAACATGAATAGATTCTTCTACAACTAAGGTTCTAGTATTGAAAACTCTGTAAGCCTTAGATGTATCAGAATATCCTAGGAAGACACCCTTATCCACCTTAGAGTCAAATTTTCCCAATTGATCTTTGGTGTTTAAGGTGTAACACTCGCATCCGAAAGGATGGAAGTAAGCAATGTTGGGTCTTCTTCCTCTCCATAGTTCATAAGGAGTCTTTTCAATTATAGGTCTGATCAATACTCTGTTTTGAACAAAACAAGTAGTGTTCACAGCCTCTGACCAAAAGTGTTTAGGTAGAGAGTTCTCATAGAGCATGGTCCTAGACATCTCTTGCAGAGTTTGATTTTTCCTTTCAAATACCTCATTTTGCTAAGGTGTTCTCAGTGAAGAGAAGTTGTGAAAAATCCCATTCTTTTCGCAGAAAGTTTTGAACTCAGCATTTTCAAACTCGGTTCCATGATTACTTCTGATGCTAGAGATGCAAAAGCCTTTTTCATTTTGAACTCGTTTACAGAATATTTCAAAGACCTTGAAAGACTCATGTTTATGGCCTAGGAAGTATACCCATGTATATCTTAAATAGTCATCTACAATAACTAAGCCATATTTCTTTTAGCCCAGACTCAACGTTCTAGTAGGACCAAATAAATCCATATGCAAGAGTTGCAACGGTCTGGAAGCATTTTTAGATTTAAATCCAAGAAATCTCAGGCAATCCTCTTATTAAACCCTTTTTCAAAATTTTTGAAATGTGTTTCAGATTCACGTGCCCAAGCTTTTTATGCCAAATCCATCTTTCATCTTCTCTGGATAGTAGACACGTTACCTTTTGTTGGCTAAGATCTATAAGATCAATTTCATACAGATTATTGTGTCGTCTGCAGAAAAGACAGACTTGCCATCATCTGTGTTGACTATGCATCTGTCCTTGTTGAAGGAGACGATATAACCATTGTCACACAATTGACTTATGCTCAGTAGGTTATACTTCAGACCTTCAACGTATAGGAAGTTGTTTATTGAGGTTAGGGAGGACATACCAACTTTACCTACACCAGAGATGCATCCTTTTCCCATGCCTCCAAAGGCAACTGCTCCACCTTTAACTGACTTTAGGTCTAGGAACATAGACCTTTCTCCTGTCATGTGTCCTGAGCAGCCACTGTCCAGGTACCAGCTTAAACCCTTCCCTTTTCCTACCAAGGGTATCTGAAATAGGAATAATTTGAGACTTTGGTACCCAAATCTTCTTGGGTCCAACAACATTAGTGCCCTTAGACATCTGCTTCTTCTTGTGTATGCATATGAACTTGGAGTGTCCAGACTTTCCATAGAAGTCACATTAGTCTAGATCAGATTGAGTAGAAGCAGGTGCATCTTTTTCTAAGCCTAAACTAGATTTATCATAGGGATGTTGGTGATATTTTAAAAGCATAGTGAGAGTGTTAGAACTCTCCAGAAATTTCCCAAAATCCTTAGTTAAACAGGCTACTTCCTCCCTTAGTTTTTCAACCATGGATGGATAGTCTGTTTGACTTGAAGTACTGGTTTGACTTAGGCTCTCTTCAAGAGTCTTGACTTTTTCTTCCAGTTCTGCATTTGACTTCTTCAGCAATTCTATTTCACAAACAGACTGTTTGAGTTTTTGTTTAAATTTTTTACATTGCTGAGAGATCATATGACAATTTTGAAGTAAAACGTCATAAGGCATCTCTTCTTCATCGCCTGATGAAGAACCAGATGAGCTTTCAGATTCAGAGCAAGTTTTTACCTCAACTTTTTCTTCTGTCTCAGCCATTAGATAGATGTTTGCTTACTCATCGTCTGAGCTGTTGCTTTGCTCACTGTCTGAGTCGTCCCATATGGCCATCAGACTCTTCTTCTTTTTCTTGCCATTGTAGGACTTCTTTTTCCTTAACCTCGGACACTTAGACTTCATGTGTCCAGGCTTTCTACATTCGAAGCAGATGATCTCCTGATTGTCCTCCTTATCTTTCTTCTTGAATCTGGAATCCTTCTTCCTGGAGGATTGTCTGAACTTGTTTTTCTTTTTCAGCATCTGCTTGAAATTTCTTGCCATAAGGACAACCTCATAGTCTGAGATCTGGCAGAGCTTTCGTCTGATTCTTTTGTTTGAACCTTCAGAGCCTTAGGGGCTCTTTTCTTTTCTTCCTTTATGGTGCTGGTTTCACCAACTTTGAGAGTAGCGGAATTGTTAGTGTTATTTGCAAGCAGTTGGTCTCGGTTTTGCAAATGCACTTCATGTACTCGTAGAACTCTCAATAACTCATCCCAAGACAAGGTTCTCATGTTCCTTGCCTCTTGGATAGTCGTGGTCTTAGGTTCCCAGACTTTGGGCATACTGTCAAGAACTTTTAGATTAATTTGAGCTTTAGTATAGGTGTGCCCGAGAGATTCCAGGTTTGAGAGAAGAACCTGAAGTCTCCCAAACATATCATTAACACTTTCTCCTTCTTTCATGGAGAAACTCTCATAGTGTCTGGTCAGAGTGGTAGCTTTCCTCAGTTGAACATCTTCTGTTCCCTCATAGTTGGTGCAGAAGGAATCCCAAATCTCCTTGGCAGATTTTAGTCTATGTATCTTCTTTTACTCATTTCTGGTCAAAGCGCAGGTTAGAGTATATCTGGCCTTGTTGTTAAGTTGAAGAACATTGTAGTCATCTTGAGTCCATTGATCTTCAGGCCTTGTGATGAGAATATCTCCATGTATGATGATGTTCCATAGTTGATACTGATTGGACTTGATGTGCATTTCCCTGTGGTCTTTCCAGTAGGAAAAGTCATCTCCAAGAAAGGTTGGAGGCCTTGTTAGAGAGGCTCCCTTGGGAATGAACTGATTGTCGTGACTGGCCATCTGGATCTTTTCCTCTAGACACGGTCAGGGGCTCAACCCTTAGAGGCCGAGCTCTGATACCAAACTGTAAAGGAAAAAGTCACAAGAAGGGGGGGGGGGGTTGAATTGTGATTTATAAAAATTTTCGCAAACTTTTTATAAGACGCGTGTTTCGTCTGTAACAAAAAGAGAGAAACTGTTTTGAAGAAAACATTTTACAGACAATAACAACAGATGAAAGCCTTTTTAAGAAAACAAGTTTAAATCACAAGACAATGTCAGTTCAAGCAGATATACGAAATAAAAAGCAAGAAAGACAACACAAGAATTTATACTGGTTCGTCTCACCTCGAGACTATGTCCAGTTCTTGGCAAACCACCAAGTTCCACTAACTTTCATAAGTTACAAGTATTGTTCACTGCCACTTCTGGCTCTACTCAAGTAGTTCTTACACATAGCCTCTCCAAGCTAAAACCCAAGTATTCTTTACTACCAAACAACTTCTGGCTCTACAACAAATCACAAGATTTGTTTTGAAAAGGGTACACGGACTTTAACTATCGTCTTACAGACAGATATACAATGTTAAGATCACTATCTTTTTCTCTCAGGATACACAAGGTGGTTTGAGAGCCTTTTTTTTTTTTTCAAATAACGAATTAACAAGAGAAAGAATGAAAGCTTGAAAGAATGCTTGAATTCTGAATTCAGTTCGTGTGTTGTATTCAACACTTCAAATCTTCTTCTATTTATAGAATTGCTGAGGAAGTATCCGTTGTCTCTAAACGGTCTTCTTTCTTGTGTCTGACTAGCGTTTGATGGAGAGTGGTTGAAGGGCATTTAATGTGAGCATTAAATGCTTGTCACCAACTAGTCATTCTGATTTGATAAAGCACCATGCTTATCTTTCTTGAGATGTACTCCATATCTTTCATGGTCACGTCGCTTGTTTAGACAAGTACTCATGATGACAGTAGCGTATCTTTTGAGGCGAGGGAAACTTCTACTACTTTGACTTTTCTTTCTGTTCCCATTATGCACTTCGACAGATCCTAGTAGGATGTTCCATGACATTCCCTGAAATACAGATTACAAAACGACAGTGCATTTACTACGCCTTTTAAATGCTTCATTAGACTTAAGCGTCTGTCTGTGTATCATCTGTAACTTACAGACGCAGATACAACGTTTTTTGTCTGTTGACATTTATAAGATGCAGTCTTTTTACTTAATATTTGTTTTGCATTGAATCAAAATTATTGAGGGTCTTGCTTGATTCATCTTATGACTCAACATTTACCTAATAAATGTCATTTGATAAATTTATTGTTAAAATTGAATGTAATGTAATTTAACTAATTTGATATAATATTACCTTTGCGATTGCACGGGTCACATTAGTTTTTATCCATGTTCCAAAATAACTTATAAATATATCAATAAGTTTATATATATTAAATTCATTAATGTGATGCACACCCATTAGTTTGATATATATAAATGCTTCATTTGAAATTTAGCAACAATTAAGCTTTTCGTTCCTCTTCAAAAATCTATTTTATAGAAAATTTCTATTTATTCTATAATTATTGTAATTATAATCATAATTGCTCAATTATGCCATCAAATTTTGATTCATTTTTTTAACAAATCAAATTTTCATTCATGAAAGGTTTAAATTATGCCATCAAATTTTCATTCATTATATGTCTGTAGCTCTTTTGTCTTTTTATAATTGATGAGATTTCAGTATTTAGATAATCGTGCAAGTTCACGGGTCATGTAATAAAATTCTTTCTCTTCGCTCTTTAACGAATTGAGCGTCTATGTTTTCTTTCTAATTGTAGGACCTTGTTATATTTTCTTATTAATCTTAATATTTTATAAAGTAGGAATAATTCTAAATTTTTAACATTTTCTTCATAAATCATCTTATTTATTAAATAAAAAATAATTAAATGCTTTTCATATTTCGTACTATTAAATATATTTATCTTTTTATTTGATATTTACTTTATATAGTATTACAAGAATTAATTAATAGATATAATAAGAAAATATAACATTATTTAAAAAAAGTATTAACATAAAAATAAATGAATTTAATATTTTCAAAATATAGCATTACTCATAAAGTATTAAATTAGGAAGTAAATACATTTAATATTTAAAAAAATATTATTTATTTAATTCTTTATTTATTTAATAAATAAGATTTATCAAAATATATATATGTATATACCTATATATATATACATATATATATATATATATATATGTATATACATATATATATATAAAGACTTTGCCACAGGCACATATCACGTGGTATTGCCTTTCCATTTTTTTTCTCACCAAAATATAAATGATTTTTTAATTTTTAAATTTATAAAATACATAATTATGTTAAATACTGTATTTATGATCAATATATTTTCATAATTTGAACATTCTAATTGATAATACAATTATATATTTTAATTCAAATTAAGAAATCTCACGACATTTATTTTATTTTAATACAAGATGCCATCCCATGAGCAGCATTCCGTGGTTGCAATCCAAGATGCTATTTTAGGATAACTAAAAAGATATAAGAAGCAGACTTACTAACAACAAACCTTTCCTTAAATTGTAACAAGGGACGGCTTTCATCTTCATGGCATCTTGTTGGAGGAACCATATGAAGACAATTAGTAACTGTTATCGAAAACAGTGAATAAAGCAAGAGAAACCGTATTGACAGAGCAAAACACCACCGAAACCCCATTGTATCTTTTTAACAATAATGAGTACTACTTAATTATAATTTTTCATGAACAGATCAAACAAACATTTTTTTTTGCTGAATAAGATCAAACAAACATAAAAATACCCAAAACCTCCTAAAAGACAATATTAAAATAAATTAATAAAAGTAATTAAAAGAGTCTAAGAAATAAAATTTTTAGCTTGGAATCTTTATATATATATATATAAAGTAGATGTGTTTGGGCTTTTTTGACATTTAAATTTCCCGCCTTTTTTAAGTTTCCCTTTTAATAATTTTGCATCTCATATATTGAAAGTAAAAAAAAAAAATATAAATACATGTGGTAATTAAGAAGAATTTAATTGAAGCATAATTTTTCAAAAATAAACCATTCCTTTATGCATTCAAAATTCATATTCCCCAATAATTCTTTTTAAAAGCAGACAAAGCAATAGTCAGAATAAAAGGATGTTGAAATTGTTAAAATCATTAACCTTCATTTATGCATTCAAAAAGACTATTTATATTCTCAATAATTATTTTTAAAGTAGGCAAAACAATAGTCAGAATAAAAAGATGTTGAGATTGTTGAAATCATTAACCTTCCTTTATGCATTCAAAAAGACTATTCATATTCCCAATAATTCCGAATAATTGTTTTTAAAGCAGGCAAAGCAATAGTCATAATAAAAGGATGTTAAAATTGTTGAAATCATTAATTGTTCAATGTTTTCAAGAGACACCCACTCTTTCACGTTTAAATGCAATGTGAGTTGAAGAGACAACTTTGGTAGCAATGTGAGTAATTTGAAAGGAAGCTTTTGGTCTACTAAATCCAGCCTAATGGAGATTGAGTTTCTCCTCTCTATCTTCAGAATCAGGTTCCTATTTCTTCCCAAAAATATTTTATTCTCTATTTGATTTCTTTATAAAGATATCTACTGAATCCATCTTTTTTTTTTTTTTCAAATTCTAATGGAGATTGTTTCTCCTCTTTATCTTCAATCTCAAGTTTGTGTTTCTCCGCAAAAACATTTTCTTCTTCATTTGTTTTCTTTCTAAAGATATCTACTAAATTCATCTTTTTTTTTTTTCAAATTCAAATGAAGATCGTTTTTCCTCTCTATCTTTAGAATCAAGTTCATATTTATCACCCAAAAATATCTCCTTCTCCATTTGATTTCTTTCTAAAGATATCTACTGAATCCATCTTTCCTTTTTTTATTTTTTCAAATTCTCTTTGATCAAGATGTTATGGGGTTTTGTCGACATCCTTTAATAGGTTATCTATCATATTAATATATTTTTTGGTGAGACATGTGAGATTTACCTGTTTGAATGAATTTGTTGGTGAGAGCTGAAGAGACACAATTTTGGTAGTAGTATGAGTGAAACTACATCCACTCTAATAGATATTGCTTTTCCTCTCTGCGTGTACAATTGTGGTATGGAACTCTCCCAAATAAGCATGAAGTTCTCAATTTAATTTTTTTTTCCTTCTATTGATTATATATTGACTTTTTTTTTTTAAATCCTCTTTCATCATGTTGTTTTGTAGTATCCTCATCAGATTTCTTATATGATGTTATTTCTCTAAAAAGATCATATCGACTATAAAATTCCATTTTCACTATTCTTTTCTGATTTTAGCTTTTTTGGAAGAGCGGGAACATTTTAAATTTTTACTCAATGTTCTTTTCACTTTTGTTTGTTCTTCTCTCACACTAACAAATGTTATGCCTATTTTCATTCTCCAATTACATTATTGAAGTTTTTAATTTATATTTCTTTTCTAAATTATTCTAATTGTTTTATCTATATTAAGATTGAAAGGGTCACAAACTCATAGAGTCATAATATCTTAGGTATTTTTAGTCTAATCAAATGTTTTATTTTATGCTACTTGATTTGTTGTATGCTCGTATGTGCCTTCTTATATTTTAAGACTTTTGTAGATTTGTTTGGTAGAAGAAAAATGACATCTGATCTAAATTCCAAGTTGTCCAAGAAAACATTTGTTTTTGGATTATAATAGTTGGGTTATTTAAAATTGTTTCATATCACCCTGCTTACTATTGTAAACAATCATTTGAATCTTGCATATTAAAGCTATTCTACCTAAGCTATTAAATGTAATCAAGAGGAAAACACCTTGCACTAGAATTCGCAAAGTGAGAATTGGCGAATTTCGAGAAGGAATTGAAGTTGTTGTTTCCTCTTCAGGAAAAGAACATGAACAAATTCATAAAGATACGAAAGCTATTGAAATAGAATTGGAGAGTGAAAGGTTTTTTTCTTTCTAAGAAGGTTGATTATACATCAACCAGAAGTTGACAATACCATAGAAATGGTATGTTTTAGTAAATATCATGTATATTTGGAATGCTGTGTAAAAGGGAATTATTTTTATCATAAAGTTGGACTTACTTTTTTTTTCCTTTCTAAAACAAGCGAGTTTTGATTTTTTTTTTTACCATTTCTCTTTTGATGAAAACCCGCCTTTGAGATTTGATATTAAAATTGGTTTCAATCTTCCCTTTTTTTTTTTTTTATTTACTTCACCTTTTTGACAGGCTTTTTGCAATTAGGTATTCTGTAACATTCCCACATTTGTGAGGCTAGCCATTCCTTCTGCTATATATTATGGTTTAGTAATTAAATTATCTAATACTTTAATATCACCTCTTACAATTGATCAATATTTTCAGTTATGTTTCTTTTGTTAACATTGTACTGCTAATTCTTTTTGAGATCCTAATGTTGTTTCCAATTTTTAGATAATTTCATTACAAAATTTGTTCATATATATCTATTATTAACTCTTTTTTTTAGTTTCAAGTCATTTAACACAATGTTACAAGTGTATCTAATGTTATTTTTATATTACTTTTTGAAATATTTTTTTAGTTCATACTTATTTATTTCTCCAAACTTTTTCGAATTTCATAATAGAAGAGGTGCATATGTCAATGTGTGGATAGTCCTGACCTGTAATTCAGTGTGTGACATGTAGGGGTATTCCTATTGGTTGGTTAACTCAAGGGCAAATTAGTTGTTTTGACCATAAGCTACAAAGTGTACAGAGGGTGGTTATTCTTACTTCTGTTATCTTAGTCAAGCCAAAGTTAATGCTCTATTGCATTGTTGAGATGAATGGTGAGTTAAGGGATGTGTTGATATCGTTTATGGACTAAAGGCCAAAAACCTGTCTTAAGGTACTAAGTAGAAACACAGGCATGATGAGCCAAAATTGAAAGTAGATCTCTGCATACATTTTTTGTAATCTAAGGATTGCTACATGTTTTAATGAAGTTGTTTTTTGCATTACCATGTGTTGCACATACTATTTGGTCATTCACTTGACTTTGTGAGGGGTGTTTGATGGCTGGTGCAAACTGGACGACCATATAGTGACACACCATACATTATGTTAGATGCATGTGTGTTGTATTGGTGACATTCCTATTTGGGATGATGTCCATTCAAACACTTGGGAGCTATATTGATCAGTGTTCATGAATGGTTAATATTTAAAAGTTGTGCTCATTGTGGATGTTTTTCTTTTCTTTTGTGTGATTCTAATGTTGCTGCAGGGGTATTTTTTGGTTATGCAAAATGCACATATCATCAATGGTCTCCTCATAATAAAAGGAATGCCAATGAAATTTATTTTGTTCAAAATGATCCTTTATCCTTTAAAAAGTTCATTTTAGTCATTTTTCTTATTTAAAAGGTTCAAAATGATCCTTTATGTATTAAAAAGTTCACTTTGGTACCTTATCATATTTAAAAGGTTTAAAATGGTCTTTCAACTATATAAGTATATTCAACTTTGTCATTCAAATAACACTAAGATAAAAGATCATTTTGAATATATTTAAATAGTTGAAGGACCATTTTGAACCTTTTAATTAAGATGAAGTACCAAAGTGAACTTTTTAAAAGATAAAAGACCATGTTGAACCTTTTAAAATAAGATAAATGACCAAAATGAACTTTTAAAAGATGAAAGACCAAACTGAACAAAAAAAATAAGATAAAGGACCAAAATGATCATTTAGTTTTTTTTTTTAAAACATAGACTTCATGCATGTATATGAAAACATAGTAGTTATGCATTTGTAGTGTTTTTTTTTCCCTTTTTCTATGTAACAAAAAAAAAACATAGTAAGCATCATACAAAATTTGGTAGTAAAATGAATATATGATCACATATAGAACAGTAACATTGCAAATTACATACCTTAAACATGATGAAATTGGGTTATCTATATTTATGGGTTGAGGATAGGAATTGGACAACTAATTTTCAATATAGAAGGTTCCAAAGTTATATTTGTTGAACATGAAAAATATAATTGAAAAAAAAGAACAAAAACAGATGCAGAGACATAAAGTTGAAAAAGGGATGAAGTATTATGCATTATCAAGATCCATCAAACTCCTACTGGCAATGAATCGATAGGTAGTATCGTCCAAGGAGTAGTATAAGAGAATAAGGAAAAATTGGAAATCAATTGGCAACAAAGAAAGAGTCTAAAAAAAATTAAGAACGTGTGAACTTTGAAGAGAGAAATGGTAGGTTAAAAGTTAGATAACATATGAAGAGAGAAATGGTAGGTTAACTAATGTACTGAAATTTAAATTAGCGTATTTAATAGTTGAGTAAATAGATTTTCAATTAAAGAATCTGACATAGTGAAAAGTAAATGAAGACTTTCAATTAAAAAAAATAGACATGAAAATAAACAACATAATTTTTCATAGGTTGTGAGAGTGTTTTGACTATTTTTAAATTAAGGATAGAATATTATATTATATATACTATTCATTCTATGTATTCATTTGATAAAGGGTCAGTTTGTTTGATATTAAAATAAGTGATTAAAAAACACTTTTTAAAATAGTGATTTTTTAAGAAGCTGATAGAATTTGCTTCTTAAAAACAGTAGAAAACTGCTTTTTTTTAAACAAAAAATGGTTTAGACAAACATATCAATAAAACAGAAAATTACTTATTTTATTAAAAATAATATTTTCTAAAAAAAATAAGTTTAAATAAACAGGAGTGACATTATCAATATTATATATATTTTATTGCAATTGCTATTTCAAAGTTAAACAGGACAAAAAAAATAATTGATCATGTCTTAAGTTAAATCCTTCACAAAATAAACAAAGAAATGAAACAATATTTAAATCTATAATCACATAAAGGATAATCATATTGGAAAAAAAAATCCAAATAAAAAATCTCACACTCTATATATCCCGTGCATCAGACGGATCAAAATCTAGTAATGATTAAACTAATAAAATTTATTTTTGAAAATTTTCTAGAAATTTATTGAATTCCTGAGTAAAATGACCAAAATAAGGATAAAAAAAATTTACAGATAAAAAAAATTTGTAAAAATTATTCACATAAAAATTCAAAAAAGGAAAATTTATTTAGGATTAGAAACTTAAAAAAAAAATAAAAAATTCATATTAATATAGAATAAAGTGATTTAATTATTATTATTATAAAAAAATATATATATACATGATGGATAAGAGATGGGCTGGACGTGTGTTTTGATCCAAAAGCCCATAGCGTAAATGTAAGTTAGGGTTAAAAATGATAAATACTAAAAAAAAAAAGCATAAATAACCTATTTAATTCTTAAATTATATATTTGCTGATAATTTAGTCCCTATATTTTTTAAAAACAAAGAATTGCAACGTGGCTTGAAAACTTACTGATAGTGGCTTGGTCACATCACATACATTGAATTGCTTACCACAAAACTGTCAAAGGATCGGATAATAACAAATTTTTACATAATAAATAAAATTTTGAAAAAAATATGGAAATTAACTGAACATTAAACTGCCACATCTTCACCGGATTTCTAGCTACATCACACGTTCCTTTGCCTTTTGTTGCACTTACAGATAATAACAATCATTTTACATTAAAAAAATGATTATCTTTTTTATCAGTGGGAAATACATAGAAGGCAAAAGGAATTAGGAAAGACGACTAAAAGTGGTGCCTATAGCATCCACGAACAGGAAATGAGATAAACCAGACGGGCATGACTCAAAAACTGTGAAAGGAATGTCCTTTGAGGAGCCCTTGTTAGCTAATCAATCTGCGCAAGAGTTACCCTCACGAAGAGTGTGTTGAACAGTAACGTTCCAAGCTTGATCAATAAGAGCTTTGATGGCCTGAATCAAGGGAGCATGTGGATGAGATTGATTATAGGCTATGTTTTCAAAAAGATTCGACGTACTTTTTATGCGTATATGATAAGGAAAGAAACAAAGTATAAGTCAGTCAATTTAATTAGGGTGTTTTTCAACCTCAACATTATTTTTATGGGGAAGGCCACAATTAGAAGTTTAAAACGTAAGGAAACCTTATTTTCTTCCAATAAATAAATTTTGGATTAACTTATTAAGTTAAGGAATGACAAATATGAAAATAAGGGCCTCCGTTCCTAAAATTTGTGAAAAATGTCGATTAATTCGAAGACGAGGGCGAATTATAGTAATTTGTTCCAATCCAAGACATCACTCAACTTTTGATCATATTAATAGCACTTTGAGAGTCTGATTCGCAAATAAGGTGTCTATATCCAGACTGCCATGCAAGTTTGAGGTCGTTATAGAGTGCATGGAGTTCGGCACAAAGGGATGTATGACCGCAGGAGCCTGAGTAGCCAATTAGCCAATAGCCATCTGATTTACGTATAAGTCCTCCATAACCAGCAGCAGCAGCATAACCAGAAGCCAACATATGACCACGAAAAGCTGACTCTTGTCACCAGTTGCATGAACATGGAGCCATTCCGTCGGGCTGAGGTTGTTTGAAGAAACATCCAAATGAAAATGATTCCAGAGTTGTTGGGAACGAGAACAATTCTTAAGGAGATGAAGGATGGACTCGTTGTGACAGTCACATCGAATACAACTCGGGTCAGATGCCATATGGCGCTGAAAAAGAAAATGGTTAGTAGGCAAACAATTAATATTAGATAACCAGAGAAAGTGTTTGACATTTTCAGGGATATTCAAGGACCACATCCAAGGCTTGCTTTCAGCATGGGTACTAAGGGTGCTATGTTCTCTCATGAGCCATTGGTAGGCAGAACGGGCGGAGTACTCTCCATTTGAAGATGCGTCCCAAATGATGGAATCTTGGCTGTTGGCATTTAGGAAGGTGCTTTGGATAATACTGATGATGTCAGTGTTCAAAGGAGTAGCTAGAACATTCAGGTTCTAGTTATCATTAACAAATATATCCTTCAAACTGAGGTGCGAATCCTGTATATGAACATAGTCCACTAAAGAGCGGAGGGTTCCATATTGATGTGTAAAATGCATCGCAAAGGGCAAGCATACCCTATGCAGTGGTAACAGTGGACTCTAAGAGTCTGGATATTGAACCCAAAGGACTAGTCGCATTCCCAAACAACTAATTTCGCAATAAATTAAACAATCCGAATTTTAAAATCAATTTAAGAGGAATAGTGTTCAATTATTCTTTTCAAAAGAAAGAGAATTAGAGTAGAAAGATTGATGTGAGAACAATTATAATAAAAAAACCTAGGATTGTGATTTCGCATATACCCTTTTTCCCCAATTCTAATATCAATAAAATCCCTACATGTGTTACTTGCCAGCGACCTCTTAAATTCGTTAATTAACAATTAGTCATAGTTAATAACACTATTTCCCCTAATTTAATCCCAATTGATCATAGGTGAATTAACTTAGGGCAAACGATGAATATCGGAGAGATTGATTAACATGGTTAATCTACTGGAAATTCATACAATAAGTTTGATCATGCAAATTATATGAATCCAATCACTTCATAGTTCAATTAATAGCAAGAAATTGATCATAGACAAGAGATTAATTTATGTTTAGACTTATCAGTTCTAAAAAGCAATAAAAGCAATGGAGAGATACAAATAACTGAAGAACATTGAGGATTTACTAAAATCAGAATCGGGGTACATGAAATGCAGGGAACACACTAGAAGGGGGGTTGAATAGTGTGTTAGATAAAAATCTGAAAACTTTTTCGCAAAGATGAAGATATCTTATCTCAGATTTTACAAGGGACTTGTAAAATGCGGAGTTACAACTATCATCCAATGGTTCAAAATAATAATTTAATGAAACTACGTTTTCAAGTTACCTTCCAAGCAAAAACAAAACTTTTTCACAAACAAGTTTATAAAGGAAACTTGTACGTTTAATGCAAAGAAATAACACAAGAGATAACAGTAAGCGAAAAGCAATAGAGTAAAAATACTTGGTTTATACTGATTCACTCAACCTGAGCTACGTCCAGTTCTCCTTCAAAAATAACCTTTTGAAGGGTTCCACTAATCAAAACTTTGATTACAAACAAGTATTCTCTACCCTACCACTTCTGGCTACAAGTATTCTCAAGGTCACTTCTGGCACACCTTTTAATCTCCCCCTGAGATTAAAAACAACACCCAAGTATTATTTGTCACTAAGCCACTCCTAGCTTTCAAAACAATATTTTGATTACAAGAATCAAATCAACTCTCAGAGAGGATATTACAATATAAAGCGATTACCCAAAATGACTTAGCAAAGCTAAGAGAAAGCTCTTTCGCACAAGTGTTGGTCGTCCAAGTATTTTGGCAGAGTTTCAGCTCTTTGAAAATCGTGAATGCTTCGTTGGTTCTTCAAGAGCCTCATCCTCTATTTATAGGCCTCTAAGTGAAAGTATCCATTGTGGGATCTGAGCCTTGGTCGAAAAATGTTCTCTCACAATCATTTGACTGTTACCATGTGTCAGCGTGGGGTGGAGAGAAAGAGGGGACAACAATACATGTAGCACCTCCACTACTTGTACAGTTTTGCAGAGAGAAACTTTTCTGTCTCTTGTGGTACACTTTTTGAATATTCAAATGAAATGTGATATATGAAAAGAGAGGGAATAACAGAACATTCGAATGAAATCATTATCGAAAAGCATAAGTGTACTTCTTGACAAATGGATGTGTTATATAATTGTTTGATAGAAAGGTTTGTGTAAGTTATATAAGCGATTGGACTCTTCCCAAATGTACGCAATGTTTACACACTGATTTTCGCAAAGTAGGGATGGCAATTCTACCCAGACCCTATGGGTACCCGCAAAAATTACCCATGATAGGTAGGATAATTACCCACTTAATGGGTATGGGCTCGGGTACGGGTAATTACCCACACATTTTAACCGGTACGGGTGTGGGTATAGGTACCTTAGTACCCAATCCTGCCTAGACCCATATAATAATAATAATAATAATAATAATAATAATAATAATAATAATAATAATAATAATAATAATAATAATAAATCACATTCCTTAATCCATCAAAAAAAAAAAAAAGATCACGTTCTTTATTTGCTAGAGATAGATCACGTTATTATTTAATTAAAAAAAAAGGACTATGTTCCTTATAGGGATAGATCGTGATCTTTATTTATTTAAAGATAGACCATGTTCCTTAATTCAAAAAAAAAATCACCTTCCTTATTTGCTTTTTTTCTCAATTTTTCCTATTTATTATATTAGGATCTTTGAATGAGATTTTAATTTAATTACTATTGTATTTTTAATCAATATTTTTTTAATTAATTAAAGTGCAGGTAATGGTACGGGTACGGACATTTAGGTACCCAACGGGGAAGGGCACGGGTATTAAAGTTACTACTCACACGGGTATGGGTTCGGATACGGGAAATTTTTTAAAGTACCGGTATGGGGACGGGTACTATAGTACCCTACCCACACCCTACCCATTGCCATCCCTATTGCTAAGCCTTGGACGCTTGTTTTACAACAGCTCGTTGGACGCTGGATTTACACTTAAGAAAACAAGTTCCAGTTGCTTATTGGACGCGATAAACACATATCGATATATAGTTTGAGTTTAGGAGATACAATACCATGAAGGCATTGGACGGTGTAGAACCTGTAACACTCAAACATTAATCATTAGATACTTCAAAATTCAATTTAATTTGTTATCATCAAAATCAAAGTTTGAGGGGTTGGACATCGTCCAAAGTCTTAGACTCTAACAATCTCCCCCTTTTTGATGATGACAAATAAGGTTGAATTTTGATGAGAGCAAATACATAATCATATAAGAATATCAGAGTTATGTGTAACAGAGATGATTATGCAATGCCAGATAATGTTGACAGGGTATAAAGATGAGAAATGAAGTACTCCCCCTGAGTTCAACATTTCTCATGCTTCAAAAAGATATCAGAGCATAAAAGGATATCAGAGCGTATGAATATCAGAGCATGTTAAACACACAACATCAGAGTTAAAATATAAGGTATCAGAGTGAATATAGACATATCAGATATATGAATGCGGAGCATATGATCAAAACACCTAATATATTGAATAAACAGCCAAAGAGCAAAAGATATATACACAAAGTAGTTCAATCAAGACTCTATGATCAAAATTCCAATTTCTCCTCCTTTTGTCATCAACAAAATATGGGTTTGAAAGATGGAAAATTGATTGACCATCATGGTCACCTAAGGCTGTTGAGGTAGTTCTTGTGGAGGAGGTGGTTACTGTGGGGGTGGTTGTGTTAGTGGTGCTGGTTGTTCAACAGGAGGTAGCTGTTGAGGTTGCTGTGGATGTACATTTTGAACTGGATGTATAACAGTGCCAATGAGATTAGCAGCTGTTGATTGTATTTGATTCACTAGCATCTAAGAGAGATTCATGAATTGATCAGCAATAGCACCCTGCCTCATACGTCTATGCTGGTCAACTTCAGCTTGTTATCTCTCTTGGAAGACTCGAAAGGCGGCTTCTATTTCAAATTGATGTTGCCTAAGAGCTTGACTCACAATCTCCTTAACCCTTTCTTCAGAAACACCTTGGGGTTCAGCAAATCACAAGGGAACAATGGCCCTTAGGCTTGAATAGTGAGTTGTGATCAAGATTTGTTGAGTTCCAGAGTGAGCTTCATTTGATCCTTCAGCAACAGGCATACTGGTAGCAACTTCATGGATAGGCTTATCAGTAGTAGACTCTGGTGGTGGTGGCACTTTTGTTTCAACCACTGGTTGCATCTCATCCACCTTAGATGCTTCAGAGGGGTTGTCTGATTGGAGTTGAAGTGACAAAGTGTTCAGCATCCACTTGCACTTCATTTTCAATATCCAGTTGGATAAGAACTTCGTTGATCTTGGCAGATGTTGCGTCCAACTCAACTTGATTTGCTCTTTCCTTCTCAGCATGTTCTGCTTTTTCCTTCTCAGCCTGTTCTGCTTTTTCCTTTTCAGCTTGCTATGTTTTTTCTTTCTCAGCTTACTGGTGGTCATGAATCATCCTCACTTCTTGTTCAAACACATCACGATCCGTCTTGCAGATATCATAGACTATCTTGCTTGTGATGATTGGCAAAGTCTTCAAAACATCAAGAAAGCCATCATCATCAGTTAGAAAACATGTTGAAGTGTCATCAAAGTGATAAGTTTTCACTGGACGCATGACTTGGATGCTAGTGGAAAAACAAAGTCAGCTTTGGAGCATCCTGAAGGTGAAGCCTTTTGTGTATCAATCCAAACAACTTGACGCCAGAAGGTTTTGGCTTCAAACATGTCAAGAGGCCTTATGAGTTTGCCAGTCTTATCAAACAGATGATTCCATGTATGAGCCGAGGGTAGAAGCTGCACTTTTTCTTTTCTATTAGGCATCTCAATGCCATAGTACTTGAAACCCTTCTTCTTACCAGCATCATAAACAGGTAGTCGAGGACATACCTTATCAAGTACAAACTTGATATCTATTGAGTGTCTGATGTGTAGGTTGGGAGGATAAGCAATAGCTTTATCTTGTAAGAACATCTGTTGAAGTAGCTTGCCCAAGTCCTCATAATCTTCAGGTGTGAAGTTGAGCATTGGAGTTCCTGGGTGGAGAGGCATGAACTTAGTTTTGGGGGTCCAGAACTGAATGTCCTTTACCCACTTAACTGTTGGACTCTGCTTAGTCTTGGATGGATCCAAGCTTTCTTTGATCGTAGCTTGTAGTTCAATAGCCAACTCATTATCAACATTTGATGTAGCCTTCTTCCTTGTTGCTGTCTTCTTCTGCTTCTGTTGTTTGCCCGATTTGTCAAGCAAAGGCTTGGCAAACCTTGAAGTAATCTCCTCTTCAGGTTCAGGAAGCACTTTAGTCGCTGAACGCACCCGTTGCTGTGTACTAGTTGGGCATATGTAAGGGCCTTCCATCCTAACCAAATTTGGATAAGATTGCCTCATCCAAGTTAGTAGTGGATTACAAATGATTGCACCTTCTAGTAAAGCTAAGTGTGCTGGGGAGGAAGGACGAACATACCCATACCTCGTCCAGGCAGGAGACGAGGCTGATGTAAGGCTTCTTGTCTCTTCTTTGTTCTCTTTTCTTTTTTAGCAGCTTCTTCTTGTTGTTGTGACATCTTCCTTGTTACTTTCCTGGTTCCTTGATCCTCCATGATCCTCTTGATCTTTTTGGCAATTCCAAATAGATCCATTTCTTCTTCTTCTTCTTCTTCATCATTTTGGACCAATATGCTTTGCTCACTTCTTTTCTTCTTAATACTTTTCTCGTCCAGGTCCTTGATAGCTTTGGCAGTAAGCTTAATCTTCATAGGTTTGATGTTGGTTTCTCCAAACCTTTGTTGTTTTGCAATCAGCTAACCTTTTATGGTGATTTCTTCGCACTCATCATCGTCCAACTCATCATAGAAACACTGGTAGACTTTTTGATCCCAGAAAATTGTGTTTAACAGGGCAGCATAGAATATATCTTCATCTCCTCCCAACCCTTTCAGAATCCGAAGAATGTTGATGTGAAAGGTGTGAGGTAGGTTGAATGAGATACCTTCCATCAAGTGAAATAGTACGAACTTGTGTAAGTCCGTAATTGAATCCTTGGACCCTGCCATGTGTAGGATGCCTTTATTGCATATTTGCTGCCATATCTTCGCATGCTCACACATATTCCTGTACTCAATCTTCTTGGAATCAGTAGTTTTGTCTTTGCACAACATGTTCCCCCCAGTCAGGTGTGTATTGATTCTGCCCCTGATACAGCCAGGGATTTTGGCTATAGTCTCAGTGGACAGAACCACTTCTCATCCAACCACAGTGGACACAATCTGTCTCTAAGTGTCAAACTTGACGTTCTTCCAAAACATCCGGATGAGCTCTGGATATATTTTCTGAGTGTTGTTGAAGTATCCTCGAATGCCACACATCATAAGGTTCTCTTCCAAATCAAGACCGATACTTTCTAAGTACTTGATATAAAAAAAATGTTCAATGTAAACAATAGTTGCACTATGTGTCTCAATGGAGGAGATAGGGTATGAAGGAACATTGAGAACCATAGCAGTTGACTCGTTAGAGCTTGACATTGTGCTTAAGGTGAGATTTTTATGGTTTCTGGTGAGTGTTTGGGTAGGGAGTGAGAGAGAAGGAGAGTGTTGAGAATAGAGAGTTCTGAGTGAAAGAAATTTGGTAAAGTGTTTTCTGAGGATTTGATAGTTATGTATGGGCTTACTTGAGGCAAACGAAATGGTGTGGGCTTTTTTGAATTTGAAGAGAGAGGTTATGCTACTAATCCCGCCATGATGAGGTGTGCTGAGATATTTGGGTAACTGTGTACGGTTATGAACAGTTGAGTGACTCAACATAGAGCATTAATTGGCACTTACTCAAAACGAAACCGTTTTAGCCACGACATAAAACACTTTAAAAGAAAACACATAACAGAAATGATCGTCTAGATATTGGACTTTAATGTAACACATGCAATGCACATGCTTGACCAAGTGACCTTTGGACGCTGTGTCCATTGGATGCTATAGTCATATTGGACGCTGTACATAGATGTTAATTGTTCCTTTACAAAGTCCATGCCAAGTTTACTCCTTAGAAGCATTAGCTTGTCTTCAGTAAGGGGTTTTGCAAATATATCAACTAGCTGATCATCTATGGATACAAACTGTAATTCCGCAGTCCCTTTCTAAACATGTTCTCTTATAAAGTGATGTTTAATTTCTATATGTTTTGCCCTTGAATGCAGTATGTGGTTTTTTGAAAGATCAATAGCAGCAGTGCTATCACAGAAGATAGGAATGTTACTCTCGTATATACTGTAGTCTTCAAGTTGATGCTTAATCCATAGGATTTGAGAACAACTTGCTGCTGATATATACTCTGCTTCAGCAGTGAACAGTGCAATGGTGCCTTGCTTCTTGCATATCCAAGAGACTAAGTTTCCACCAATGAAGTGACATCCTCCACTAGTGCTTTTTCTTTCGATTCTGTCTCCAGCATAGTCAGTATTGCAGTATCCAACTAATATGAAATCTTTCTGCCTTTTGAAACACAGACCAAGATTAGTTGTTCCAATGAGATATCTAAAAATTCTTTTAACAACAGTTAAGTGTATTTCCCTTGGATCAGATTGAAATCTGGCACATAGACATAACTGAACATAATGTCAGGTCTGGACGCTGTGAGATATAGGAGTGATCCTATCATCCCTCTGTATAAAGTGTTGTCTACCTTCTTTGATCCTTCGTCTAATCCAAGTACTATTGTTGGATGCATATGGGTTTTCATTGGTTTAGCATCATCCATCTTGAACTTCTTCAAGAGTTCTTTAACATACTTGGTTTGATGCATGTATATGCCTTTGTTAGTTTGCTTGATTTGTAGTCCAAGGAAGAATTTCAGTTCTCCCATCATGCTCATCTCAAACGCTGTCTGCATTAACTTAGAAAAATCCTCACATAGAGTTTCGTTAGTAGCACCGAATATGATATCATCAACATAAATTTGAACAATGATAAAATGATAATCATAGTTTTTGCGAAACAGGGTAGTGTCTACTTTTCCTCTTGAAAAACCATTTTCTATAAGAAATGAACTAAGTTTTTTTTTCATACCAAGCTCTTGGTGCTTGTTTCAGTCCATACAAAACTTTGTCTAGTTTGAAAGCATGATTTGGAAAAGCATCACTCTCAAACCCAGGGGGTTGTTCCACATAAACTTCCTCTTTTATCAGCCCATTGAGGAATGCACTTTTTACGTCCATTTGATATAGCTTTATTTTACTATGAGCAACAAAGGATAGTAAAATGTGAATAGCCTCAATGCGAGCAACAAGAGCATAAGTTTCAGTATAATCTATACCTTCTTGTTTTGAGTAACCTTTGGCTACAAGCCTATCTTTGTTTCTACAACCTTACCTATTTCGTCCAGCTTGTTTCTGAACACCCACTTGGCTTCTACAGCTTCTTTATCATCAGGTAGTTCAACAAGCTTTCAGATATCATTCTTTTGAAATTGATCAAGTTCTTCTTGCATTGCTATGACCCAGCTTTCATCTTCCAAGGCATCGTCCACAGTCTTAGGCTCTATTTCTGATATGAGAGCTGTGTGACCTTGCTGTTGATGTGAAGATCTTGTTCTGACTCTATCTTTTGGATCACCAATGATCTGATCTTTTGGATCACCAATGATCTGATCTTTTGGATGATGCTTTTTCATCTGCTAGTTGTGTCCAGTTGGTTCTCTTTGCTCTTTTATTGGACCATCCAGGGGAGTGTTAGACTCTTCAGCTGAAACATCATTATTGGACGCGTCTACGTCAGATGACTTCTTTCCATCATCCAACCTGAGATTTGCAAATGATTCATCAAGCTCTGATAATTCCTTATCAGGCTTAGTGTCATTGAACTTCACATGAATAGGCTCTTCCACTACTAAGGTTCTAGAGTTGTAGACTTTATATTCCTATGAAGTTTCTGAGTATCCAAGCAATATCCCATTGTCACACTTAGAATCAAACTTTCCCAGATTGTCCTTAGTGTTTAGAATGAAACATTGACATCCGAATGGATGGAAGTAGGATATGTTGGGTCTTCGCCCTTTCCACAATTCATATGGAGTCTTTTTCATGATGGGTCTAATATAAATTATGTTATGTAAATAACAAGTAGTATTCATTGCTTTAGCCCAAAAGTGCTTAGGGGTTAAATTGTCATTTAACATGGTTCTGGCCATCTCTTGGAGTGACCTATTCTTCCTCTCAACAACACCATTCTACTGAGGCGTCCTGGGTGTTGAGAAGTTGTGAATGATACCATTATCCTCACAGAACCTTTGAAAACTCTTGTTTTTAAATTCTCCCCCATGATCACTTCTGATTGAAGTAATGCATACTCCTTTCTCGTTTTGAACTCTTTTACAGAAGTTATAGAAGACTTTAAAAGACTCATCTTTGTGAGATAGGAACATAACCCATGTCCATCTTGTATAGTCGTCCACTACAACCAATCCGTATCTCTTACCACTTACCGAGGCTGTTCTTGTGGGTCCAAACAAGTCAATATGTAACAACTCAAGGGGTCTAGAAGTGGAAACAGTGTCTTTGCTTTTAAAAGAACTTTTTACTTGTTTCCCTTTCTGACAAGCTTCACAAAGAAGATCATCCTTATACGACATGCTTGGTAGTCCTCTTACAAGGTTATGCTTGTTAAGCTTTGAGATTAACCTCAAGCTTGCATGACTAAGCTTCTTATGCCATATCCAGTGATTTTCTTTAACTGAACCTAAGCAGGATACATTTTGACTTGATAGTTCCCCAAGTTTAATCTTGTACAAATTACCTTGCCTCTTTGCAATGAAGAGAAGGGATCCATTAGTGTTCTTGACTATACATTCTCCTTTGTTAAAAGCAACATCATATCCACTATCACATAATTGACTTATGCTGAGCAGATTGTGTTTGAGACCTTTAACATAAAGAACATTATCAATTGAGGGATAGGGTGGAATACCAATCTTACCCACGCCAGCTATCATCCCTTTCTGATTCCCTCCAAAAGTGACTGTCCTACTAGTCCTAGGTTCGAGGCTTTGGAACATACACCTTTCTCCTGTCATGTGATGCGAGCACCCACTGTTTAGGTACCACGACTGGAGTTTCTTTCCTACTGTTATGCATGTCTGCAATAGGAACAATTTTATCTTTAGGTACCCAGATTGACTTGGGTCCTTTCTTGTTAGTTTGAAGGGCACTGGACGCTCCCTTCTTTGGCAGGTGTCTACATCTGGATGTTATATGTCCAGGTTTCCCACAGAAATAAAAAACATCTACATCCTCATCATGAATGTATTTCTTTCCCTTATATCCATGTGTTGATCTGTCATTGGGTCTTTTACAACCTTCATATTTTAAAAGCTTGTTAAGGTTGCCAGATCCTTTGACAAAGTTGGACAGATCCTTCTTTAGGCTGTCAATCTCTTCATGAAGTTTTACAACATCATGTGGTTGACCTCTTAAGGACGCATCTGCTTCAACTTTCAGAAGCTTCTCAACAAGCCTTTTGTTTTCTCCTTTGAGATTTTGAATCTCTATGGAAAGTTTCATTTCTCTAGTCCTTGATTCCTCATAGGACTTATAAGCATGAGCACTGTCATTCCATAGAGTTCGTCTATCCTCTTCTAAGGCTTTATGTTCCTTTGAGAGCTCTGTAAACTTTTTCTGTAAATCCTATTTCTCATTTTCAAGTTGTTTAAAACTGTTTTCTAAAACTTCTTTTTCTTTTGAAAGTGATTTGGACGATTTCTTCAAAGTTTTGTAGGCCTTTGACATAATAGAAGAGTTGGAAAATAATTCATGATAAGCTTCCTGAAGAGATTTTAAATCATTAAAGTCTACCTCATCTTCTTCTTCTGGTTTGAAAGATTTTGATGTAGTGACTGCCATCAGACAGATGTTGGCTTCCTCCTCTTCATCGTCGTCTAATGATGAGTCATCGTCCAAGTTTTCCCATGTGGACATCAGAACTTTCTTGCCATTTTTTTTGTTGAAGACTTTCTTCTTCTCGTCCTTGTTCTTCTCAAGGTCTGGGCATTCTGACTTGAAGTGTCCGGGCTTCTTGCATTCATAGCAGACGATTGGACTCTTCTCTTTGTCCTTCTTTTCCTTGAAGCCTTTCTTGTTCAGGTTTCCCCATCTGGATCCACCTTTCATCTTCCACATAGCATGGATCCTCTTGGATATGAAGGATAACTCATGATCCTCATCAGAGTCTTCATCTTCAGATTCCTCTTCTGATGACTCTTCTACTTGCATGGCTTTGGACGATGAAGCTTTCTTTAGCTTCTGGATGCTGAGTGCCAGAGACTTGCCTTTCTTTACATCACTATCTTGTTGCAGTTTTAGCTAATGAACTTTAAGGATTCCCACAAGCTCTTCTAAGGACATGTCGTCCAGTCCCTTGGTTGCTCTCAAAGTTGTAACTTGTGGTCTCCATTGGCTAGGCAAACTCCTCAAAATTTTGTCAATGTGCTCATAGTTATTGTAATCTTTACCATGTGCTCTAAGCTCATTTAGTATGGTTTGAAATCGTCTAAACATACTTTGTATGTCCTCGTTTCCCTCCATACTAAACAATTCATATTGATGAGTGAGAAGACTAAGTTTGTTACGTTTTACCTGGGTGGAACCCTCATACGTTAACGCAAGAGTGTCCCACATCTGTTTTGCGCTTTTGAAGTTGTGTACCTTGTTGTATTCTTGTTCGGATAATGCACACATGATGGTGTTTCTGGCTTTGGAGTTGAGATAAAATCTCTGCTTTTGCTCCTCCGTCCATCTAGCCTTGGGGATCTCGTTGAGGTTCTCATCATAAGGAATGTAGTCCCCCATCACCACAACATCCCACATATCAGTATGACAGGATTCAAAGAATGCTATTATTCTTTGTTCCAATAATCATATTTAACTCCCTTGAAGAGAGGTGGCCTGTTTATAGCTAGTCCCTCATTTTCCATCTTTCTCAGGATCTGGTTTTCCTCTGTACTGTTAAGTACTCAACCCAAGAGGTTGAGCTCTGATACCAACTGAAATGCAGGGAACACACTAGAAAGGGGGTTGAATAGTGTGTTAGATAAAAATCTGAAAACTTTTTCGCAAAGATGAAGATATCTTAGGTCAGATTTTACAAGGGACTTGTAAAATGCAGAGTTACAGTTATCGTCCAGTGGTTCAAAATAACAGTTTAATGAAACTGCATTTTCAAGTTACCGTCCAAGCAAAAACAAAACCTTTTCAGAAACAAGTTTATAAAGGAAACTTGTGTGTTTAATGCAAAGAAATAACATAAGAGATAACTGGTAAGCGAAAAGAAATAGAGTAAAAACACTTGGTTTATACTGGTTCAGTCAACCTGAGCTATGTCCAATTCTCCTTCAAAAATAACCTTTTGAAGGGTTCCACTAATCAAAACTTTGATTACAAACAAGTATTCTCTACCCTGCCACTTTTGACTACAAGTATTCTCAAGGCCACTTCTGGCACACCTTTTAATCTCCCCCTGAGATTAAAAACAACACCCAAGTATTCTTTGTCACTAAGCCATTCCTAGCTTTCAAAACAATAGTTTCATTACAAGTATCAAATCAACTTTCATAGAGAGGATATTAAAATATAAAACGATTACACATAATGACTTAGCAAAGCTAAGAGAAAGCTCTTTTTGCACAAGTGCTGGTCGCCCAAGTATTTTGGCTGAGTTTCAGCTCTTTGAAAATCGTGATTGCTTCATTGGTTCTTCAAGAGCCTCGTCCTCTATTTATAGGCCTCTGAGTGAAAGTATCCATTTGGGATCTAAGCCTTGGTCGAAAATCGTTCTCTCACAATCATTTGACCGTTACCATGTGTCAGCGAGTGGTGGAGAGAGAGAGAGAGGACAACAGTACAAGCAGCGCCTCCACTACTTGTACAGTTTTGCAGAGAGAAGCTTTTGTCTCCTGTGGTACACTTTTTGAATATTCAAATGAAATGTGGTGTATGAAAAGAGAGGGAATAACAAAACATTCGAATGAAATCATTATCGAAAAGCATAAGTGTACTTCCTGACAAATGGATGCGTTATATAATTGTTTGATATAAAGGTTTGTGTAAGTTATATAAGCAATTTGACTCTTCCCAAATGGACGCAGTGTTTACACACTGGTTTTTGCAAAGCCTTGGATGCTTGTTTTACAACAGTGCGTTGGACGCTGGATTTACACTTAAGAAAACAAGTTCCAGTTGCTTATTGGACACGATAAACACATATCAATATAGTTTGAGTTTAGGAGATACAATACCATGAAGGCATTGGACGGTGTAGAACCTGTAATACTCAAACATTAATCATTAGATAGTTCAAAATTCAATTTAATTTGTTATCATCAAAATTAAAGTTTGAGGGGTTAGACATTGTCCAAAGTCTTAGACTCTAACAGTACAAAGGTACAGCTACATCACAATCCGGGGCTAAGAAACTAGCCACTCATGTTCATGATTAAGCCAGAAAACTCAAAAGAAGACAAATATTACAAAAGAGAAGAAACTTTACAATGACGATCCCCAGTGGTGCTCTCTACGTCCCCCCACAGTTCAGAGTCTCTCACAGGACCTCTTTCTCACTCAGAACCCTCAATTTTTAAAATAGAACAAAAGATCCAAATAAAAGGGTTTCCCTGTGCCTATTTATAATAATTCTAAAAAAGATAGGCTGACAGTGTAACTTAGCACGACCTTGGTAAAATGACCACGGCCGTGGTCCTTGCATAGTCCTGAGGTCCAATTCTTCTACGCAACCTGCATGGCCATGGTCAATTTACCATGGCCATGGTCCTTGCGATACTTCAATTCTGACCTTTTTCCTTGGTCTTCCAGACAGTGGCATTTTTTGCTCCAAAGAGTGCAATTTCCAGCTCTTTTCCTCATAAAGCCTCTCGAGTACCTGTCTTACATTAATTAACACCAAACAATGAGTTTTGCCAATAAAATATATTCAAAATGTATGAAAATGGCATCTAAACTCACATCAAAATACAATCAAAATCTGGTTTATAACATATGAAGACCAACGATCAAACCATAAAAAAGGTTCCCTTCACCAACGCGGAAGCGAAAACCCGCTTCCAGAGTATCCATTGCTTTAATAATAGATTGCCAAGTGTAAGAACATCCTTGGTAATGGTAATCTTTAGTACGAAGCACCGAGCCACCCTTTAAGTATTTGGCCTGCAATATTCGGATCCAAAGCTTAGGCTTCTCCTGAACAAGATCCTAAGTGTGTTTTCCCAGAAGTGCAACATTGACCTCCCTGGCAGTACGAATACCAAGGCCACCTTTCTTCTTCGAAGTAGTAACCAAATTGCAGTTAACCTAGTGCTTATGATGTCCACCCCAAATAAAAGTTCTGGTGCACTTATCAATAGCATCACAAACCCCTTCAGGCAACCAGAGATTCTGCATCAAGGATAGTGTTAAGAACTGATGAGGCAAGCACAACCTTCCAGCCCTCCCAAGAAGATCACACTTCCAACCAGCCAAACGAGAGTTAATTCGATCCAAAAGAAAACCAAAATCCGCTTTCTTCACCCTCCCGGTTAGGATTGGGAAACCAAGATACTTGCCAATGTTGGCAGTTGGCATAAAGCTTGAGACATCTCTAAACCTATTCACTTTGGCTCAGCCGATAGTTTTAGAGGTGAAGAAACGAGATTCATGAAGGTTAACTTGAAGATTAGAGGCAAGTCCAAAGGAATCCAAAACCTGTTTCACTAACCTTGGGAGGTCTTTGCTTTAGTAAACAACAGACAATCATCAGCGAAGAATAAGTGAGAAAAGGCCATCTCTAGAGACTTGAACTGGCCGCCATGAATTGTTGTCAACTTTCTCTTGAATTAGGATAGCTAGTTTTTCCATGCAAAGAACAAAGAGGTAGGGAGAAAGAGGGTCTCCCTGCCTAAGACCTTTGTTGGGGGAAAAGGAGGCAAGAACCTCATTATTCCATTTCAATGATAAGGTGGTGGCCCTGATGCTATTCATGATTAGACGAATGATAGGATTCGGGAAACCAAATTCAACTAAGGTGAGCTGAAGAAAATACCAGTCAATTTTATCATGTGCTTTTTCAAAGTCAATTTTGAAAAGGATATGACCTACCTGACCCTTCTTCTTATGCATGTAATGGGCAATTTCTTAAGTGATCAGAGCATTATCGCTGGTGCCCCTCCCAGGGATGAAGCTGCTTTGAAGGAGACCAATGAAATCATCAAGATAAGGTCTGATATGGTGAATAAGAACCTTGGAGATAGTCTTAAACAAGACGTTGCACAGGCTAATCGAGCGAAAATCCTTGAGGTGACCAGGATTATCCACTTTTGGGATTGGGACAATCAAGGTTTCAGCAAGGGCTGGATTGCCCGTCAGGACCCAAGGCTTTAAAAGAATCCATAGAAAAAATGGCACGTCTAACTTCCTCCATAGACTGGCTTGAGCAAATTAGTGTGCATGTCTTAAGGGATCTGAGGAATATTATGCAGAACCAAACCAATTGATCTGAACACAATGTTTTATTTTTTTTATTTTAGTTTTGTTTTATAGTCATATTATTTAAATTTTACAAATTACAATTGTTATTTTTATTTACTGTCATATTATTTACAGATTTAGTTTTACACTTTCACTCTAGTAAAAACCTAATTTCACAAATTTTGTGTAGGCAATCATACTTTAAAATATAAAATAGAAAACCAAATTCTGACGGTTAAAAGTCGCCACAAATTGCGAATTTCTTATTTCCGTTTTGCTCACACTGTGGATAGGATTCTGTGTATTCCAAGTATTAAAAAAAAAAACTTCAAATTTAGAGGAAAAAAATGACCCAAATTTAAGGGATTAAAAACATATTTAAGCATAATCTGATATTACAAATCTGATCTTGTTTAACTCATTTATGAATTCTAAACATTGGTTTTGGTAGCACTAATCTGATAATTTCTTTTCCTAACAATGTTAATCGCAGCATAATTCTTTGGAATCCTAAACAAGGGGGTGAAACAAAATAATCCAAACCGAATCCACATTCTAATTGTTCAGTACCGTCAAGCAAAAAGAAATGAAAAGATGAACAATAATTCGTGTCTGTCTGAAAACACGGGCCTGATCGTTTTACAAAAAAATACAAAATCTGGCCACAAACCATTATTTTAATAGTAATCTCATTAAATTAAAAGAAGTAATGATAAAACAATTCAAATACCCATAAATAATAAGAATTAACATTGTTGGCGCTAAAAACGGCTAATGACTAAATTAGTCATTTTTGGACAGCTAATGCAGGTTCATCATATTTGAGCTTAGAAGTGGCCTAGATTAATCATGCCTAATTTGGAAAAGACCAAGTTCGAAAGAAAAAGATGAACATGATAACGGGTACTTATCATAGGAAAAACAGCTAACGCCAATAATGAAGGTCCCGACCAATTCAATCAACTTTATTATTTTTCCAGCAACTTACTTTCTTTATAGCTTTTTTTACAATTTTCTTTATTGCATTGCTTTAGGAGTAGAGTAATTTAGATGACTTCAGTTCAATGAATACTAAAAAGTTTTTTTTATTTTATTCAGATACTAAAAAGTACTTTGGAATGAACTAAGAGCTCAATGATAAATAAAGTTCATTTCTCAAGCGAGTCACTTAAGGAGAAACATTAGTTGGTAATTACTTTCATCATCCCTATTTATAAGACCCTTTTCAGAAAATTGTTTGTCCCTTTTTATAAGACCATTTTCTAATTTCTAGATGCATTAATTATTTTTTTTTCTTAAAGTACCCTTAATTAATTATTCTCTCTCCAAACATGAATTAATTAGATGAGAAACAATTAAATGGAGAGAGATTATTAATTTCAAAAAAATTAAGGGTACTTTTGGAATAATAGTACACATTATTGACAAATTTAATGTGATTAACTAAATTAACTACTTTTCTTAATGTGTGTGAATGAGTTGAAAGGGTCTTATAAATAGGGAGGAGGGAGTAATTGTTTTCAAACGGTTTAGTCAAATTTTAAAGCAACAAACATTAATTAATTCCATAACTATCATATTTATTGATTGCTAATATTGTATTAATTGTTAGATAATAATTCAATAATGCAATTAAATTGGATAACTATAATTAATTAATTAATGATCAAAATTGGATAACTCACTAGAGTCGGCCTAGTGGTGTGGATTTGGTAGTATGCATGAGGTCATAAATTCTATATTAGTATCACCATTGTATATATAAAAAAAATATATTAGTAATGATGATTAGGCATTAAGTAATTTATTCATCCATTTATCATAAAATTGGCATTTAGTAATCTGTTATTTATTTATACATGTTAAAATCAATAAAAAAATATAAAAGTTTTATTTATTCACTCTAAATATTTATTTGAAATTATCTTAATAAAAAATTATTTTAAACAAAAAATGATTGATTCAAACATGATGCTTTGAAGATCCCATGTTTTAGGGAAATGATTAGATATGACATCTCAAGTATTTCCACAAATTTTTATTACACAATTATTTTCTTAAAAGAACAACAAAAAGGATTTATTTGAAGAGAAAAAGGACTATGCACAGATAGTGTAAAATAGTTTTACACAGTCATCCAATCACAACACACCATGTATGGTAAGTTTGTTGACTTTTACAATAACTATCCTAAAAGTCATTCAAACGGGGATCTGTGATTGGATGATAGTGTATAACTGTTTCACATTGTCAGTGCATAGTCATTAAACTCTTATTTGAATTTGAACACGATACTCGGTTAATTCTATGTTTTAGGGATAAGGTATGATATAATGTTCTGTTTATTCTCAGATATATATATTTTTAAATTAATTAATGTTTTCATTAAAAAAATTACAAGCCATATCAATATATTTTCAATAACTAAGTAATTAACTTTGAGTTTTTCATTGCACTAAAAAATAGATAGGAGCATGTTTGCCCCTATCGAGTTCAAAAATTTTTATAAGTCTAATTCTTATCTTAAATAAATTTTTTTATCTCTTTATAACATAGATGTAAAAAAAATATAAATATTTTTATTTCCTCTAAGGAAAATGCATGAAAGAAAAAATAAATATTAAATAAATTAATTAAAAAATTTAATAAAGAAAATAAATATGTTTTAATAATTTTACAAGAGAAAAGACAATAATTGTTTAAGTAAATTACCCTCGCACTCCTATGTTTCTTTTAGATTTCACCCAATACCCTGTGATTTTCGACATTAAATTTGCCCTCTTAAGCAAACGATGTTAACTAATGGTTCTAATTTTATGTTGAATGATGAAATTGTCCTACTCTATTTGTGTAAGACCAAAACTACCCCTTCTCACTTAACCCCAGACCCAAAACCCGTGCCTCTAAAATTTCAAATTGGAAGTGTGCTAGGATTTCAAAAAGGAAAAAAAAGGGACTTCAAAGAACAATGAGTGTTGCTTGGGTACATCAAAGAAGTGCGAGGGTTTGTGGGTTCTTCATTTAAAGGTGAGGGTTTCTATGTATGTCAAAGAAGTGCAAGAATCTCTGGGCATTTCAAAGAATGGCAAGGGTTTTTTGGCTACATCGAATTGCGAGGGTTTTTGGGTTTTTATTGCTTGGGTTTCTGGTTTCTTTCGCACACCTTGTTTTGGTTGGATTACAATTTATAATTTGTATGAGTTAAATTATGAGTATTTTGTATTTGTTTCCTGGTTCCTCGTTTCACTATTTGAAAGTAAGAAAATGATTTTTTTTTTATTTTTTTAATTCCAATATTTTATTGTTATAATTGTTTTAGTGGGATTTTACTAGGGGACCACTGTTTATGTTAGGACCATTTACCTATTTAGGTCAATGTTGGACCCCTTGTTGACTAGTTTTTTCTTGTTATCGAATTGCAGGACACATTATGGATGACTTGCCATATATGAGCCCTCTACCAGGTAATTTGAGTATCTTGGTCCACTTTATAGAGAAGAACAGTGAACCAAATGCGATATACAATGTAGATCTTGATAAATTTAAGGTGTTTGATGCACATGACTTGGTCAACATTTCATTACAGAGGACACATGGTTGCCACTGTGTCACCTTTTCATGCTTTGGTTTCAATACGACGGTGGTGGTAAAATTCTACCTCTTGATAATGATAATGATGTGTTGTCCATGATTGCAGAGACTAAAATTTGTACATATAATCATATGTAAGTGACTAGAAGTATAATTGAGTTTTGGAAGGAACCTATGTATATATGTTTGATTAAAGTTGCACCTATGAATGAGCTTGTGAACCTGTTGGTGTTGTGGATGGTAATGGAAAGGAAGTTATAAATGAAAAGGTACCTATAATTGATAATGATGAAGGTGACATTGTAAATCCCACCTATGTCATGATGAAGTGTATGTCGGTTATGATGACATGAGTTATAATAGATATGATAGCGTTAATGATTCATCTAAGAGTGACTATGATCCCTATTGGTAAAGATGGAAATGGGGGTGATGGAGATTGAATAAGTGATTTTGAAGAAATAGTTGATGTGATTGGAAATGTGCATTTAGATGAGGATATGAGTGAAATTTATATTGAATGGGGAATTTAAGGAAAACATATGATAAGGAAATGGATGGCAAGATCCTCCTTAAAGTTGGACAACCGTTTTAAATATGTAAATCATTTCAAGGAAGTGCTTATGGATTTTGCATTACAATAAGGTTTTTAGTTAAGGAGGGTGAGTGTGACTTGTGAGTGTTACTTGTGAGTGTGCATATGAGGAATGTACTTGGAAGATCCATACATCCCCAACCCCAAATGGAGTTACTTTTAAGCTAAAGACATAATGAAGCACATACTTGCATTAGAACAACCAAGAACTTTGATGCAAACTCAACCTAGATTGCTAAGAAGTTCGAGAGTATGTTGGTGGTTGACCTTAATATCAACTACTCCACAATGAAGCAAAGCATTTACTTGAACGTTATGGAATTGAACCAACTAACTTGATGCAATTGTATCATGCAAAGAGAAGTTCCATCATACTACTAGAGGGGTGCACACTGTGTTGTACAATGACTTGCCACCTTAGGCAAAGGTAGTTAGAGAGACCAATTGATAATTGCCTTATATTCCAACATTTTGTAGTAGTTTATGGGAAATTATTTGATATCTTTCATGTTTTTGAGTTTTGTTTATCTTTGATTTAGTTGAGTTTTTAATAAAAGTTTGGTTTAGTTAGGATTTTCTAGTTTTTACCTTTTTTCTCTTGATCTTTAGGTTGTTTCTTATGTTTTTAGGGACTTTGTTGAAGCTTGGAGCAAGCAATGGAGATGTCCCTAGAGTGAACTGATGCGTTAAGGATCATTTGGGTTGAAGTTTGGAGCTTTGGAGATCTTGTGGAGGCAAAAGAAGCTTTTTAGAAGTCCTGAGACCTTTGCACATCTGTGCAAACCAAATCATATGCCTGTGCAAGTTTTAAAATTTTTTAATTCCGAAGTCAGAGAGTTTGCACACTTGTGCAAACTGATGTGTAAAAATTTACACACTTGTGCATTGGCCTTTGGGAGAAGACACTTTATTTTCTATTTTTCTTTCTTTGGGCTTAAACCCTCATTGACCCATAAGATTTTCTGTTCTAGCCTAGGGTTCCGAAAGATTGTACGTGAAAGAGACAAAAGATCCGAGACGTGGGCTTAATGCGTTTGGATCTTCCAATCTTTCTCCATCTATTGCTTCTTCCCCCATGACTATGAGTAGCTAAGTTCTTCATTCGTTGGGGTTTAATGCACTACAAGAAAATCGCGGATTAGCGAGGGAAATTAGTGAGGGAAAACTTTTCTCGCGAATCCGTCGCTAACTCGATGAAATAAATTGTGCCGCAAATGTCTCGCTAATTAGCGAGGAATTAGAAACGGAAATTCTGTCGTTCCAAATCCCTCGCAAATTGATTTGCGAGCAAGCAAATATTCCGTCGCAAAACACTCGCTAAAGGTTTGGAAATCTGGGATTTTCCATAGCGAGGGAAAAAGTGCCTCGCAATTCCGTCGCTAATTTGCAAGGAAAAGACCCTCACAAATTACTCGTAAAAGATGTACACAAAATTTTAAAAAATAGGAATTAAAGTTACTGAGGGACATTTCCCTCGCAACTCCCACGCAAATTAGCGAGGGTTCTATGCCCTCGCAATTCCCTCGCAAATTGGGTTCATTAAATCTAGAAATACAAATTTTATTTTGCGAGGGCATTGTTTCCTCGCCATTCTCTCGCCAATTAATAATAAATAAATTTTAATTAATTTAAACTATATTTGATAACATAATTTATGAAATCAATTCAATATATAAAATAACTTAAAATATGTAACATAAAAAATGCTTTGAATAATATATATTTTCGGCAATTAAAATTTTTAAAAATATAATTTCAATTTTTTAATAAAAAATATGCTTTAAAAATTAATTGTAAATTAATGTGGCAATTCCTTGTATATATCTATCTATTAGTGATTAACTAGTGTAATAACCCGTGCCTTGCACGGGTCGATTTTATAATCTATAATTTTTATATTATTACAATTTTTTATAAGTTGTTCAATTATTATATTTTATATAAGAATATATTAGTATATATGAATGTAAATATTTTAAAAATATATTAAAATCATTATAACTGTTAATACATTTAAATAATTTAATATTCATATATATCTTATATCATTTTAATTATATATATACATATATATATATATATATATAATTATTTGAATATAACTTAAATATATACACAATTTTAATAAAAAATATTAATTACAAATATTTTATATTATACTTTGTAAATATTAGTTTTAGTTTTAAAAATTATATTTCTACCATGAAGTAATGATTTAGTATGTAATATTCCTTAATGCGGTCTAGCTCAGTTACCGTCTATATGTTGAGTTGATGATGACGTGACGTGGCAAAGTATCTTATTATTTATTTAGAAAGATATTGTAAAAATGTTAGAGATAGGATTAGAACCCAAGTCCATTTATTTTTTATCATCACCTAAACCACTAAACCATTCTACTTACTTGAGATATATTGTAAACATTATATTATATATAATTACTATATGTGTTAATTCCTTTTTTGAAATATTTATTTAAAGTTAAATCTGTTTTATGAACAATAAATTTATCTAATAAATCTAATAATAAAAATATTTAATTATATTCTTTATTATTTAATATATTTTCATACAATTACTTTTGGCTGCCATATTTTATTATCCTATTTTTCTCATTTTTTACCACATCACTAATTTATATAATTTATTTTAATATTATAATAATTATTTTATAAATTTCTAAAATTATAATGTTATAATATTTAGAATAAATTATATGAATTTGTGATGTGACAAAAAAATTAGAAGAAAAATGGATGAAAAAAAGGATATGAAAGACAAAAGTGATCATAAAAATATATTAAATAATAAATTATATAATTTATTTATTAAATTTTTTTGTATTTATATTTATGGGATAAATTTATTATAAATATCATAGTATTAAAATAATATAACATTTAAATTATAAATTTATAGTACTCATATACATTTACGTATATAAAATTATAATGTTAAAATATTATAATTAATAAAAAAAATAATTGTGTGTGTGTGTAAATATTGTAACATTATAATTTGAGAAATTCTAACATTGTGCCAGGACCTACGGCCGAAGGACAGTCTCAGGTAAACAATTTCTATGGGGCATAAGTCAACAGAGGCATGCAAAGGTTACATTTCATTGGGTGGGTTCAAGTCATCTTGATCGTGAGCTCTATGTGAGTCACGAACAAAAATAGGTCAAGCCAAAAAAGTACATATTCAATTTGAACCTTAAATGAAGTGCAAGCTTGTTGTTTATTGGCTTTTTGTGGGTTAAGCCTTTATCAGGACCATGGGCGAACTGACGTTGGACAGGGGGGGTTTAGCCCCCCTTGAATTTTTTTTCCCCAAATTTTAGTTACTATATAATCAATTTTTATTTCTAGCTTTTTTAAATTATAAAATCAATAGTAATTTTATATATTTTTTTTAAAAAAATCTTGTTTGAAGATTATATTTTATTAATTTTAGTTAGTTATTATATAATTGTTTTTATCTCTTTATATTTTTTTTTTCTAAACTATAAAATCAATAGCAATCTTATATTTTTTTTTAAAAAAATTATTTAAATATTATATTTTATCAAATTATAGTTATTATTCAATCAATTTTTATCTCCTAATTTTTTAAATTATAAATTCAATATCTTTTTGTAAAGAAATTTTATCTTTATTATATATATATATATATATAATAAAAAAAATATATGATAATGATATAAATAATTATAATTTTTTATTTTATTTTAAACGCTTTCATTTGTTAGCTTCTCGAAATTTTTTCTATTAAATAATGAATGGTTAAAACTTAAAACACAGGCAAGGAGATTAAACGCTTTCATTTGTTAGCTTCTCGAAAGAGGCCAAAACCTAATCAGCCCCAAAGCACAATAGAACCCCGAAAGAGGCAGTAGGTGCAACTATGCTGGCAGCGGCCATGCGGAGGAGATCCGGCCAAGCGGGTAGGCTTCGAAGTCGAAAGCATGTGCGAGAGAGGTTCATAGTTTGCGAGCAGGGAGGACGACGAGATGGCCCCAAAGCACAATGAACCCTAATGTTTGCTCTGCCAGATAAGTACCACAACGTTTCCAGTTTCAACTCCTTCATTTTTGTTAGATTGTAAGGCTGGTCATCGTTAGATATGCTGTACGTCCTTTATTTGTCCCTCCCTGTTCTTAAATTTGTTGTGTTTGGATGTGGCTCTCGAGTCTTGCATGGTCCATTCTCCATATAGGCTTTGGAAAGATGTGAATATTGTTGGCTCTTGTCAAATCAGAAGGGGAAACCCCCTGGTGTTCTTGGATGGTGGCCATCTCTTGCTATTACTTTTATAGAAAATCATGACACTGGTTCTACCCAAGTTTGAACTTCCCCTTCCAAAAGTATCTTGGTACTGTTGGATATTCTTTCAAGGTTAAATTTGATTGAAATAATTCGTTATCATTGATTGTGCACCTATTATTATGAAGACTAGTAAAATTGGAGATTGAGAATTTTTGGTTGTTGTGGCTCCTTGTCATACAGGGTGCTAACATTCATCCTTAATTTAAGATGTTCATGTTCATTGTTATTATGTAGGCTATTATTCTTTTTAGTCATTGATAATCATGTGATTCGTTGATTTATGAGAATGATGGCTAGAATATGCAATTGTTTTCCTTTATTTCAATTTGTGTTTCAAATTCTTAAATCTTGATGAAAATTGGATGTCACCAATACTTGAAAGTGAGAAACTACTATTAACTTATTGTGTTCCTTATTCATTACAATGTGCCTTTTCTAAAAATAAAACAAAATTGTTTCACATGAATAAGTCATGGACAGATGGGATCGAAAATTTTATTTTATGGTCTAGAGTATAAGTCATGGAAGTCATGAATAACATTGGTTACTCCTTTGATTTTGTTTCACAATTGAAATTGAGTTGCATGCTAGTTGAACTTGGGCTCTATCAGACAGTGATATACATTGCATATTTTTTTTATAACTAGCTTCCTCCTTAAAATGTCATAAATTCTTTTACAGTTTTATTTTTGAACTTTATCATATTAATTTTACAGTATATGCATGAAAATCTTACTAATATTGAAATACAGAGAAATACACTAGAAGGGGGGGTTGAATAGTGTGTTTATAATTTCTTCGAAAATCTTTAACAAATATGAAGATAGTATATCTTAAGTTTTACAAGAACTTAGTAAAACAGAAGATTATGCTATCGTCTAGCGGTTCAAAAGCAACAATCCAATGAAATTGCTTTTTCTCGCTTTTTGTTAGAATACACGTAAAATATTATCGTAGATAAAATGTGTAAAGAAACACTTTTGTAGTATGTTGAAAAGATAGTTTAAGAGATATGCAAATAAGCTAGAAAGCTAGAGAATAGAACACTTAGTTTTATACTGGTTCACTCAACTGAGCTACGTCCAGTTCTCCTTCAAAAAACTTTTGAAGGGTTCTACTAATCAAGATCTGATTACTCTCAAGTATTCTAACCTTGCCACTTCTGGCTACAAGTATTCTCTAGGCCACTCCTGACACACCTTTAATCTCCCCCTGAGATTAAAACAAACCCAAGTATTCTTTAACACTAAGTCACTCCTGGCTTTCCAAACAGAAATGTTTGAGTATAGAAAGAAAGAGTAACTCTCACAGAGAGGATATTACAATAAACACGAATACACAGAATCGCTTAGCAAAGCTAAGTAGAAAGCTCTTTTTGCTTAAGTGTTGATCTTCCAGTCGTTTTGACAGAGTTTCGACTCTTTTTCAATGTTTTCGTCGTTTTGATGCAGGAGCTGGTTCCTCTATATATAGGAAGCTTGGTGTAAAGTATCCGTTGTGGGATCTGTTCCTTTGCCAAAAGCTGTTCTCTCCAAAGCATGTGACCGTTGTCACGTTTTGACTTGGGGTGGAGAGATAGAGGAGACAGCCGTACATGTAGCGCCTCTGCTACTTGTACTTTTTCTGCAGTCAGAAGCTTCTATGTTCCTGTTCAATACTATTCAAAAGTTCAAATAGATTTTCATGTTATAATGAGAGAGAATATTCGTTGCATAGCAGAGAATCTTCATCGAAAACATATTGTTATATTATATTAATTTTAAGATAGAAAACATAGTGTGTAGCTTATACAAATATTGGACGCTCGCCTTTACAAGAGCATTGGACGCTCGCTTTTACAAAAGCATTGGATGCTCGCTTTTACAAAACATATCTGGACACTTTCCTTATTGAAACATAAAGTCGAGGTTTGAGAGATACAATACCATTGCGGCATTGGACGACGTAGATCCTATAACACTCAAACAAGACCATTAGATACTTCAAAATTTATCCTTTAATTGTTATCATCAAAACCGAAATCCGAGGGGTTGGACATCGTCCAAGGTCTTAGAACCTAACAATCTCCCCCTTTTTGATGATGACAAATGATATTAAATTTTGATGTTAACAGGCACATAATCATATATGACTATTATAAAACATGTAAGAGATGATTATGTTATGCCAGAGTATGTTGACAGAGAAAATGTATATGTTGACATGAAGTACTCCCCCTGAGTTCAACATTTCTTATGCATCTTATAACAGTATATAATATACAGCAAGAACATATCAGATATAATAGATATCAGAGTGTAAAACATATCAAGGATATGGATGTAGAATATATATGAAATAAACACTTTATGTATTAAAGACGTTTTCATAAAATAGCTAGTATATTCACAGAGTGTAGAGTATATACTTCTATTGACATCAAAATTCCAATTTCTCCCCCTTTGTCATAAACAAAAATGGGTTTGAAACATGGAAAGATGACTTGACCATCATGGTCACCTATGGCTGTGGAGGTGGTTCCTGTGATGGTGGTGGTGGTTGCTCTGGTGGTGCTTGGGCAGGTGGTGCTGGTTGATGAGGTTGAGGTTGGACGGGTGGAACAGCATGAGCAACTTGTCCAAGCAGGTTGGCTGCAGTATTTTGAATTTGATTCACAAGCGTTTGGGAGAGGCTCATGAATTATTCAGTGATGGCATTCTGCAGTAACATCCGATGTTGAGCAGCCTCAGCCTGTTGCCTTTGCTGAAATGCTTGAAGAGCTGCTTCGATTTCCAGCTGTTGTTGCCTCAGAGCCTGTTGCACTATCTCGTGAACACGATCTTCTGAGACCCCTTGAGGTTCAGCAAATCGCAAGGGATGGATGCCCCTTGGACTTGAAGATCCTGTGGGAACCAGTTGACGTGTACCCGAGTGAGCTTCAGTAGATGCATCAACAATGGGGAAGCTGGTTATATCTTTAGTAGGAGACTTTGTTGCAGTTGATTCCATAGGCTTGGATGCGTCAACAATGGGCTCTCTATCATCCTTGAACTCTTCACATTGGACGTGAGGTTCTTCATGTGAAGTGACAAAGTGCTTTACGTCTACTGGTTCGGATGGGTCCAAGTCAAGATGAGCTAGCACCTTTGTTACTTTGGCAGATGCTTCATCCAACTCTGCTTGTGTAGCTTTCGACTTGGCAACCTGATCTTCCTTTTCTGTGGTTGCAGTCTCAGCTTGCTCAAGAACTAGCTGATCTAGACGAGCTTGTTCTGCTGCTCTGGCTTCTTCTGCTTTGTACTCCTCATGCAGAGTTTAGAGTTCCTCCACAAACTCTGTGCGATCCAGTGTTCGAAGATCAAACACTTTGTTGCTTCTGATGATAGGCAATGTCTTCATGAACTCCAGATAGTCATATGAATCTTTCAGAAAGCAAGCAAAGGTGTCTGAGAAGTGGTGAGACTTCACTGGATGCAGCACCTCAAGACCATGAGGGGGGTGAACAAAATCACTCTTGGAGCTGCCGGAGGAGGAGGCCTTATGGGAGTCGTTCCATAAGATCTGGCGCCAAAAGATGGTGGAATCAAAGGTTCCGAGTGGACGCGTAAGCTTACCAGTCTTGTCAAACAGATGACCCCAGGTATGAGAGGATTTTTGCAGGGTTTCAACTTTTTCTTCCCTGCTTGGCATCTCAATGCCGTAGAACTTGTAGCCTTTCTTGCGACCATCATCATATAAGGGTAGTCTGGGACACACCCTGTCTGGTACAAACTTTATTTCTGTGGCGCGGCTTATGTGAAGGTTTGGTGGATAGGCGATGGCTTGGTTTGGTATATACATTTGTTGAAGAAGTTTACCAAGTTCATCATAGTCGCCTGGCTGGAAGTTTAGGATTGGAGTCCCAGCAGGTAGAGGCAGGAACTTTGTGATGGGAGTCCAGATGCGAACATCCTTGACCCATTCTACATCTGGACGCTGCTTCGTCTTGGAAGGGTCCAGGCTTTCTTTAATGGCCAACTGCAATTCTGCGGCCAGTTCAATATCCCTGCTAACAGGGGGCTTCTTGGACGGTGCCTTCTTCTTTCTTGGAGCCTTCCCTTTCTGCTCCGTAATCGTCTTTGTGAATCGAGATGCAACATCTACATCTGGTTTAGGCAGGTCTGCTGCTGCTTGACGCACTCTTTGTTGAGTTCCAGTTGGACAGGAGTAAGGATGAAACATGCGGATCAAGTGTGGATACACTTCTCTTGTCCAAGTGGGTAGAGGGTTGCTGATTATTGCTCCTTCTGGCAGTGCAGCATAGTCAGCTGAAGGATCATGAGTATAATCATGTCTCGTCCACTCTGGTGCTGAGACAGTAGTCAAATGCCTCTTCAAGGGCTCTTGTAGAGGCCTCCGAATCACATCGCTTCTCTTACAGTAATTTTGTTCATTCCGTTTAAGGAATGCAATAGGAAAGCGTTCCCTGTCTTCTTCTTCTTTGGTTTTCTGCTTGGGGGGTATAGTCCATGGGGACCAGGTATCCCTCCATGCATCCCTTGGATGCACAAACTTGGACAGGTCCAAGCAAAGATGTGGATGCTGGGTTATTGATGTGGATGAAGCACTGGATGTTGCTGGTAGTAGGGTGCTGGTGGATATGCTGTCGGTGTCTTGAGAGGAAGGTGGTAGAACTGCAATTCTCCTTGGCCTTGCTGCCTGAGTCTTGACTCGTCGCGGCACATTAGAAGGAAAGGAAATTGGTTTAGCAGGTTGTACCTTCTGCTTCTTTTGCTGAGGGTCCTCCTTCTCCTCTGCTTTCTTCATGATTTGACCAATTGGAATCTGGTCATCATCGTCAGAGTCGTCCAGTATTTGAAGCTTCCTAACCTTTGGCTTTTCTGGAACAGGCTTCACTGGAGCTGCCTTTGGACGCTGCTCAGCTTGAGCAGTTTTGGACACATCAGTCCTTGGACGCTTCTCTGCTGGGGACTGAGCAGTGGAGGTGTCAGCATGTCTCTTCTTGGTTCTTTTCTCCCTTTCAGCATCTTCCTCATGTATCTGAGACATTTGTCGTGTAACTTTTCTGTTCCCCTGTTCCTCCATCATTCTTTTGATTTTCCTGCCTATTCCAAGAAGATCAATCTCCTCCTCATCATCATTGGAGATTATCTTGCTTTGTTCATGTCGTTTCTTGTTGATGCTGTCTTCGTCCAGATCCCTTAGGACCTTGGCTGTCAGCTTGATCTTCACGGGCTTTATGTTGGACTCGCCCAATGGTTGTTGTGTTGCCACCATTTGCCCTTTTTTCACAATATCTTCGTGAGAGGCTTCGTCCAGTTCATCAAAGAAGCGTTGATAGACCTTCTGGTCCCAGAAGATCTTGTTTAGCAGGGCGGCGTAGAAGATGTCATCATTTCCACCAACAGTCTTCATCATTCTAACAGCATTGATGTAAATGGTGTGGGGAAGGTTGAAGGGAATACCTTCCATGATGTGGAATATCACGAACTTGTGTAAGTCCGTGACTGAGTCCTTAGACCCAGCTTTGTGCAGGATACTTTTGTTGCACACCTGCTGCCAGATTTTTGCTTCTTCACACAGGTTCTTGTACTCAATCTTTATTGAGGCTGTGGATTTGGTCTTGCACAGCACGTTTGCAACGTGATTGCCGTATTGCGTGGCCCAGTTCGTTCTGTACTGGTTCTGCTCCCTAATGCAACCAGTTACCTTTGCAATGGACTCGATGGACAGTGTCACTTCTCGTCCAAGAGCAGTGGCCACTAGCTCCCTTGGGTTCTGGAATCTGGCGTTTCTCCAGAACATCCTGATCAACTCAGGGAATATCTTCTGGTTTTCGTTGAAGTAGCCTCTGATTCCACTCTTCAGAAGGCTCTCGTGCAGTTTCAGGCCCAGCTTCTCCAGCTTTTTGATGTCAAAGAAGTGCTCAATGTGCACTGTAGCAGCACCTTGACACACCACTGTGGTCTCAGGGTAGGTGTGGACGTCGAGTTCAGAGTTGCTAGAGCTTGACATGGCGGAAAAGTTTGGATTTTTAGGTTTTCTGAGAGGGTTTTGGGTTCTTGAGAGAGAGAGAGAGAGCTTGAGGGTGATGATAAACTCAGAGAGATAATGTACTGTAGGGATTTTCTGAGATGTTTTGATAATTTTATATCTGAGCTTTGTTTGGAGAAAGTGAAACGGTTTTGGGCTTTTTGAATATTTGAAAAGAGGATTTCGCCATAAAACCCGCCATGATGAGGCATGCGTAGGATGTGGGTAACTGTGTATGGTTACTAACATTTTGGTGACTCAACATAGAGTATTAACTCATACTTACTCTGAAATGAACCGTTTTGGCCATTTGAACAAAATCGAAAAGCTAAGATAAAAACATCGTCCAGATATTAGACTTACGTGTGACATATGAAATGCACGTGCAAGCCTTAGTGTTCTTTGGACGATATGTCCATTTGGACGCTAAGGTTTTATTGGACGCACCATGTAGATGATAATCATTCCTTTACAGAGTCCATACTAAGTTTATTCCTTAGAAGGGTTAACTTGTCTTTAGTAAGGGGTTTAGTGAATATATCAGCAAGCTGATTATCTGTGGTTACAAAATGTAGTTCCACAGTACCCTTCTGAACATGATCTCTTATAAAGTGATGCTTAATCTCTATATGCTTTGCCCTTGAATGCAATATGGGATTTTTAGAGAGATCTGTGGCAGCTTTACTATCACAGAAGATAGGAATGTTACTCTCATATATGCTGTAGTCCTCAAGTTGATGTTTGATCCATAAGATTTGAGAACAACATTTTGCAGTTGAGATATACTCTGCTTCAGCAGTGGAAAGAGCAATGGTTCCTTGCTTCTTGCATATCCAGGAGACTAGATTACCACCAATGAAGTGACACCCTCCACTAGTGCTTTTTCTTTCAATTCTATCTCCAGCATAATCAACGTCACAGTATCCAATTAGCCTGAAATCTTTCTGCCTTTTGAAAAATAAACCAAGATCAGTGGTTCCAGCAAGATATCAAAAAATTCTTTTAACAGCAGTTAAATGAACTTCCCTTGGGTCAGATTGAAATCTGCCACATAAGCATACACTAAACATGGTGTCAGGTCTGGACGCTGTGAGGTATATGAGTGATCCTATCATTCCTCTGTAAAGAGTGTTATCTACTTTCTTTGAGTTGTCGTCCAGTCCAAGTACTGTTGTTGGATGCATAGGTGTTCTCATAGGTTTTGCGTCGTCCATCTTGTACTTCTTTAGTAGCTCTTTTACATACTTAGTTTGATGTATGTATATGCCCTTTTCAGTTTGTTTGATTTGAAGTCCAAGGAAGAATCTCAGCTCTCCTATCATGCTCATCTCAAATTCTGTTTGCATTAGTTTGGCAAATTCTTCACAGAGAGACTCATTAGTGGCACCAAAAATGATATCATCAACATATATTTGTGCGATAATGAAATCAGAAGAGTAGTCTTTGCGAAATAATGTAGTGTCTACTTTTCCTCTAGAGAAATCATTTTCTGACAGAAATGAGCTGAGTTTTTCATACCAAGCTCTAGGAGCTTGTTTCAACCCATATAAAGCTTTGTTAAGTTTGAAAACATGATTTGGAAAAGCATCACTTTCAAATCCTGGGGGTTGTTCCACATAGACTTCTTCCTTTATGAGTCCATTGAGGAATGCACTTTTTACGTCCATTTGATATAGCTTCATATTGCTATGAGCTGCAAATGATAGTAAAATGTGAATTGCCTCTAGACGTGCAACATGAGCATAAGTTTCAGTATAATCTATACCTTCCTGTTGTGAGTAACCTTTTGCTACCAACCTTGCTTTGTTTCTCACAACATTACCTGCTTCGTCCAGCTTGTTTCTGAACACCCATTTTGCTCCTACAGCTTCTTTGTCGTTGGGGAGTTCTACTAGCTTCCAGACATTGTTCTTTTGAAATTGGTCAAGTTCTTCCTGCATTGCTTTGACCCAGCTTTCATCTTCTAAGGCATCGTCCACAGTCTTAGGTTCTATTTGAGATATGAGTGCTGTGTGACCATGCTGTCGTTGAAGTGATGATCTGGTTTTGACTCTATCTTTTGGATCTCCGATGATTTGCTCCTCTGGATGATGTTTCTTCATTTGCCAGTTGCGTCCAGTAGGTTCTCTTTGTTCTGCTACTGGACCGTCCAGTGATGCAGTGGACTCTTCAACTGAGACATCTTGATTGGACATATCTGATGACTTACTTGCATCGTCCAATCTAAGATCTGCAAATGATTTGTCTAGCTCTGATAATTCCTTATCAGGCTTGTTGTCATTGAACTTCACATGGATAGCTTCTTCAACAACTAAGGTTCTACAGTTGTAAACTCTGTATGCCTTGGAAGTTTCAGAATATCCAAGCAATATTCCTTCATCACACTTAGAATCAAATTTTTCCAAGTTATCCTTAGTGTTCAGAATGAAACATTGACATCCAAATGGATGGAAGTAGGATATGTTGGGTCTTCTTCCCTTCCACAATTCATATGGAGTCTTTTTCAATATTGGCCTTATATAGATTCTGTTTTGTAAATAACAGGCAGTATTCACTGCTTCAGCCCAGAAGTGTTTAGGGGTTGAATTGTCATTCAACATGGTTCTGGCCATCTCCTGGAGAGACCTGTTTTTCCTCTCAACAACACCATTTTGTTGTGGCATTCTGGGTGTTGAGAAGTTATGAAGGATACCATTATCCTCACAGAACCTTTGAAAACTTTCGTTTTCGAATTCTCCCCCATGATCACTTCGGATAGAAGTAATGCATACTCCTTTTTCATTTTGAATCCTTTTACAGAATTTCTAAAAAACCTTGAAGGACTCATCTTTGTGAGATAGGAACATGACCCATATCCATCTAGTATAGTCGTCCACTATAACCAATCCGTATCTTTTACCACTTACTGAGGCTGTTCTTGTGGGTCCAAACAGATCAATATGTAACAGCTCAAGAGATCTAGAAGTGGAAACAATGTTTTTACTTTGAAAAGAACTTTTCACTTGTTTCCCTTTCTGACAAGCTTCACAAAGAAGATCATCTTTATATGACATACTTGGTAGTCCTCTTACGAGGTTGTGCCTATTCAGCTTTGATATTAACCTCAAGCTTGCATGACCAAGTCTTTTATGCCATAACCAATGATTTTCTTGTACTGAAACTAGGCATGATACATTTTGACTTGACAATTCCCCAAGTTTAATCTTATACAGATTACCTTGCCTCTTTGCAGTAAAGAGAGAGGATCCATCAGAGTTTTTGACTGTACATTCACCTTTGTTAAAGGCAACATCATATCCACTGTCACATAATTGGCTTATGCTAAGTAGATTGTGTTTAAGACCTTTAACATAAAGAACTTTATCAATACAAGGATAGGGTGGTATACCAATCTTACCTACGCCAGCTATCGTCCCTTTCAGATACCCTCCAAAAGTAACTGTCCCACCAGTCTTGGGTAGGAGGCTTTGGAACATACACCTTTCTCCTGTCATGTGATGTGAGCACCCACTGTCCAGGTACCATGATTGGAATTTCTTTCCTGCTGTTAAGCATGTCTGCAACAGGAACAATTTTATCTTTAGGTACCCAGATTGACTTGGGTCTTTTTTTGTTAGCTTGAAGGGCATTGGATGCTCCCTTCTTAGGCAGGTGTCTGCATTTGGACGTTATATGTCCAGGTTTCCCACAGAAGTAGCAAACATCTATTTCCTCGTCATGAATATATTTCTTTCCCTTATATCCATGTCCTGACCTGTCATTTGGTCTCTTACAACCTTCATATTTTAAAAGCTTTTTGAGGTTGTCAGAGCCCTTAACAAAGTTTGACAGATCCTTCTTTAGGCTGTCAATTTCTTCATGAAGTTTTACAACATCATGTGGTTGACCTCTTAAGGAAGTATCTGTTTCAACTTTTAGAAGCTTCTCAACTAGCCTTTTGTTTTCTGCGTTGAGATTTCAAATCTCTATGGAAAGATTCCTTTCTCTAGTCCTTGAATCCTCACAGGATTTATGGGCTCGAGCAGCATCATTCCAGAGAGTTCGCCTCTCTGCGTTTGTAATTTCATTTTGCTCTGAGAGCTCTGTAAACTTTTTCTGTAAATCCTCCTTTTCACTTTCAAGTTGTTTGACATTTTTCTCTAAAACTTCTTTTTCTTTTGAAATAGATTTGGACGATTTCTTTAAAGTTCTGTAGGCCTTTGACAAAATAGAAGAGTTTGAAAGTAGCTCATGATAAGCTTCTTGAAATGAATCTATGTCATTAAAGTCTACCTCATCTTCTTCTTCTGGTTCAGAAGAATATGTTGAAGTGTCTGCCATCAGACATATGTGTGCTTCCTCTTTTTCTTCATCGTCCGATGATGAGTCATCGTCCAGGTCTTCCCATGTGGACATCAGAACTTTCTTGCCCTTTCCTTTGCTGAAGAATTTCTTCTTCTTGTCCTTGCTCTTGTCGAGATCTGGGCATTCTGATTTGAAGTGTCCTGGCTTTTTGCATTCATAGCATACGATTTGGCTCTTCTCCTTCTTTTCTTTGAAGCCTTTCCTGTTTAGGTTTCTCCATCTGGATCCACCTTTCTTCTTCCACATAGCATGTATCCTTTTGGATATAAAGGATAGTTCATCATTCTCGTCTGAGTCATCATCTTCATATTGTTCGGCTGATGATGTTTCAGCTTGCATGGCTTTGGACGATGATGCTTTCCTTTGCTTCTGGACGCTGAGCGCCAGAGACTTATTTTTCTTGCTATCACCATCTTGATGCAGTTCTAGTTCATGCACTTTGAGAGTTCCCACGAGTTCTTCTAGGGACATATTGTCCAGTTCCTTTTTTGTTCTTAAGGCTGTAACCTATGGTCTCCATTGCCTAGGCAAACTTCTTAGAATTTTGTAAATGTGTTCATAGTTATTATAATCTTTACCATGTGCTTTAAGTTCATTTAGTATGGTTTGAAACCGTCCAAACATACCTTGTATGTCCTCGTTTTCTTCCATACTAAACAATTCATATTGATGAGTGAAAAGACTGAGTTTGTTACGTTTTACCTGGGTGGAACCCTCATACGTTAACGCAAGAGTGTCCCACATTTGTTTTGCACTTTTGAGACTGTGCACCTTGTTGTATTCTTGCTCGCTTAGTGCACACATGATGATATTTCTAGCTCTGGAGTTGAGATGAAATCTTTGTTTCTGCTCCTCCGTCCATATAGCCTTTGGGATTTCGATGAGGTTCGCATCAAGTGGAATATAGTCGCCCATCTCCACAACGTCCCACATGTCAATATGGCTAGATTCAAAGAATGCTATCATTCTTTGTTTCCAGTAATCATATTTGACACCCTTGAAGAATGGTGGTCTGTTCACAGCTTGTCCCTCGTTTTCCATCTTTCTTAGGATCTTTCCTCTGTACTGCTAAGTACTCAACCCAAGAGGCCGAGCTCTGATGCCAACTGAAATACAGAGAAATACACTAGAAGGGGGGGTTGAATAGTGTGTTTATAATTTCTTCGAAAATCTTTAACAAATATGAAGATAGTATATCTTAAGTTTTACAAGAACTTAGTAAAACAGAAGATTATGCTATCGTCCAGCGGTTCAAAAGCAACAGTCCAATGAAACTTCTTTTTCTCGCTTTTCGTTAGAACACACGTAAAAGATTATCGTAGATAAAATGTGTAAAGAAACACTTTCGTAGTATGTTGAAAAGATAGTTTAAGAGATATGCAAATAAGATAGAAAGCTAGAGAATAGAACACTTAGTTTTATACTGGTTCACTCAACTGAGCTACGTCCAGTTCTCCTTCAAAAAACTTTTGAAGGGTTCTACTAATCAAGATCTGATTACTCTCAAGTATTCTAACCTTGTCACTTCTGGCTACAAGTATTCTCTAGGCCACTCCTGGCACACCTTTAATCTCCCCCTGAGATTAAAACAAACCCAAGTATTCTTTAACACTAAGCCACTCTTGGCTTTCCAAACAGAAATGTTTGAGTATAGAAAGAAAGAGTAACTCTCACAGAGAGGATATTTCAATAAACACGAATACACAGAATCGCTTAGCAAAGCTAAGTAGAAAGCTCTTTTTGCTTAAGTGTTGATCGTCCAGTCATTTTGACAGAGTTTCGGCTCTTTTTCAATGTTTTCGTCATTTTGATGTAGGAGCTGGTTCCTCTATATATAGGAAGCTTGGTGTAAAGTATCCGTTGTGGGATCTGTTCCTTTGCCAAAAGCGGTTCTCTCCAAAGCATGTGACCGTTGTCACATTTTGACTTGGGGTGGAGAAATAGAGGAGACAGTCGTACATGTAGCACCTCTGCTACTTGTACTTTTTCTACAGTCAGAAGCTTCTATGTTCCTGTTCAATACTATTCAAAAGTTCAAATAGATTTTCATGTTATAATGAGAGAGAATATTCGTTGCATAGCAGAGAATCTTCATCGGAAATGTATTGTTATATTATATTAATTTTAAGATAGAAAACATAGTGTGTAGCTTATACAGATATTGGACGCTCGCTTTTACAAGAGCATTGGACGCTCGCTTTTACAAAAGCATTGGACGCTCGCTTTTACAAAACATATCTGGACACTTTCCTTATTGAAACATAAAGTCGAGGTTTGAGAGATACAATACCATTGCGGCATTGGACGACGTAGATCCTATAACACTCAAACAAGACCATTAGATACTTCAAAATTTATCCTTTAATTGTTATCATCAAAACCGAAATCTGAGGGGTTGGACATTGTCCAAGGTCTTAGAACCTAACAAATATAAAGACAATTTTATTATTATACTACTTTACTAATAAAGATAACTTTTTTATATAAACTTTTGGTTCTAGATATATATAACATAAGTTATACATATGAAGCCATATACCTCCACCGCATTCACTAACACACACATATATGGACATGTGGCCCTCCTAGTTACCATTAATATGCCACTCTACATGGCTACTTGGTTGCAAAAGTAATGAGCTTATGATAGATCTTGTTAGTAGCATGTTCTTCACAGATTAAGCGAGGCCGATTAGATAGATCTTGTTCTCATTGCATGTGCAATCTATTACAATTTAAAAGTTTTCGGTTAATGAAATGCCTTAATCACATTAGTTAGATATATTTACATCTTATAATTTTTTTATATTTTTAATATAATAAATATTGTTTTATTATATTATAATTTTTATTTTGTTAATCGGTATTATAAAATACTTATTTGCATTTGCCACTTTAGATATTATAACTTTGACATGAACAAGGATCCTTATTCAAATTATTCCAAATCTATATACTTTATATGCTTTTTAAACTTTGACAGGATCAAGATCCTTATTGAAATTATTCAAAATCTATATAACTTCCCAGGGAGCTTGTCTGTCTATGTTTGCTAACTGCATTAACTTTTTCTCCAACACTCTTAAAAGCTAATAATAGGATGGTCACACGAATTTGGTATGCAACTACTTATCCTCATTATAATTACCATTTTTCTTTGGAAATTTGGTCTTCAACTTATAAGAGTACACAAGGTCAATGTTTTTGGTTAACAATATTCCTTAGATTAGAAGGGTGTGTAACAAATCCTTATCCTTCTCTGTTCACAATTGCAGGTTCCATTCATTGTGAGAAAGCAATAAAAAGATTTCAACAAAAAAGTTAGATTTTGTCAAAGTTGTCTAAATCTAGAGTACAGAGAAGATACTAGGAAATTTGTTCATAAGTGTTCTTGACATAAGTAATTAATTCACATGTTCCTTCTATTGCAAACACATATGAGGTGCAACAGAAATACAGGCCCAGATGCAAGCGTGGATGCAGTTCATTCAAACAGAGATGCAAGCGTGGATGCATTTCATTCAAATAGAGATATTGCCTGCCGTAGAGACACTGACCGTTCAAACAACTTAAGAAGATTGGAGAACATAAATAATGATGATGCTATTTCCCTTTAGTTTGATTAAATCATGTCTCTTATTTATCTTTTTGTAAGACACAACAAGAGAGTAGTTTTTTTTATTTATCTTAGTGTTTAAATTTATTTAAATTCAATTATTGTTACATTTTTTTATTTGATGTATGTTATTTGATACAAGATAGTTATTTGTTAAATTTCGAATATAAAGGTATAATTTGTATTTTGTAATCATATAAATTTTAATAACAAATTAAATTTTAAAAAATAATTTAATAGGGAATTTGCGTGGGAATAGCGTGGGATTCGCGAGGGACATTCGACAACTCATAGCGAGGGAATGGCGAGGGTAATTTGCAAGGGTTTGGCGAGGGATTAGCGGGGCTATGTTGTGAGGGATTTGTGAAGGTATAGCGAGGGATGTTTGCAAGGAATAGCAAGGGAATGGCGACTGACACTTTTGTGAGGGAGTTGCGAAGGATTTGCGAGAGAAACATTGTGACGGATTAACGAGGGATTGGCGAGGGAACGTAGTCGCTAATTAGCGAGGGAACTGGCCATGTTGGTCCATGTAATTAATGAGGCAATTTGCGAGGGATAGCGACGGAAATAGTGAAGGATTAGCGAGAAAAGTTTTCCCTCGCTAATTTGTGACTTGAATTTAGCGATAAAACATTCCCTCGCTAATCCCTCGCAAATGTGTCGCAATACCTTTTGCGAGGGATTAGCAAGTGATTAGCGAGGGATGTTCCCTCGCTAATCCGCAATTTTCTTATAGTGATGTAGTTGGACCTATTTTCATGTAATTACCACGTTTCTCTTTATTTAATTAAGTATTGTTATTGTTCTTCTTCTATGCTTAATGCTTGTGTTTTGCCCGATCAACCAATTGCATGATTCTATAATTTCAATTGTAATTGGAAAATTCTTTTGAATTTCGAACTGAAGAAGACAACCAATCATTTTTTTGCCTAGGGATAGGGTAAAAAGGATTGGTCATCACTAAAACCCTTTTTCCTAATGCAAGAACCTTGATTACACTAATTCAAGGGATTGATAGTGGAATCCAGGGACTTAGGTTCTTTCACTTAAAGGATTAAGGCTTGAATAAATTTGTGGGTTGATGATAACATAAATTTAATTGAATAAGAGTGAGTTGTGATTGCATGTTAAGAAGTCCAACGAAGTTATACCCTGGTGATTCATTTTAATTGATTTAGACCATGTTTTCTGTGCACACCAAGTGTTTGCTAAATTTCCAAACCAATTTTCTTCTCTATTCTCTTTTAATTTTTATGCTATTGCCTTTAAATTTGGTTACTAAATTTCTCAATATTCGTAGTCTATAATTATACTTTTAATTACCCAATTATTATACAAGTCCCTATGGAGACGACTTTACTTATCACTTTGGTTCACTTGCCAAAATCCCAACAAGTTTCTATCCAGGGAGTATAGTGAAAATGGCAGTGGAGCTTAAGGTTGGTATATATGAACCCTTAATTTAGAATTATTTTTGTTTGTCTTGATTCCATGCATGAAGAAGGGTTTGTAAAAAGGTGTAGGCCATGGTTTGGAATTGATGACTACCATTTGAAAGGTCCTTTTGGAGGGATCCTATTATCTGTTGTTGCCTCTGATCCAAATAAGGGCATGTTCCCTATAGTTATTACAGTGGTTCAGGTGGAGAGTAAGGATTTTTGGAGTTTTTTTTTTCCACTTTGGTACATGAAGCATTACAATTTGTTCCTCAAATGGAAGGATGAATGCTTAATTTTCATTTCAAATAAGCAAAACGTTTATAAATACTATTGTTTATTATAGGTCAACTTTTATTGTGTCCATGTATTGCAACTAATGTTCTTATATTTGTGTTTATAGGACATTACTTAGGTTGTGGAAGATGTTTTCCTATGCAAAACATAGGAGAGTTGTTTGAATCTTTTTATGATCATATGAGCTATTATCTATGATATGAATATGTGAATATAAATATATGTCCTTCGTTATCTCAATTTGTGAAATGTGATTATGTCATATGTGTATGTTACGTTACCATATTTTGGTGTTAGTTTGGGTTGACATAAAACATGTTTTATGTATGTTTGGTTACCATATTTTAGTGTCATATTGGGTTGGCATAAAATAGGTTTTGTGTATGTTTGGTTACGATATTTTGGTATCAGTTTGGGTTTGCATAAAACAGGTTATGTGTATGTATAGTTACCATATGTTGGTGTCAGTTTGGATTAGCATAAAACAAATTCAGTTTCTAAAATATATTTTTTTTTTACAGTGGAGGAGGCAACACTAAAAAGGTGCAGCTGCAAAGAATTAGACAGAGAATTTTTTTTTATCAAAAAGTGGTAATGGTTGTATTTTTGCAAACAATTTAGGTATAAGCCTGTTTTCTTAGGTGTAGGCCTCTAATTAGTAAACTTGTGCAGGGTCTTAGCTGTTTGGAGCAATAACTTCATATAGACATACTTGTGCATGGGTTGGTTTTTGGAGAACAAGTCGTTATTATTATTAGTACATCATGTACAAGGCTTCTTTTTTAGTATATTGGTTGTTATTTTGTACATGCACATGATTAGGCCATTTTTTGTTCATTTTAGTCCTTGTGGGTTTACGCCTCTCCATGCTAGATTTAAGGCCAACCCTACTCTTACGCATGCTTTCTCATTTATAAATGGGCAAAATAGAGTTCAAATTTGAGACACGTTCAAAGCGCAAGTTTCACCAAATTTTTATTAATTTTAAGGAAGAATGCATAGAAGTAAGGGCAAATTATGTTTTTAGTCCTTAAACTTTTACCAACTTTTGTTTTTAGTCCCTAAACTTTTATTTGATCAATATTGGTCCTTAATGTATATTTTTGTTTGGTTTTTGGTCCTTTCCATAGTCCTTTTGTTAAATGATGACGTGATAGTTAATTTTTAATTATTTTAAAATATTTGTGGTAGTTTTATTTTTCTGGCAGTTAAAAACTACGATAAATTATTTGGCAAACCTTTATAAACATATTGAACTATTTTCTGGTGGTTAAAAATCGTCAGAAATTGCTTAAATTTAGATATATGCATACTGGTGGCGCAAGACCATCATCAACTTATCATAAGAATCATGTCTAATGCCCTGCAAAATGGAAATAAGTAATAAACAACAAACAAGAACAACTTTCGTCCTGCAAAGTATTCAGAGAAGGAATCCTCCACCAAATGAGACAACCACTACAAGTTCGCCATGTCATCTGCCTCTAAAAATTGCAACTTTCGTCAACCACCAACGCATAACAATAACCTAAGAAAACAAAAAAAAAAAACTGAGAAAGAAAAAAGTACCAAAATGCTAAGCTCACTAGTGGGCATAGAGCTATAATCGTCTTTGAAAGCACAACGTTCATGGTTAGGGTTTTCTTGTTGAAGGGAGAAACATGAAGTGTCATGTTGTTCCTTTTGGACAAATTGCTGCGGTGCACCACCAAATGACCAAATCTAGTCTTGACGACCAGATCTACTCATGCACAAATAAAAGATCACTCCCCCGGAGGTTTTGTCCTATTGGAGAATCTAGAGCATGAAGGGGAAGACAGGGACGACAACGTCGTAGAGGAAGGGGGACCAGACAATGGTGTCGTGGTGGCCTTGGAAGGTGGGCGGAGGGCGGTGGCGAGGGAGACCTGCTAGCCACGGTAGGCAGCTTAAGCGAGGTTAGGGTTGAAGGAAGAGAGGGTGACTTGCATGGTGTGGGTGAGGGTGAAGGTGTTGGGGGTGGGGGAAGGCACGTCACCGATGGAAGAGAGGTTGAAGGCATAGATGTTGGCGTCTTGGAGGATGAAACAAGATTTGGTGGGGTGGAGGATGATCCAAATGAGGAAGATTACCCTTTTTTTTTTTAATTTTATAATTTTGTGAATGAGTGATATATTAGAATGAATAAATGATGATTATGGCTTTCCTGTTTGTTTTGAGGTTCAGATTTTGTCCTATTGGATTCAATTTGGTTCAAAATTGAAAGTATCTTTAGCGTTGGGGTTTTTTGGCTACCGTGTTAAAAATGCCTATTTATGTAATTTCTGACGGTTTTTAACAGCCAAAAAATGGTTAAACATATTTTCGGTGTTTTGCCAGAAATTTTTTCGCGGTTTCTAATTGCCAGAAAAAAAAACAACACAAATTAGTTGCCACGTACGTCACCATTTAATGGAGAGACTTGACGGTAGGAACCAAAGACCAAATAGAAAAATAGATTAAGGACCAAGACCGGTCAAATAAAAGTTTAGGGATTGTTGGCACTAAAAATGTTTGCTTTTGAGGCTAGTCGTTTATCATCAGCTAATGGCTAATTCAATCGACTAATTTAGTCGATGGCAGTCAACTAATGCAGATTAATCTAAATGAATTCTAGCTTGACCCAGTGCTAAAAATGACCAACGACTAAAATAGTTGTATTTGACGATTTACAACTAAAACAATTGTTTATGTCGACTGTCACCTATTTCTTTCAGCTAGCACAGTAGAATTGGACTAAGAAGCGGCTCAAAATCAGACCTATTTAAGGGAAAACCAAATTGAAGGGAGGATTTGAACATGGAAGTAGTTGCAAGCAGTGTTTCCAAGGCTAAATGCACATGAAGCCATGATTTCCTAAAAAGTAGGAGAAATGGGTAGTGGAAGTTAACAACTATTTTTTCTGAATGAAGAATGAAGTAAACAGAGGTCAAAACGTGAGAAAATGTTCAAGACAGTTTTCAAATGTGGGTAGTTATTAGAAAATCGACTGATGCTTGTAATTGCTTAAAAAACATTATAAATAGTAGGAAACACGATGTAAACGAGGTCCATGACCATCATCAATCAAATTTAGCTTCTTTTGCCCAGATATATGATTTCATTTACTGCCTTTATTGCTTTTAATTGCTTTCTTTTTACTTTCAAGCACTTTACATTCAGCTGTTTACAATATTTCTTTACCGCATATTCACATAGGAGTAGTTTAACGTAGAAAATTAACCTCAGAGTCACAACTGCTAGAGAGCTCTTTGAAGTGGTCCAGGAACCTGATCAAATAAACAAAATCCTTTCCTTGAGTCAATCGTTTAAGTAGAAATGTTACACCAATATGGACTAACAACAAAAGTTAGTAAAAGTTCAAAGACTAAAAACATAATTTATCCTATAAATAATTATTTGCAGTTTTTGTCTGGATGTGGATATAAAAAAGAAGGATTATCCATATATGATATTTGATAAGATATAGAAAAGAAGGATTATCCGTAGATGAGAGCAGGAGATTATGTAAAGGGTCTCAGTTTTCTTTTTAATTAAAAATTTACGTATAGAAGAACGAAAAGACGAGAAGAGAGAAGAGGGAGAACCAGTACTCATCATCTTCGTGCTTTCTCATGTGAAGGAGTAAGCAAATTTCTTATCCTCTTTGTACGTTCAATATTCTTGTTTGGTCCCGTTGGTAATCCTCATGTTTTGTTTGACATAAAACATCACGCGCACAACTCTTCTTTCTCAAACATTGCATTCAAATCAGTTCAGTTACGTACAGAATAGAACTTAATAAGCATCTTTCCTTTAAAAAAACAAACCATCTCCACTGTACCCCAGCCACAAAAACCACAACCTCAGTGTTTCTAAAACAGCTTGCACCTTCACACTCCTTCTATGGCTGCATGCCTCATTTCTTGAGTTCTGAACATTGTTTTTCACGACTAGATAGAAGAGAATCAAATAATGCATCAAATTATTCTAAAAAATATAATTAAGTGGAGATCAATATAATCTTTAAAAATTATAGAAATGTAATTTTGATTCTGGAAATTGCAAAAATTCTAAACATAGTATTTTAATTCTTGAAATTAATAACAGCGACTATTTTAGTCTGTAATATTATTAAACCACAGTTATTTTAGTTTTTTAAATTTAAATAATAAAAAATTAAATAACTCACGTTTAATAATTTAAAGGATGAAAATAATATTTTTATAATTTTAAATTTAATTAATTAGCCTTTAAAACTTTAAGAACTAATTTAAGTATATTATTTGAAGGGAATCTCTCTCTACTTTTATTTTTTTTATTGATTAGGTTTATTTATTTACGTCAGTACTTTCTTAAGGCCAAGGTCATTGTCCTTAAATTAGATTTAAGTGTTATAGCATGTTTTGGCTAAAAAGGTTTAAAAAATAGTGTAGGTTTTACCATTTTAAAGAAAGGGATGCAAATCTCATCGGTTAAAATGAAAATATATCGCGATTTAAAATAATAATTAAAATTAGGTAACTAAATTAAATACAAATAATTAAAATGAAATAAATAAAACAAAGTAAACTATAAGTAAAATAAAAGGAAATAATAATAATAATAATAATAATAATAATAATAATAATAATAATAATAATAATAATAATAATAATAATAATAATAATAATGCCTTTTCTAAAATAAAAAAATAGTCAAAATACTAGAATATAAAAACTATTTTTTATACTGTAGGAGTCATTTAAAATCATTTTGTGATTTTTGTGTTAGTTCTCAAAGAAAGACCTTGGAATACTATAGCAGTCAACCAGTGTAGGTCCTATTGTTTTGTAAGCTTCCCACTAACTTAAAGGTTGTGTCCGCCATGTGTTTAAAGAAAGGCTCAATTATTAAAATCGATACCTTTTATTTGGTTCGTACCCTATCCTTTATGTATCTTTATGTCCTTTAAATAATTTGCTTTTCAATTTCAACTTTTAACTGTGCAACAATTTGCAAAAGAAGCTCGAGTTTTAAAAATGGAATATTAATTATCTATTCTTAATTACCATTATTTTTTTTATATATCCCCCACTATAATTTATTAGTGAAAAGATAGACACTATCATGTTTGTCTAATCATATTTTTTATTCTTTATGATTTTTTTTTCATATTTTTTATATATTGAATAGTACAGTAAGAAAGAAATAATTAAATTAGATGCTTAAAACATGATCGATAATGAGGTGATTCGCAATATCGGGTAAAGAATTCAAAAAAATGTACACATAAGAAGTGGATAAGAACTTTATAATTCTTACAGATAATAAAAATTAGTGGTGAAAGAAGTGAATAATAATGTTTTCAATTCTTATTACTCTTCTTTCAATTTTTTAATAAAGGGAATCGTGTTTTGAAATTTAGGACAAATGCGGCTGCAAGTACAGTAATCATGCAATATTGCGCCTCAAGATAATCATATTGGAACCCTAATTCAAAACTGTGAAGTTGATATGACTTTTTTCCTATAGCTTAAGTGAAGCTCAAAAGTGTGAAGCCTGTGGAATAAATTATTCCAGCAGATTCAATGGGTGTGTTTTTCAAAGGTTAGTTTTCTTTTTTCTTTTTTGTCATGTATATTTACAAAAAAAAAAAAAAGCCTTCATCCCTAATGAAAATTTATCGTGCAGTAGTTTTAGTCTTGTTCATATTTGAATCAAGATAAAACTCAAATCAAGTTCTTTCATTATATTATTGCTATCAAATTCTCCAATCCAATGATGACATGTTAATATTGTTTCCAAAAAAATTCTCATGATATTTAATATTGGAGAGAAAATTCACATGTCATCATCCTTTGATTGAAAATTTTGATAACAAGGGTATAAGAAACTTGATGCAAACCTTTGAGGTATATTCTGCTAACTCTTATCCATCATGGTTTGCTATCAAACTAGGGAAACGACTTGTTTTCATATACATGTGGCTGTGGTGGAGTACTTGTATTCGCATTAAATTAGCAAATGACACTCTGCATCAAGGTGATACACTAAACCACACATCAGAGCTACATTCCAAAAATGGCAAATTTCGTTTATGTTTTTCTGATACAAATCCTGAGAACCTTGTTAACTTAGTTATACGTGAAAACGAGTACAATTTCCTAGCGTGGATAGCAAATAGAAAACGACCTGTTGAGCATGACACTGCAGCTCTATCACTGAACAACTCTGGTGTGCTGAAAATAGAATCCCAAAATGTGAAACCAATAATCCTTTACTCTCCACCTCAAATTACCAACAATTCTGAGTGTGTTGCAGATCCCATGTTAACTAATGATATGACCAAAATAATGAATATAAGTAACAGGCAACCCTTAACTCATGACCAATTTACTTTTAAGGTTGAGTTAGGTCCAAACCCAAAATGTAAGAACACCGTGGCCGTGATGTTGGACACGGGCAACTTTGTGCTTCAACAAATTCACCCCAATGGGACAAGGACTTTGTTGTGGCAGAGTTTTGATTACCCCTCTGACACTTTGATTCCTGGGATGAAATTAGGTATTAATCACGGAACAAGTCATAAGTGGTCACTTACTTCGCGCTTGACTAGTTCACTCCGAACACCTGGTGCATTTAAGCTTGAATGGGAACCCATAAAAGGAGAGTTGATCATCAAGAGACATGACAAAGTGTATTGGCAAAGTGGGGAATTGAGAAACAATAGGTTTGAGCACATTCCAAAGGAAGTCCAACGGTTTTATAATTACACCGTTTTGTCTAATGAGGATGAGAATTCCTTAACGTTCTCAACTCTGAATGGCAAGTTTATACATTGGACTTTGTTGGAATCTGGGAAATTAAGAAGTAATGAAGGAGATATTGCAAGGGCTGATATGTGTTATGGATATAACACTAATGGGGGGTGTCAAAGATGGGAGGATATACCCCATTGTAGGGATCCTGGTGATGTATTTGAAAAGAGGACGGGTAACCCCAAACATGATCATGTGATCAATGAACCAAATGTGAGTTATGGGTGCAGTGATTGCATGGCTAGTTGCTGGAGTAACTGCAACTGCACCGGATTCCAAAAATATTATCGTAATGGAACAGGATGTGTGCTTTTTCTATGGACATCTATGGAAGATGTTGCTATTGATAGCAGTGATGACAGTTTTTACATGTTGGTAAAGAAAAGCCGGCACAATGGTAAGTCTACTATGATTTCACAAATTCAAGCTGCACTTTTTCGTTCGAGTAATGATATATGAACACTCATATATCATAAACACCTATTTGATACTCTTTCTTTTTCTCTATATTTTTCTTCTTATCAAATCATATCATCTATCATACCTGTACTTTTTTCTCTTCTCTCTTTTTCTCTCTCAAGGTGTCTGATAACATCAGGGTGTCTATGCATCTTTATTCTTTTCTTTACTAAGAAATGCTAGTAACACAGTTAATAACTTTTTGTTTCTAACACGCTCTTCAGTGTCCATTAATTATTAGTTAAAATTCATGTGAGTCTCACTAATAATGTGAGTCTCATTTCCTATTTAACAGGTCCTATTTCCAAACTATATATTGAGATTCACATAAGTTTCAACTAATAAAAAGAAGTATTGAAAAGAAAATATTAGAGACTGTGCCGCTAGGACTTTCTCTTATATATTTCTTCTCCAAACTACTTTCATATTTCAACAATATTGATATATATGTACAATATTTTTATACCTGTTGACATTGTAAAAATGTCTATTTCATCACGACATTCACTATTTGACACACGTGTAAAAATGGTGTACAAAAAAATGTTGTCAAATCATCATTTTCCAAGTTAATATAGTAGTTAATCACATATAGTCTGTGAGAAATAAGAGACTACATTTGAAATCTTTGCTAGACTTTTGTCGCAATTGAACAAAAGCAGTCATTTCAATTTTTTTAGACTTCTATGTGTCCAAATAGAAAGCTGTTCTAGTGCTTCGCATAATAATGTTGAAAATATTTTTAAAAAATAAAAGTATTTTTAATTAGCATTTAAGGATCTTTTGTAAGTACTTTGTGCAGGTACAAGAAAGTGGATATGGAGAAGTGCTGTAATTGCAATTGCTCTACTCTTAATTTGCCCATTGATTCTATGCATAGCCATAAGGAACCGAAAATCTATGCTTGAAGGTAGCCAGATACACTTCAAATACATTCTATTAAATAGTTATAAACACATTCCTTTGATCCTAACGTTCTTCAATTATCTTTATATGTTTCATCTAAATATAGAGAAGAAAAGAAAAGGAACAAAGACTGGGATGGTAAATTTAGCAGCTTCCAATGAACCTTTCAGTATTGAAGACCTTGAAAAGGATTTAAGCAAGGAGCATGAATTGAAGATATTTAGCTTGACATCAGTTGCGGTGGCAACAAATGACTTTTCTTCTGAAAACAAGTTAGGAGAAGGAGGTTTTGGACCTGTTTATAAGGTAACATGAAATCATTGAAGTTATACATCCAAGTATCTAACAAGTTTTTTTTTTATTTTTTTTATTTTTTTTATAATACTAGTGATTTGATTTTGTTTTCCACTTCAGGGAATCCTACCAACAGGAGAACAAGTTGCTATAAAAAGACTTTCAAAAAAGTCTGGACAAGGATATGCTGAATTTAGGAATGAATTAAGTCTCATATGTGAACTACAACACATGAACCTTGTTCAATTAATTGGTTGTTGCATTGATGAACAAGAGAGGATTCTGATTTATGAGTATATGCCAAACAACAGCTTGGGTTTCTATATATTTGGTAAGGAATATGCGAAGTCTATTTAAGTATTTCTTTGGACACAAACATAAAATTTGTTTATGTTATTATGTACTATGTACTTCCGTCCCTATATATAAGATCCTTTCAACTAATTCACAACTTTTAAGAAAATTAGTTAATTTAATTAATCCTATTAAATTTATCAATTATTTATACTACTCTTCTAAAATTATCCTTCATTTCTCTCTCCACTTAATTGCTTCTCACCTAAGAGTAATTAATGTTTAAAGAGAGAATATTGTAATTAATGAAGGATACCATAGGAAAAAAATAATTAATGCATCAAACAATTAGAAGAGAGTCTTATAAAAAGGGACAAGCAAAAAAGTAAAAAAGGGTTTTATATATAAGGACAGAGGTAGTAGCAAGGAAGCACATATGCAGGGAAACTGAGTATTCTCAATGAGATTCTTTAATCTTCACTAATATATTGTTATAGATACTAAATTGATTTATGTTTCCCAAACATGAACATAACAAAGTATATATGCTTTATTTCACTAATCGATCATACTAAGAAGAAAAGACATTTAATTTAGATTCGGCACTCTTGTATAGTATATATTCTAACACAAATTAATTTGTATCCATTTGGAAGATTCTACTAGAAAAATGTTGCTAGATTGGAAGAAGCGCTTCAACATAATAGAAGGAATTTCTCAAGGATTACTCTATCTTCATAAGTATTCAAGAATCAAAATCATTCATAGAGACTTGAAAGCTAGTAACATACTTCTTGATGAGAATATGAATCCAAAAATTTCAGATTTTGGAATGGCAAGAATGTTCACACAACAAGAATTCTCAGCAAATACCAACAGGATTGTTGGAACATAGTGAGCTTGCTAATCTCTTTTGTCCAAAATGTTCATGAATATGTAAATAAAGTTTATTTTTGTCTAGTTATAAATATTTTTTCTTGTAGTGGTTACATGTCTCCCGAATATGCCATGGAAGGAATTTTCTCGACAAAGTCTGATGTTTATAGCTTTGGAGTTTTGATGCTTGAAATTGTTAGTGGAAGAAGAAACACTTGCTTATACGATAGTGGCCGCCTACTAAATCTAATTGGACATGTATGTAATTTAAGTTTCATAGTTCTTTTAAGAGTAAATCATCAATTTCATCTTTGAAATATATTATTCTCTCTCCTAAATGGTCTCCTACAGTAAAAAATAAAATTTAGAAATTGTACTATAAGTAGTTTCCAAATATAAAAACTTCTTCAAATTAGTCCTTAAACTTTACTGAAATACATCAACTTAAGTCCTAAAGTGATGAGTATTCAATACTTCAGAAATTACTTAATTTTATTACGTCAAGAACCATTTAGGAGAGACATTAATGCTTTGAAGACAAAATTGATGGTTTATCCTTCTTTTATCGAATATTTTTCCATATGTCTAATTTGAACCAAATTATTAACAGGCATGGGAGTTATGGAATGAAGGTGTGCCTTTACAGCTATTGGATCCATCACTTAATGAATCCTTTGATCCTGATGAAGTACAAAGATGCATTCATGTTGGCCTCTTATGTGTAGAACAATTTCCAAATGATCGTCCTACAATGTCTGCTGTCATATCAATGTTAACAAACAACAGTACTGCACTTACGTTACCTCAAAGGCCTGCTTTCTATATTGGAAAAGAGATCATTGTGGAAGACTTATCTTATGAAGAGCTCAACACTTGTTCTACCAAAGAATCTTGCTCTATACAAGAAATGTTTACTTCCTCTGAAGTATAATCAAGGTAAATAATTTGCTGAATACTTGTTCATGGCAAATAGTATTTAGGGACATTTGTTTTTTTTACCAGTAGAGACATTAATTTGTTAATGCTTAAAAAGGATATGATTCTGTTATGTCCCTTTTTTTATAGCATTTTTAAGAAGTGACTACTTTTAACTTTTGAAAAAAACTTTAAAGCATCCTTTTCATGTTTGAGGAGTGCTAGCAAAACACTCATTTTAACACACACTTCAAAATTAGTTGAAATTTGTTGAAAACTAGAATATTAACCTGTGCATAGCACAGTCAATGGAAAAAAAAAAAAAAGCAACTCAATATTTTAATTTTAATAAAAATTAATTTAGTTTAAAACTGTTGAATTATTGCAACAACGAAAGAGAGAGAACATATAGGGTAGAAAAATTGGCATGAAATTTATGATGACACTTGTCCATCATAGTCTGGACAGATTTTATATAATTATAGATTACAAGATCGGGAGAGAGAATCATTAAATGAGAAGTAAAATCCACCAAAATTTGTAATTTTCAATAAATTTTAGCCAATAATAGAGAGTTTTCAAAAGAGCATGTTAGAGAGTGTATTACTAGCATTTCTCAAGTAAGTATTACATATTTTCTTTCCCAAAAGCTGCAACAAACTATTGAAAATTTTAAAAAAAAATTCAACTCTCATAAAATAATTTTGAATGTCTAATTGAACAACTTAAAATAGTTAGAAGTTACAAATATCTCAATGAACTTTTAAAATATTATCAACTATCTTTCCAAACCATAATCAATTTTGAAAGAAAAATATAAACAATGTTTTTGACGTATAGATTTTTTTTTTTTTTTTTACAGAGACAACATATATTTTGCATGGGAGACAATCTTGCTCGTGCTGGTAGGACTATTATCGGTGAGAAAACTCTTTATACGAGTATTTAACTCAGCTACATATTCAGGATTTGAACTCGAGAACATTAGCTAAGATAAAACAGCTCTATACTAATTGATTCACATACTTGGTGGTATTTCTAACATATACATAAAATTAGACCACACAATACACTATTTAGAGAAGATACAAAGTTGAGAATAACTAAAATGAGATTGTGACCCACACAATGCCCGGGTGTATGAATAAAATCATTGAAAACTTTATATATCATTGAAAAATATTATATTCGTATTGTAAATATAATACACGGAAATATGTTTATATTAATTACATAGAATTTTTTGTTTAATTACACTTTTAGTTCTTTAATTTGAATAGTGTGTAATTTTGGTCTTTTAAGGTTTTTCCAAGCCAATCTAGTCCATCTATTTTTAAAATAAAGCAAATGTGGTCCTATTATTAATTTTCTTTTACCTAAAGCCCTTAAATTCTCATTTCTTTTACTCCAAATCTTCATAATTCAAATTGATTAAATCACTTTAATCCATCCACTCAAAAACCATGGGTGAAAATATCAAATTTCACCAAAAAAAAAAAAAACAAACTTTTCCCTTTTCAAATCCTATTGTCACGTCCTATTAATACGTGTCAATAACAATATAGTTTTTAAATTTTTTCAAATTTTAACTAAATTTATGTGTCCTAAACATTTTAAATTATTTCGTATGTCAAATCTATCATAATTTTAAATTGCTAACCGTTTAGGCATATGAAATTTTAGTTTTCACACTTGTTCCCTCTTAATGTGCTTACCTAAATGAAATATAATTATTTTTTGGACATGCATATTAGAATATGTGAACTATAATAAAGAACAAATAAATTATTTGGCTTGCGTATGCATATCAACATTCAACACCAATTATCTATTCCATGTGATTTATTTAAAATTAAAATGTACTTAAGGACACTTAATGTAAGGCTTAATGAAATAAAGCAAGTGTACTAAATTTGTACAATTCTATGACACATAGTTGAATTGCAACTAGATTAATTTCTAGACAACATAGTTAGTTCTCTATTTAGATGAGTCGGGTATATACTACAGGGGTTTAGGGAATTCCTTTGGTGAAGTCTAGACACAAATATTCTCTAAGCCACTTCTGGCTACAACTAGTATTCTTTATGTCACTTTTGACACACCTTTTAATCTCCCCTGAGATTAAAAAAACACGTAAGTATTCTTTGATTAGATAATAGTTTGAATGAATATAGATTCAAAATAACTCTCACAGAGAGAATATTACAATGTAAATAGAATACAAAAGCTTTGCTAGGCAAAGTGATTTCTCTTTGAGCACAAGTGTAGATTGTCCAGAGATTTTAGCAGAGTTTCAGCACTTAGAAAATTATTGATAGCTTCGTTGTTGATTTTGTGTGCATGCTCTTCTATTTATAGGCTTCATGAAAATGTATCCGTTGTGGGGATTGGAGCCTTCGAAAATATATGTTCTCTCACAATCATGACACCGTTACCACATGTCAACTTGAGGTGGAGAGAAAAGGGGACAACAATATTGTCCTTTCTGAGCGCCTCTTCACTACTTGTACGAAGAAGATTCTCTTTCCAGAAAATGCTTTTTTGTCGCCTGTCTCAGTACACTTTTGAAATTCGAATAATTAGTCATTTCAAAAAGAAAGGAGGGAATAAATGTACAACCTTTTCAATGTGAAATCATCCTCGAAATGTAAAAGAGTATGAACATAAGAGAGTGGACACTTTATAACTTAGATAACGCTTTGTGTAAGTTATTAGCTCCTTTTGGATGCTCAAAAGATTATAGTGTATTGCACACTGGTTTTCACAATAAGTTTGGGCACTTGTTTGTTAACAACGCGTTGGATGCTAGATGGTTCATTATAAAAACAAGTTCCATGTATATGATTGGACGATATAGAGAGTGTTCTGTGTAGAGTTTAAGTAAAGAGATTAATTACAATACCATAGGTGTATTCCCTGTAATACTCAATTAAACTCATAAGATACTTCAAAATTTAATATCATTTGTTATTATCAAAACCATAGATTTGAGGGGTTAGACATTGTCCAATGTCTTTGGTTCTAACAAGTTATTCTAATTTACAAATTTGAGGGATAGGTCCATTACATGTTGATATGTTATAGTGAGTTTAACATTCATTTAATATGCATTTATGAATGTAATACATCATAAAACAGAAAACTAACCAAAAGAGTGATATATTTTTTAATCACATGTCTCATTTTAATTTGGATAAAAAAGGAAATGAAACAAGAAAACATAAAATAATATAAAAAAAAAGTTTACTACATGAATTTGGATTTTTTTATTTGCTGGTCCCTTCTAGCCTTGGTGAGTCATTGCCTCTCCATATTAGGCTCATGGCCAACCCTACTTTTACACTTGGTTTCTCATTTATAAATTGGGCAAAGTAAAGTCCAATGAAGTTAAGTATGTCTTTGGAGACATGTTCAAAACACAAGTTTCACCAAGTTTTTAGGTTAATAGTTTAATTGATTTTTACACTGGTAGCCAATTACAATTGATGGTATGTGTGTCTTTTATTAGGTTAAAACTCAAACTTTTCAAAGATGTAGCATCTTGTGATTAATTAATGGTGTAAAAAATATTTATACTATCAGTGCATACCAATTAAATCCTGATGTTAATTTTGCCTTTAAAAAAAAATCCTTATGTTAATTTTAAGGAAGAATGCATGTATAGAAGTAATTATTTGTAGTTTTGTTTGGATGTGGATCAAGTCTTTTTCGCAGAATATTCAAACAACTCTTCTTCTCAAACATTGCATTCAAACCAGTTCGCGAATGCATAACACACAAAAACCACAAATATATATATATATATATATATATATATATATATATATATATATATATATATGAAAGCTTGTACATGTTCTCACAAGATATTTTTTTTGGTGAATATGTTCTCACAAGATATAAATCAACACTATGTAAGGCTTATTTTATTGTGTTTTGATTTTTTATTTTTAAAACTATTCTGCACAATAGTCTTGAACAACTATTTTTCATAAGGAAATAAGAAAAAAATATTCGGTAAGTTTTAAATTTAAAATGATTTTAGACATGTAAAAAGTGGGAAAAAAAAACTGCTCAATAAATTTTATTTATAAAGTATGTTTTAATAACTGAATTAAATAGAAAATCCGTTTGATCATATTTTAATTTTTTTGTAGGATTTTATGAAATCAAAGAAAAAAACTGGATATATATTTGATATAATAAGAATAATACTGAAATCAATTATATTACAAACTTGTTGTAGTAAATAAATTATTTAAAAATAAATACATAAATATTTTTAAGAAAAGTATAATTAAATCTAATTGATAAAATAAGGTTTATTATCATAATTAATCCAATCAGTTTAACTAATTATTATCCTAATTATAATTAATTAATAAATAAGTTGTATAATCAAATGGTAATTAATAAAGGTCTACACTCTACATATGTGCCCTTAACGAAAAAAATCTCTCTTTTTTTTTATCTGTAGTTATTGAAGACAGGTACCAGGAGAAGGTTTACAACAACTTATGCACCCTTAATGAAAAAAATCTCTTCTTTTTATTATGTTTTCTTTTTTTCAAAAATTAAAAAACAGAAAAATAACTTATAATTGATTTTATTTTTTAGTTTAAGAACAATTAAATTCGAAATAGTTTTAAAAATAATTTTTAAAAAGAATCTACTCAATTTTTTCCCCCTAAAACAGTAAGCAAATTAGATCTTAATAAGCATCTTTCTTCAAAACGACAAACCACCTCCACTGGGCCCCAAAAACCATCATCTCACACACAGAAAATATACACACTTCTTCGCAAGAACCAACCACTCTCTGCCACCAGCTTGCACCTTCACACTCCTTCTATGGCTGCATGCCTTATCTCTTAAGTTCTGAACACCGTTTTTCACGACTAGATAGAAGAAAATCAAATAATGTATCAAATTATTCTAAAAAGTATAGTTAAGTGGATATCAATTTACTCTTTAAAAATTATAAAAAAGTTGTTTTGATTCTGGAAGTTGCAAAAGTTATAAAAAGATTATTTTAATTCTTGAAATTAATAACAAAAATTATTTTAGTCTGTAATATTATTAAACCACGGTTATTTTAATTTTTTTAAATTAAAATAATAAAAATAAAATAACTCAAGTTTAATAGTTTTAAGGATTAAAATATTATTTAATAATTTTAAATTTAAATTAATTAGTATTTAAGACTTTAAGAACTAATTTAAGTCTATTATTTGAAGGGAAACTCTCTCTACTTTTTTTTTTTTTTTTATTGATTTGGTTTATTTATTTAGGTCAGTACTTTCTTAAGGCCGAGGTCATTGTCCTTAAATTAGATTTAAGTGTTATAGCATGTTTTGGCTAAAAAAGGTTTAAAATCAGTGTAGGTTTTACCATTTTAAAGAAAGGGATCTAAATCATCTGTTAAAATAAAAATATATCGTGATTAAAAATAATAATTAAAGTTAGGTAACTAAATTAAATAAAAATAATTAAAATGAAATAAATAAAAAGAAGTAACTATAAGTAAAAATAAAAAAAATAAAAATTGAATATTAATAATCCATTTTCTAATAGGAGTCATTTAAAATCATTTTAGTGATTTTGTGTTGGTTCTCAAAGAAAAATATCTTGGAATACTATAGCAGTCAAATAGTGCGGGTCCTATTGTTTTGTAAGCTTCCCACTAATTTAAAGGTTGTGTCTGCCATCTGTTTAAAGAAAGACTCAATTATTAAAATCGATGTCTTTTTTTTGGTTCATACCCTATCCTTTATGTATCTTTATGTCCTTTAAATAATTTGCTTTTCAATTTCAACTTTTAAACTGTGCAACAATTTGCACAAGAAGCTCGAGTTTTAAAAATGGGATAATAAATATCTACTCTCACCGTGATTTTTTATATATCCCCCACTATAATTTATTAGTGAGAAGATAGACACAATCATGTTTGTCTATACATATTTTTTATTCTTTATGATTTTTTCTCATATTTTTTTTATATATTGAACAGTTCATTTAGAAAAAAGTAATAAAAGTAGATGGTTAAAACATGATAATGAGGTGATTCTCTTATACTTTGAGCTTTATGATGTTTGGCCTCATCAAGTTAGAGTCACTTGTAACTCATCTGAGAATTCTGATAAACACTTTGATTCCTGGGATGAAATTAGGTGTTAATCACATAACAGGTCATAAGTGGTCACTTACTTCGCGCTTGACTAGTTCACTCCGAACACCAGGTGTATTTAGGCTTGAATGGGAACCAACAAGAGGCGAGTTAATCATCAAGAGACACGAGAAAGTGTATTGGCAAAGTGGGGAATTAAGAAACAATAGGTTTGAGCACATTCCAAAGGAAGTCCAACGGTTTTATATTTACACCATTTTGTCTAATGGGGATGAGAACTCCTTCACGTTCTCAACTCTGAATGGCAAGTTTCACATTGGACGTTATTGGAAAGTGGGAAATTAAGCAGTAAGGAAGGATATTGGTAATAATAAGGTTTCATAGCTAACTATATAGTGGAAGATTTTGGGCTATTATATTTATATGTGTATGGAATTAAATTCGTGCTTAAAGTTCGATCGTATTTATAGCTTTGTAATGGGGTGTGTCACGGGTTAATATGTCTGTAGCTCTTTTGTCTTTTTATTCAAGTTGATTGAATTGATGAGATTTCAGTATTTAGATAATCGTGCAAGTTCACGGGTAATGTAATATATTATATATTTTTAATTTTATTTTATTTATATCGGTTCATGCGGGTAAACTAGTGACTCACAGGGTTGACTCATGACCCAGTGACCTAGTACCCCGATCGAGTCTGATAACATTGATTCTTATGCTTAGCTATTTAACGAATTGAGCGTCCTATTTCATTCTAAATAATGTTATATTGTATTTTGTTATATTTTCTTATTAATCTTTTTAATTTTTATAAATTAGAAATAATTCTATTTTTTAACATCTTCATAAATCATCTTATTTATTAAATAAAAAAGTAATTAAATGTATTTTATATTGAGGAAATAGGATATAAATTGACAGTATAAAATGTTCTTTGTAACGTTGTAGTTTTTTTTTTCTTCTAATTGTATGATTAAGTATTTGATTAATAATGCAAGAGGAAATTAAATTTAAATTTATAATATGTATAAAAGAATTATAAATAGATTGTTTTGTTATGTGCTATAGTGTTGTTGATAATTTTTCCTGTATGGTTGGGCTTAGATGGTAAGATTGTTATTGGAACTTTTATGTGAAATCCTTGAGTTGTAGAAAAAAAATAAGAGAAGGGGGGGTGCCTTTAGAGGTAACATAGGGGCAAACAGCAAAATTTCAAGTACTCCCAAAGTTTTAAACGTGCATGTTTCACTCCCTCCCTTATCTTGTTCATTCTCATTTCTTCCTTCCTAAGCATATCCTCCTCCTTATCTTAAGAGCTTGAGTTTGTGGGAATTCTCTATAAGAAAGCTTTCATATTTGGATTCCTAGAGCTTCCTTGAACTGATTTCAAGTTGGTAAGTTCAATTCCTCTCTATTCTTGATCTCTTAGTATCTTTCTCATTTCCTACCAAGAACATGAGAATGGGTTTCATGTAGAATCTTGGTTGGTGGGTCAAAATTTTATTGAAGCTCAATTTGGGATTGATTTAGGTTTCCTCTAGTTGATTTCATAGCAAAAGTTGAGTAGAGATCATTCTTGAATCACCAAGTCTCCTCCCTAGCTTCTTCCTCAAGGTTTTGAATCAAGAATTTTAGGTAAGGGAAGATTTAATATGATTGAATGCTTTATTTGTATATTCTATGCTTGGAATGTTGTTTTGAGTGTGGAATGATGTATATGTCTTATGTTTGATCTAAAATTCGAATTGGAATGAATTTGGTAGCCATTGAAGAGTTTTAAGCATGTTTTCGAGGTCCTGTAACCCTGTGTCGCTTAAGCGACGAGTGGTTCTCGCTTACGCGAGACAGGGGACAGGGGAACTTTTGGTCTGGAAGCTGTTCTAGCTTAAGCAAGGAACCCTGGAAGTGAACAATTAATTCCTGAAATTCTAGCTTAAGTGAGAGTAAAGTGGCACTTAAGTGAGAATTCATTTTCTATAATATAAAATGGCTTCCAAATTTATTTTTAATTGAATTATTTCTATGGTATGGGTGTGATGGAGATGCCCACAAAAGTTCTAGAACTATGTTAGGAAATTCACATTTTGTTAAAGTTAGTGTTGTGTTGTAAGTAAGGATTTAGAGTGTGAGAATACCTTACTTGAGCTTATTGAACTGTTGGATGGGTTCATAAGCATAATTTGAGAAAAATGGTGAATTTATAACATAGAGGGAACGTGTGGTAATCAAAATTGTTTGGCTTGTTACATGACATTGCATATGGGTAGACACGTAAGTTGAGGGTGCTAAGTGGGTTCTCAACCTAGTGCCGGAGGTTTTTGTGGTGGCTAACGGTGGGCTTATAGAATAGACAAGTGGGCAAATTCCTATACATGTAAGCTTTTGCAAACCTTACAGAGGTAAGCCAATACCCACACTTGTCTATATTCGATAAAACCACACTTCCTCCACAGGGTCAACTCAAGGGACTTCCTGAATGGTCAGAGAGTGAGACCATGGTAGGGGATGGGGCCTATGGGGGATTGCCCAAAAGTTGTAGAAATCTCCATGGAGTCAAGTTAGCACGATATTACATAATGAAATTGTATATGAGATTGATTTATAAATTGATGCATGGGTTATGGTATGATGTTATCTGATTTATTATTGTTAATTGATTCTATTTTTCTTTAAGTAAATCCTATCCTTCTTTTATACCTTTATATATATATATATATATATATGTATATATATATATATATATATATATATATATATGTTCTTTTTATAAATAAGCTTATACCCTTGCATTTTGTGTTTGTATTTGTGTTGTATTACTGCAATGATCGTGTGGTTGGCATGGGAGCAGATAGTAGTGATGTTGCAGGTTCTCAGACCGCTCCTGACTGAAGTAGATGTAGATGTGGAAGATGAGATAAGATCCCTCTTTTTGGATATGTTCTTATATATATATATATATATATATATATATATATATATATATATATATATATATATATATATATATATATATATATAGTATGAGGACCAGCTTAGGACATATGTATAATACTTAGGTTGTTGTAAATGTCCTCTACAAAAGGACTATTTTTGGTATTGTATGCACGTATATATTTAAGTTTTGTAAAGTCAGACCTAATACTTTTATGATATGATGATGTACATTATGTGTAGGAAAGTAGATACCTATATGTGTGATAAATGTGAAAAATTTTCTAGGTAGTTTCATATGATAATATTTAACACAATGCTTTAGTATAACAAACATGTAACGAAGATAGGTCGTTACATTCTTATACCTATCATTCAATTACAAACTATCATATATAAAAAGTTTGTTAACTTTTAATAATAACAACCTTAAAAGTTATACGAAATTTAATTTTTAATTATTTAATAGTGTAAAAACTTTTATACTCAGTGGATACCTATTAAAACCATATATATATATATATATATATATATATATATATATATATATATATATATATCATCTTATTTATTAAATAAAAAATAACTAAATGTATTTTATATTGAGAAAATAGGATATAAATTGATAGTATAAAATGTTTTTATAGTGTCATCCAATTACAAATTATTATATATAAAAGGTTTGTTGACTTTAATATTAACAACCTTAAAAGTCATACCAAATCTAATTTTTAATTAATTAATAGTGTAAAAACTTTTGTACTTACACTCGATACCTATTAAAATCACACACACACACACACACAAGAGTGGTGAGATGAGTGATTTGTTGCTCACGGTGAACTAGATTTTCAAATGGAAATTTAAGCCTAATAAAGGTTCCTGGGAGAAACAAGAAATTTGAGTTGCTTGTCTATGTGTTTTGTTTCTTGGTGGTTAGAATAAATTTTATGACTCTAGAAAAATGTTTTCTTGACTTAAGAGGAATTGCCTGAATTTTAAATCAGAATAATTGCTTGAGGGCAAGCAATGTTCAAGTGTGGGGAGGTTGATAAACCAGATTTTGTATGTGCTCAAATGAGAGTTTTTGGTCTTAATTTGCTTTATTTTTGGGTGAATTGATTGACAGAGTTCATGTATTTGTGTGAAGTGTGCAACAGATAGGTAAAAGTTGAAAGATGGGAAAAAGAGCAAAAGAATGTTGGAAAAGAGCTGAAAAGACACATTGATGAAGAGCATGACCGTGCTGATGCTCTGAGAGAATGACCATGCTAATTTCAAGAAGGACATGCTTATAATTTCACTAAATGGCAATAATCGTCAGAACTATTCGGGAACCATCGTGCTCAAGAAAATGAGTGTGCTCTCTTTCTCTCAAAAAGGCCAACAACGTCAACCCTTTCCGTGAACGGTCGTGCTCTTCAAAAGTTAAACCTGAAATATAGAGAAATACACTACAAGGGGGGTTGAATAGTGTATTTAAAATTTCTTTGGAAAACTTTAGCTAATGTGAAGATAGTGTATCTTTACATTTTACAGGAACTTAGTAAAACAGAAAAACAAGCTATCGTCCAGCAGATTAAAAACAACAGTCCAAAGAAACTACTCTTCTTCCTTTTCGTTAGAATACACGTAAAAGATAATCTTAGATAAAATGTGTATAGAAACCCGTTCGTAGTATGTTGAAGAGATAGTTTAAAAGAAATGCAAGTAAGCTAGAAGGCGAAAGAATAGAATACTTAGTTTTATACTGGTTCACTCAACTGAGCTACGTCCAGTTCTCCTTCAAAAACTTTTGAAGGGTTCTACTAATCAAGATCTGATTACTCTCAAGTATTCTAACTTTGCCACTTCTGGCTACAAGTATTCTCTAGGCCACTTCTGGCACACCCTTAATCTCCCCTTGAGATTGAACACAAAACCCAAGTATTCTTTAACACTAAGCCACTCCTGGCTTTCCAAACAGAATTGTTTGAGATTGTAAGTAAAACTTAACTCTCACTGAGAGGATATTACAGTAAGTATGGATATACAGTCTCGCTTAGCAAAGCTAAGATGAATGCTCTTTTTGCTTAAGATCGTCCAGTCGTTTTGGTAGAGATTCAGCTCTTTATCAATTTTCCTTCGTCTGATATTTGAGCTCATTCTTCTATATATAGGAAGTTTGTTGAAAGGTATCCGTTGAGGGATCTGTTCCTTTTCCAAGAGCGATTCTTTCTGTAGCATATGACCGTTGTCACTTTTTGACTTAGGGTGAAGAGATGGAAGTGACAGCCGTACTTGTAGCGCCTCTCCTACTTGTACTTTTTCTGCAGAGAGAAGCTTCTTCTATTCCTGTTCAGTACTATTCGACAAAATCAAATAGAATGGCATGTTAAAATATGAGAGAGTGATCGTTGCCTTATATTGAGTCAACATTGAAAACGTATTTTTAAGATAGAAACTACAGAGAGTGTTATTCAAGCGTTGGACGCTTGCTCTCACAGGAGCATTGGACGCTGCCTGTAAGATTCTTATAAAACACATCTGGACGCTTTCTTTATTAAAACATAAAGTCCAGGTTTGAGAGATACAATACCGTTGTGGAATTGGACGACGTAAATCCTATAACACTCAAACTAGATCATTAGATACTTCAAAATTTATCCTTTAGTTATTATCATCAAAACCGAAATTCGAGGGGTTGGACATCGTCCAAGGTCTTAGAACCTAACAAAACCACCTAGTGTTATGGAAAATGAGAATAAAGAACTCATTGCTGTTAGAAATACCATCGGGTGGCAGATGTGTATTGATTTTAGAAAATTAAATGAAGCCACCCGGAAGGATCATTTTCCTTTACCATTCATTGATCAGAAGTTTGAAAAATTGTCTGGGCATGCATTTTACTGTTGTTTAGATGGCTATTCTGGTTATTTCCAAGTGCCTTTGGCTGAAAAAGATCAGCACAAAACCACTTTCACATGTCCCTATGGGACATTTGCATGTGGAAGAATGCCATTTAGACTTTGCAATGGTCCTGCCACTTTTTAGATATGCATGATGGCCATATTTTCTGATTTATTAGAAAATTACATCGAAATTTTTATGGATAATTTTTCTATTTTTGAACATTCTTTTTATGCATGTTTAAAAAATTTAAATGTTGTTATGAAAAGATGCAAGGAGACAAGACTGGTTTTGAATTGGGAAAAATGCCAATTCATGGTGCAAGAGTGCATTGTGTTGGGGCACAAGGTGTCCCCTAAAGGCATTGAAGTTGATCCTGCCAAGGTTGAGGTAATTGCAAAATTGCCTTTGCCAAATTTTGTTAAGGCAGTGAGAAGTTTCCGGGACATGTTGGCTTTTACAGGAGGCTTGTAAAAGATTTTTCTAAAATTGCTAAACCCATGTCAAACTTCCTGGTAAAAGATGTTGTTTTTGAATTTTCTGAAAAGTGCCTGTTGGTTTTTAATTTGCTGAAAAAGCACTTAACGAGTGCTCCTGTTGTGGTTGCCCCTGATTGTTCTTTACCATTTGAGCTAATGTGTGATGCAAGTGACATAACTATGGGGGCATTTTTGGGCCAAAGAAAAGAGAAGGTGTTTCACACCATCTACTATGCTAGTAGAACGCTAGATGATGCTTAAAAAAATTACACAGCCACTGAAAAAGAATTGTTAGCAGTTGTTTTGCATTTGATAAATATAGATATTATTTGGTATTATCTAAAGTCATTGTTTATATTGACCATGCTGCTATCAATTTTCTTTTAAGTAAACAGGATGGAAAGCCCAAGCTCATCAGGTGGATATTGCTTCTCCAAGAATTTAATTTGGAGATAAGGGACAAGAAAGTGTAAGAAAATTTAGTGGCAGGCCACTTGTCTCGCCTGGACCTTTATGTGATGCAACTTGCAGAGGATGGAGTGATAAAGGAGACCTTCCCTGATGAGCATCTCCTAACTGTTGCTGCACTACCTGAAGCACCTTGGTATGCTGACATTGTCAATTATCTAGCATGCAAGGTGTTCCCACCAGCATTCAAGTATAAGAGAAGAGATTGATGGTAGAGGCAAGACATTACTTATTGGATGACCATTATTTATATAAGGTTTGTGGAGACAATGTGGTAAGGCATTGTGTGCCTTACACAGAGGTAAATTCCATCCTTAAGCACTATCATTGCATGGAAGCTAGAGGTCATTTGGGTTCCGTAAGGACTGTCCATAAGGTGTTGCAGTGTGGTTATTACTGGCCAACCCTTCACAAGGATGCTCATAATTTTGCAAGGTCTTGTGATAGCTGGCAGCGCCCTGGTGCCCTGTCTAAGCGCCTTGAGGTGCCTCAAAATAATATGCTTGTGGTAGAAATGTTTGATTTGTAGGGAATTGACTTCATGGGTCCTTTCCCTAAATCCTTTGGCAATGAGAACATATTGGTAGCTGATGATTACATGTCCAAGTGGGTAGAGGCAGTGGCATTACCCACTAATGATGCTCGCAGTGTAACAATTTTTGAAAAAGAATATTTTTACATGGTTTGGTACACTATGAGCTATCATTAGTGGTGGGGGGAACACATTTTTGTAATAAACTGTTTGATAGCTTGTTAGCTAAATATGGTGTTACCCACAAAGTTGCCACTCCTTATCATTCTCAGACTAGTGGTCAAGCTGAAATTTCCAACAAGGAGTTGAAAAGAATTTTAGAGAAAACTGTGAGTTCATCTAGGAAGCATTGGTCTTTGAAGTTAGACTATGCACTCTGGGCTTATAGGATAGCCTTCAAGACACCCATTGGGATGTACCCATATAGGCTGGTCTATGGAAAAAATTGCCATTTACCTGTTGAACTTGAGCACAGAGCCATGTGGGCTTTGAAGTTTCTAAACTTTGATTCTGAGCTTGTAGGGAGCAACAAGTTGAAGCAGTTGAATGAGCTAGATGAGTTGAGGCTAAATGCCTATGAAAATGCCAAGTTGTATAAAGAAAGAACAAATAAATGGCGCAACTAGCGAATACAGAGGCGTGAGTTTCATAAAGGACAAAAAGTTCTGATATACAATTCATGTCTCCATTTGTTTCTTCGAAAACTACGTTCTAGATGGTATGGTCCTTTTTTGGTGAATAAAGTGTTTCCCATATGGAGCACTAAAGTTGAAGAAAGAAAATGGCACCACATTCAAAATAAATGGCCATAGAGTGAAGCACTATGAAGAAGGATTGGAACAGGTGTGCACTATATTGTGCATTTCAAAGGTTGATTTTTTCCCCTTATCAACTATCAAGCTTAGGACGTTAAACAAGCGCTACCTAGGAGGCAACCTGTGGAGTTCTTGGGGTTTATGAAACCCATAGTATCCTTCTTATAATTTAACTTTGTCAATTTTAGTTTCAAGCTTTTAATTTGTTTTCTCAACCTTTCACCATGTGAAAGAGCACGGTCGTGCTCCATAAAGCACGACTATGCTAGGTAGTAGCACAACCATGCTGTTGGCTGTGCTCATATTTTCAATGTTATCCCAAATCTTGTCATTTACGAGAACGTCCGTGCTACTTGTAGCTCGACCGTGCTGCATTTGTGGAGTTTTGGCCACTCTCGTCATTGCTACTTTCTTTTAAGTTTACAATTTATGTGCTCTTAGTTTATCATTTTAGTTTTTAGTTCATTCCACATTATTTGTTTTGTTGTTTAGGTTTTTAGGGGATACTTCGATTAAGATACATGTTAAGTTTAATACATTGTACATAGAGTTTATTCTTGTAGGATAACCAATTTCATGTTTTCTGCAACTGGTATCAGCCTAGGAATGGTTGTGCTCATCATAGCATGGCCATTCTCCAGGTCGTGCCCATTATTGTTCTTCATCAAACAATGAGCACGACCATTCTTAAGGGTGTGCTACAGGTCGTTCTTGTAACGCCCTTATCTCTATAATGGTAGATATGTGATATTTATACTAATTAATTATTTTATAAAGTGCTTTAATTAATTTGTTTATGAAAATCAAGTGAAGTTAAATAAACGTAGTTGGAACTTTACCAAATTTTTAAAACTTTTTATTTTAATTTAATTTCAAAAGTTGTGGTTCGCTTAACAATTAAAACACGTTATTTAAATTTGCCAGAAAACAATTGTAGCGTTGTTTTAATTATAAATAAACATTTAATATTCGAATAAGCAGAATGAATAAAGCAAGATGTCTATAACTGAAAATATAAATATAAACATACATGAGTCGAAGTGTAGTAACAGAACGTTCCCCCTGAGCATAAGAGTGAATATGTACATCCTCAAAGTGCAAAAGAGCTATGTGGTAAAGCAAGATGACTGAAAATATACATCACGAAAGTCTGAATGCTTAGGTCTACCTGCATCAAAATACATATAAAGAAAAAGAAGATCCTAGGACTCAGAGCAGTCATCACTAACACCCACCCTGTGTAGGGGCCCTAACAAAAGCCAAGTGAGCAGTCACTGGTCGGTGGAGTCCTAACAACGAGACTCTCAAGAAGAGACCTCATAGGAATCCCCGGATGAATCCTCCTCGAGATCCTCAATAGCATCCTCCACTAACCACCCTACTCCTCCGGTAGGAGCCTCTACAATCATCTCAACTACAGCACCAGGTACCTCCTGGTCCCCCTCAGCAGGGACCTCCTTCATCTCCACTGGTACTCCCTCCTCTGTTGGGACCTCCTCCTCCATCTTAGAGTCGCTGAGCTCAACTATCTGTAACACCAACGTAGGCGAGTAGGGAGCAGTCAAAGTACGCTCAGAATCAGTAGGATCTACTCCTGGCCCATCAGACGAGGAAGATGACGAGGATGAAGATGAAGAGACCTTGACAATCTCAACTAGTGTTGTATGCTGATAATATGGCGGCGTAGGTTGCGTCCACCACGCAAAGTACTTGTAAATAAGAGGATACTTTCCAACGGGGTCGTACATGGGCGTCTGAGTAAACCGAATGTAGCCTATAAAGTGGTCCACGCCTTGAACCATGTCAGCTACCCATCTACAAAGGATACAGTGAACCTCCTAGTGGAGGACTGGTTTCTCTCCTGCCATCTGCTCCTAAAAGAAAACAAACATAAGGGTGAACCTTCCTACTTCATCAAGCAGTACACATAGAACGACTTAAAAAGTCACATACATAATCCTACTAACCATTGCAATGTGGTTATCTAACGATCACACTCGAAACCTACTTGTTTCCATCACTAATTCTATAAATTATTTCTCACTGACCAGCTGCCACTAGAACTCCCAGAACTCAGTGGTCTTACACAATTTAAGTAGGATGACTGTTGGGAGTACACCCTTCACAACGGTACAATGGCAGGCTCTCACCAACATGGTTCTACCTCGCATTTGTCGGGATTGCCAAGTCGACTCTCTGTGGAAACTACTGACCACAAACTCGGCGCCAGATCCCCAAGAAACTGCAAGTCAGCGAGCATACCTCAGGTACCACTCTGTTGGGTCATCCATTCTTTGAGGACTGACTCCTCAACCACTCTCCTCATAGGGATTGTCCTTTCTTATCACTGTGGGTTTCCGCTGTACATGGTACTGGACGGGCTAATAGACACCGAGCCTAAGACCCAGTCTCTACTCCAAATATATATATATATATACGAGGACATTTTTCCTCCATCACCTCTCTGTGGGTAACCGCGCCATTTGATCTTCGCCCTCGGGCTTGGGTATTCTCACAGCTGGAAATGCCCCACGCGACTATCTTTTTATCTTGTAATTCCAGTAATTCGTCGGACATTCTCATTTCCATTGCCCGACTCTCAACACCATACAATCCATATCGCGTAACAAATTTTATTACGTTTTATGCACACCTTACCCTCTCAAGTTTTATAATTATATATATATATATATATATATATATATATATATATATATATATATATATATATATATATATATATATACTCACTGTTTGTTCCTCCATGCAAGGGTCCTAAGTCATTTCTATGTCCAACGCACAAATAAGAGTTCATTTAATTAAAGTCTATTACTGAAATTAAAAGTTTAAAGCCTAATTAATTGTACTCTCTGTTAAAGTTTCATTTATCTTATATGGCAAAAATTTGCCAGAACTACTAAAACAAAGTTCTAGTCTTCACAAGTACTCGCACCCGAGTCTTATGAGCACATCACAAATCTATCAATAAAATCACAAGTTCACACTACAGTCAATTTGACTGTATCACATTAACATCCATAGTCACACACAAATCCAATGCCTAGGGTTCACACTCCTCCGGGTCTTCAACACCACAGAAAATCTTAAAATTGCATTCATCACACGTATAAATCATCAATTGTCTAAGGTTCACACTCCCTGGGTCTTTAAAATACAACAAAACAGTGGATTAAAACTCACTGACTCACAAATCACACTAATATTCACAATTAAAACAATTCACTTACACTAAAAGAAATGGCATTAAGAGTGTAATATCCTCTTTGGCAGTACTGAATGTGAGCACAAATTAAATTTAGAAAATGATTTTTGAAATACAAACTTTTTATATGTACAGAAAGCTCTTGAATTCTATTTTCAAAAATGGTATCCCAATTGTCTAGAAAAAATTTACGAAAATTCCAAAAAATTCTACAAGTTGGCAGGACAGAATGTGTCTCACAGTGAACATAGTTCAAAGAATTTTATTTTTCTAACACTTCCCAAAAAATTTTTGGGCTGAACTTTTTCAAGTTAAAAGGTAACACATTTATATTTCTAAAAAGGTAAAACTTGCATTCCAATTCTTCCCCTATCATTCCTAGTAAAATTTTCATTACAGCTGAAGTTACAGACCCAAAACAGAATCAACAATCCCTTTCTCTACCAAAACTTGAAAAATTAATTTAGAATATGGAAATGATAATTTTTGTAATTTATATGGTTAGAAATCTTGTTTTGTCTAATTTTTAGATGTGTAATCACATTTTGAAAAAGATAAGTACAAAGGTGTAAAATTGCTCAAAATCGAGCTCTGTTCAGGCAAAAACTGAAAATAGGGCAGCAACATTGCATGTCATGGATGAACCCATATTTGAGGTTATCCCACAATGGCTCCAAAAGGAAATTTGTAGCATTGTGCCTAGTTTCATTGAGAACAAATTTGACGAAAAACCAACAGTTAGATTTTGAGAAAAAGCAAAACAGTGGGGACTGTCGGGGCAAAACGAGTAAACAGCCACTTCCCACTTGTGTTGGGTTTGATTTTCATTGTGAAAACTTATCTAATAATTTTGATAAAATTTGGGAATAGTCTCCTTTGTACATAGAGCCTTCCCAAAGAATTAAAGAGTAAAAAAGATAACAAAAACATGTACATGCAAGCCATTACAGTTCAGCCAAGAGAGGGAAAACACCAAAATCACCAATTTCAATCAATACAAAATTCAACACACATTAAAACAACTCAAATGGAGGCATACATACATCTCTGTGGTTGAAACCCCCAAATACAACCATAGTTTTAAAATTGAGTCCACAAAAAGAGTTCCCCTTACCTAGCTCCCAAGCTCACGTGAAGAAGAAGAGAGGGTGAAGAAGAGGAGACAATGCAATGGTGATGAAGAGAGGACTCCAAGCCTCACATGCAAGCCTTCCAATTCTCCAAAAATGGCTTCCTTGCTCCTTGAGGTTCCTCGGCCAGCAGCTTCCAAGGAGAGAGAAGAGAGTTTTTTGTTCTTCTAATTTTGGTTAAGTGTGTTAAGTGTGTTTGTGATTGAAAAAAAATGAGGAGTGAAGGTTTAGGGGGGCTACCCATGGGATTTGGGTGGGGTTAGGTGAGTGTTTGTGATGTGTTGAATGGTTATGGTGTGCATGGGGATGATGTGTCAATTAATTAGGCTTAGGGAAATAATTACCGAGTTTAGTTTTCACAGTGTAATTTTACAATGTGTAATTGTAATGTAATGTGATTTGAAATTTTAAAACTTAATTTCAAACATCCAAATAATTTTATAAAACTTTGTTTAATGAAAACTTTTCTAGTTGCTCAAATAAAATTTTATCTGTAAAAAAATTTATTTATAGACAAACTTTATAAGAGGTAACTTGACGTGTAAGTATTAGAATTTAAAATAATTAAAAACAATTTTTCAGCCAAATAATTAGTTAATACATAGTAGTAAATATTTTAAATAATTACTACTAGTAATTAATCACAGACCAATTAATTACTAGTAGACATTTCAAGCAATCAATCACAAACAACTTTAAGCATTGAAATTTAAATACGTACTACACTGCAACTTAATATTTAAATAAAATAACATAGACAATTTCACTACAAGGAATTTTACAGAAAAACTTACAGACCAATCATACAGAAAAGTAACTACAGAGAATTAATTCCGGGGAATTAATTACAACGAGTTACTTACAGAGAATTATATAAATATGCACGTGTGTATATATATATATATATATATATATATATATATATATATATAATTGAGTTGAAATTTTCAGGGTGTTACAGTGCTCATCACGTTCTTCAAGCCTGAGAACGACTTGTGCTCCAAAATGTGGTCTTACGCGGGCTTAATCGGCCGTGCTAAAAAAAATATTTTTTGATGTTCTTTAATAATGTCTCTACACCATTTCTCTGTGTTATTTTTCTTCTATTATAGATCCATGGATCCAGGCTCATCTTCCAGAGGAGGGAAACGAGCTAAGACCACTGTTTCCCATGGTGCCCAGCATGGTGCTCCACGTGATAGACCCAGCGTGGCTAGCCAGTACCTCCACGGGGTGGATTGATCGGGATTGGATGTCCATTTCCTGGGGCTTAGTACTGCCACGGACCACGACCACCTCCACAACAACCCCAACCTCATCCTCAGCGCTCCCCTTACCACAGCATGGTGGTACTCCATCAACTTCACCATCTCCACCCCATTCACCACCACCTATTGCTCCAGAGGCTGCAGACATCCAAGTAGAGTTCTGAGAGCAATATTAAGGACTTCCCACATTCTAGTGGCACCCCACATGCCGCTTGGATATGGATCTCATCGGAGAGCTGTACTTTGAGGAGCATGTCCAACGTTACATTCATGCTTTGGGATGGGAGACTCTAGTAGAGTTAGATGAGCTAACTTACAGGCACCCCACACTGGAGTTACTAGCCTCTTGCAAGGAGTAGAAGCCAGATCCTGAGGAGGGATAACCCCCACTAGAGCACATGGTATCATTTTACATGATGGGGGCCGTCAGAGAGATGTCCCTAGCAACTTCTAACATCATATTGGGATTTGAGACTAACACATCGATGCTGACAGATGCGTACCGCAGGGCCAAGCTCTTGGCCCCATTTTCTTGGATAGAGGGTACATTCTGGACCCAAATATCAGGTTAGAGGAGCTATGATCTTAGGACACAGAAGGCTAGTGGCATCAGAGACCTTGTCCTGAGGATCCTTCACAAGTGGATCACAGGTTCTATTCATGTGCGCTGGCAGAGTGATGGGAACATCCCCACCAAGGACTTATATTTATTGTACTGTATAGTCTGCGATTTCTGGTGCAATGTCGGATACATGCTTCTCTGGACATGCAAGGATGTTGGGAAGAGGACATCCAAGAGACACAATGAACATATATGTTGTGGCTCTTTCATTACCAAGATTGCCAGACATTATGGTTTTGACACAGTGGCAAACATGGTTGTTCATATGCCCATGGAAGGATTACGTAGGAGCACATTGCTCAACATTAGAGCCATACGCCGACAGGGCAACAACTATGTGCTGAATGCCCCAGAGCAGGAGCAGGAGCAGGATCAGCCATAACAGGATGTGGACATGGAGGACCATCCAGAGTACCAACCTGGAGAGGAGGCCTAGTACCAACATGACGATTATCAACAACCTCTTCCTCTAGTTTACATGCAGATGCTCATAGACCGATTTGATGTTATGCAGACTGGTGTCTTCACCAGGTTTGATAAGATGGACGATCACATCCAGACACATGAGGCAGTGGTCCAGAGCTGCCTCAATCATATGAGGTCAGATTAGATGCACAACAACAGGCCATCATTGATGGATTTGTTACACAGATGACATTCCTCCAGCAACTACAGGACCAGTTCTTCAAAGGTCCACCTCCTTCTTGACGAAGGTTTATGTTATTGTTTTCCTATTTCAGTACTTTTATTTTTTGTCTTTACATTTCGGTCATTTTCATTTCCCTATATTTGTTTTATTATAGTACTGTTTGTTTTTCTATATGTATTTATGTTTATGCATTGAGGACATTGCATCTCTTAAGTGTGGGGAGGGGGTTTTACTGTGCACTGCTTGTACCACCCACAACTTGTAGCTTTTCAGTGCTTATGCTATTTTAGTGTGTTGTTATGATTTTACTATGTTCCTTTTAGCTCATGAAATTTGTTTTTAGAGCCTTTAAAAAAATTAGGACTTGCAACTGGATGTGGAGTGTTCTTCTTGGATTTAAAACATTAGCCGACATAAATCTGGATGAATAGTTGTGAGCAAAGCTACTGAAATGAGAGTTTTTGAGCCTTATGTTCTTTTCTCAGTGTATGATATTTTATCCACTTGTGTTGTCATGCTCTCGGTTGTATTTTGAAATGCATATCCTTGAATGAATTTTCTTGTGTGCATGGAATTGTTGAGGCAATGTTTAGGCTATCTTTCTGACCTTAGAACTCTGTTTGCTGAAATCACCCCCTAGTTGCCCCCTTCAAGCCTTATTAAAATTTTCCTTGGTACCTTGCTGTGTTGAATGTTGTATATTTGTATGCTTGGTGATTTGAAGGACATGGGCGTAATTAGTACAAGCTTGTGATTAAAGAAAAAGATTATCCTAGTGTGCTTCTTCTTCTATGATTTGAAATCAAAAGAAGGCAATCAAATGGCCTTTAGAAAAAAATAATAAAATAGAAAATTTGAAAAAAGAAAAGAAAAAGAAATGAATAAAAAGAAGAAGCATAGACTGGAAAGAAAAATCATGGGAAAGTCTTTATATATGAAAAAGGGTACTTGCTCCTCTAATGTTGTAAGTCACTGGGTGTGAATTTCTTTTTTGAGCCCTTTGTGTGACTTATTCTTTCTTTATCCACCCTACAATGCAGCCTAGCCCCATTACATCCTATGATGCCTCACATTCTTGCATATTAGAATTTTGTTTGAGTTGATTGACAAATAGACTGATGTGCATGCTTCTTGAGTGTGATTGGAGTGTCTTGTCCATGACCTTGAAACACAAAGAGTGGTGAGATGAGTGACCTGTTGTTCAGGTGAAGTTGATTTTCAGATGAAAATTTAAGACTAACAAAGGTTCCTGGGATAAACATAAAATTTGAGTTGCTTGTCTGTGTGTTTTGTTTCTTGGTGGTCAGAATAAATTTTGTGGCTCTAGAAAAATGTTTTCTTGACTTAAGAGGAATTGCCTGAATTTTAAATAAGAATAATTGCTTGAGGGCAAGCAATGTTCAAGTGTGGGGAGGTTGATAAATCGGATTTTGTATGTCCTCAAGAGGGAGTTTTTGGTCTTAATTTGCTTTATTTTTGGGTAAATTGATTGGCAAAGCTCACGTATTAGTGTGAAGTGTGCAACAAATAGCTAAAAGTTGAAAGATGGGAAAAAGAGCAAAAGAATGCTAAAAAAGAGCTTAAAAGACGCATTGATGAAGAGCACGACCGTGCTGATACTCTGAGAGGAGAACGACCATGCTAATTTCAGGAAGGACATGCTTATAATTTCACTAAATGGCAATAACCATCACAACTATTCGGGAACGACCATGCTCAAGAGAACGGGCGTGCTCTCTTTCTCTCAAAAATAACCCCTTCCAAGAACGACCGTGCTGAAGCAAATATTTGAAATTTGAATTGTGCTAACTCAAAGAGCACGACCGTGCTTCTCAGAGCATAGTCGTGCTGCTTTCCTTGTCACTGTTACACTTTGAGCATTATAAATAGAAAATGGGAAGTGAGGGTTTGGGTATGTTTTGTTCTGTTTCCAAATTAAGAAGTCCTAAGTGAGATAGTGTCTGTGTTAGGAACTCTTAGCTGAGAGGAAGGATAGAGATCATCATCGAGGTTCATTACTGTAAGGTTCTGGTTCCTTTTGCAATTTCTATGCCTTTCATTGGGATTATTTGCTTTTATTTGATCATGAGTAGCTAATTTTCTCAAAGCCCAAGCTGTGATGTGATTGTACCTTGACCCTTGGTTCTACTTTAATGGAATTTCTTGACGCATTTAGTTAATTGTGTCCCTTTTACTGTTTTATTTGATAATTAAAACTGATCATTCTAAATTCTCATTAATCGCATGTCAGTGATCATCTATTTGTGATTAATTGATCTGTAAAAGGATTGAATTAATATAGCCTGAATGACCAAACTGGTTATGTTAATTTCCACTTCTTTTTAGTCAATCTCTCTGTGCTCGATCGATCATTTTCTCTAAATTAATTTATCTATGATCAATTGATAATTAATTTAGAGAAAATAGTTTTGTTAGACCTTTTCCATAGGCTAATTAATATTAATAATTTAAGAGAATTGGCAATCGCAGAATCATCTGAAGTTTTTCTTAAAATATGAATTGTGGGGAAATTGGGGTACAAGTAAAGTCACAGTCTTGGGTTGTTTATCTGAAATTGTTCCTGCTTAAACATTGTCTGCTTATTCTTTTCTTTTTAATATGGAATATCCGATACCAAATTCTTCTCAAATTGATGATCACTTTGGATTGTTTAGTTTTTTATAAAATCAAATTATTTTGGGAACTCCTCTAGTCCTTTGGGTACGATATCCGAACTTAGGTCCACTGTAAGTGTAGGGTACGCTTGACTTTAAGTGAACACATTTTACGCATCACCATTAGAACCATTAGATTTCAAGAAAATGAATGGTGAGTAACTCTAAAAAAGTAACTTGATTCCTCCTTTCTCTCTCTAAAAGAGTTATTCCTTATCCTCACCATCCATTTTGTTGAAATCTAAGGATTAAGATTAGTTACTCATTAGAATCATTAGATTTTTTTTTCAGTATTTTTTTTTTACTTGAAACATTTTATCTTTTAATCATTTTTTTCATTTTAGTTTTATTTTTCTTTTAAAATAAAGCTTGTGTCAGTATATAACTTTTGAAGTTTACTTGCCAATTTTTTTTTTTATAGTTTAGACCTTTTAAGATGATCCAAAAGACTTACAAAGAAATTTTAAAAAGAATAAGAATTATACTATACTAAAACAACATTACCCAAATTTTAGATCCTAAATGTCATCACTTAATTTTGTCCATTTTGATATTCAATTTTATTAATGAATAAATTTATTTCAAACCCAAAAATAAAAAAAAAAATAAAAAAAACCAAAAGTCTTTATATATATACAAGTTATTTCAATAAATAAAGATTTAATTATAGTACTGAATCCATTAATTAAATTGAGGCTTAGTTAATGGGATTCATTGAATTATATTTCCAAAATACAGAGCAATCATCGTTTCTATTAAATTATTAGTTATGATTTTTTTTCCATATAATAATTATTTGAATCAAAATTATTGTCTCACAAAATAAACTACGAGATTACAAAAATATATATAATTGATTTTATAAGTTAATTTGTGTGTGTGTGTATAGAGAGAGAGAGAGAGTTTAATGGTGATACACTGACAATGTAAAATAGTTTTACAGTGTCATTCAATCACAAATCACCGTTGCTATGACTTTTAAGATAATTTTGTAAAAGTTAACAAACTTACCATACATGGTGGGTTGTGATTAGATGACAGTATAAAACTATTTTACACTGTCATTGCATAGTCCTTTTTCTCATATATATATATATATATATATATGAGGAGGATCAAATTACACCGGTGTAACTTAAACAACTATTACACCATTCAATAATTTTCAACTGGATGATGTTTTCTTAAAACCTACCGTTGGATTGAAAGTTCATTTCACATAGATCATATATACAAAATTTCAAATTAATCCAAAATTATTTGCTACCTCATTCATATAGATTAAAATCGACGTAATATAAATTTTTCAAAATATACTAAAATATGGATCATTTGATTACCTTCTTATTGTTGTTCAATTTTGACAAAATTTGACACAAACAATCTTGGTAACATGTAGATATAATTCAACGGTTGGATTGATAAAAATTTCATTCTATATCAAGTTATTAAAATGGTGTAACTCTTTTAGAGTTACACTGGTGTAATTTGATTCCTCCTATATATATATATATATATATATGAAGAGGGGTCAAATTACACCGTGTAACTTTGATCAACTCTTACACCATTCAATAACTTTTAATTGGAAAATATTTTCTTAAAACTCACCGTTGGATTAAAAGCTCATTTCACATAGATCATATATACAAAATTTCATATTAATCCAAAATCATTTGCTACCTCATTCATATAGATTAAAATCGACATAATATAAAATTTTCAAAATATACTAGAAAATGAATCACATTCTATATTGTTGTTCAATTTGCCAAAATTTGACACAAATAGTCTTGGTAATATGTAGATATAATTCAACGGTTGGATAGATAAAAATCACATTCTATATCAAATTATTAAATGATGTAATAGTTGATCAAGTTAATTTGATCCTCCTCTATATGTATATAGAGTACGACTCGAGAACACTTTCTTATGTGAGAACATGAGAACAACTAATAACATCCATCAGACCAAGATTAAAAATAATAAACGGTTGATATTAAAATATTTAAAATAATTAAGATCTTTTATATATAATCTAATAAAAATCAAATCTATAAAAGATCTTAATTATTTTAAATATTTTAATTTCAACCGTTTATTATTTTTAATCTTGATCTGATGGTTGTTATTAGTTGTTCTCATGTTCTCACATAAGAATATATATATATATATATATATATATATATATATATATATATATATATATATATATATTGAGGAGGGATCTACTTACTCCAAGAGCAAGTATAAGAGACTTACTCTTCATCCTCACCATTCATTTTCTTGAAATCTAATGGTTGTAATGAGTAAGTGGATCCCTCCTCATATATATTTCCAACTCACTTTTCAGGAAACTTTTGCCACATGTCATCATGTGGTGTAATATTGATCTTCCAGGGTACTCTTGATAATTAATTTCCATTTTTCCTATGCATATTTGATAAGGCCTTGTTTGAAATATCTACATGATGACATGTGGCACCCCTTGAAATATCTACATGATAACATGTTCCCAGGCCATTAGAAATATCTACAATAAATATTTAGAGTAAATTACAGTGACACCCCTTGTATTTTTAACAAACTACACAAGGATTCCCCTTGTTTGAAACCATTTCTTTTGCACCCCTTACCGTAACGGCATTAAGTTACTTGCAAAATTATGAATAAATGTTACTAATATATTTTTCTGACATTTCATCAAATGTTGGATAAAGCCTACGTCGCTAAAGGCTTTTAGCAATATTTTTCCTTATTAATTACAACATTTTAAAAATGTTACCAATCTAGCATTTTGTAAAAATTTTAAAATGTTTCCAAGTTATTGTAACATTCATAAGAATGTTTTTGTAACATTTTAAAAATGTTACCAAATTATTGTAAGATTTATAAAATTGATTTTGTAACATTTTTAAAATGTTACTAAATTATTGAAACATTTAAAAAATTGTTGCCAGATTAGTGAACATTGTATGGCTATGGATCAAAAAGCTCTAATACCATATTAAGAGAAAACACAAAGATAAAATGTAGAGAGAAAGTTTGAAGAAAGGAAACTTTGTATTATTGATCTGTGTTTTTACAAGTGATGAGCTTCTATTTACAGCAACTATATAGTATAGAAACTCATCTAACTAACTGAGTCAGTCATAACAATTAATAGTGACAAGTGTAACAAACTATCTAAAGTGTACATTATCAAAAGGTAGTTATTCACACACAAGGCCTAGTCCAACTAGAGAAAGAAACTTCTCTCATCTTCATATATCTTCAAGAACATATGGACCACTTCTGAAAACTTTAAGCACTACACCAACAAGATTAAAAAATAGTAACTTTCCACTTCATAAATCTGTTAATCCTTCTCAAAATATGTCTTCTACTTCACTTACAGGTATTTTTAGCAATTTTTTTTATATTACATTATACTATCCAATATAAATTTACTTTTTTTAAATTGTTTTTTTTTTTTTTTTTCAGAAAAAAAGTTGGCAACAAGCTTCAAAGGCTGCATTGGACAAACAACTTCTAGCATTCCAATTATTCTAATATAATGAATGGTATTGTGAAACATAATTTAATTAATATTTATTTTAATTTCTAATTATAATAAACTAAATTTTTGTATCATAATGTATTTTTATGCACCAAAAAGTTTGTTTCCAGAAAAAGGAACATAAAGTAATTTCCCCGTTCAAAGTAGATCTAAATTGTTTCCTAGCATGTTTGTCTTAAATTGTAGCAAAATTACACAAACACAAAGACTCCAACAAAACTATCAAAATGTTAATGTTCAATAAAAAAAATTTAAACACGTAACTTGCAAATATGTATTTGTTTTCTTATTTGAAAATTTGTTTTGAAATTTTAATGTTTTGAAATAATGATAAAATAAATTATCATTTCATTATAATTTGTTTTAAAATTTTAATATTGTAAGAAAAAATATACTTAATTTTTTTATTTATTACAGAGAATACCTATTTTGCTCAAAGAGAAAGACAAATTAAATGATGTCTTAAATTGTGGAATATTTGGCCAAATTCTTGAATATGTTGTCTGCAGAATCAAATATCACTGAATTATTAGGTATATTTGTAACTTTTTTTTTATAAGAATTACATAATTGATAAGTAAAATATACTACATAAAATTAATTTCTTTTTCTTAATATTTTAAAAAATTAATAACAAACAAAACAAATTCCATCAAGAACTAATAGCGAATTTATGCTGAATGTCAATGCTATTGATATGTTTAACAATGAAAGTAATGTTGTGTGTATTCCAACACTTTTTTGCATATATTATTAACATAAAGTATTTATTTATTTATTATAACTAAAATGCCAAATATATGTTTCAGAATTGTAAACAAAATTTTATACGCAAAAGATACATTGGATAATATTGTTGACAACTACATAGTTGAAGAGGATGATGTCACTCCAATAGATCAAGGTAAAAATTTACTTTTTTAATTTTTATTCATCATCCAAATTTATAATCTTTAATAGTAACCATTTTATAATTTATATAGAAAATTGTGACATTGGAGATCCAATTTGGGAGTGTGAATTCTGCAAAGCTCAAATGTGGTATGGAGAAAGAATAGCAAAAATATGGAATTCTAAAAAACCCAAATTCTCTTTATGTTGCATGCAAGGAAAAATTAAAATAAAAAACCTTCAACCTCCTCCACAAATTTTGAGTGAATTAATTCACAAAAAACACATGAAGAGAAAATTCATTTTAGAAAACATTCGATCATTCAACATGATGTTTTCTTTTACATCTACGGGTGGTAAAATAGATGTTTCAAAGAATGATGGAATTGCACCACCAATGTTTATCATGAATGGTGAGAATTATCATAGAATTAGAAGTTTGTTTCTCCTACCTGACAGTCAACCTAAGTTTGCTCAATTATACATATGTGATATAAATAATGAAATATCTAATAGAATGTCTATAGTTGGGTAAGTTTATTCTTTAAATTAATTTCTATTTCCATATGATTGATATATTTACTATAAACATTATAAAAATAGGTTGTTCTTTATACAACAATGATAAACATTTTGCCATTAAGGAGTCAATAGTTAAAGATCTCAAAAATATGCTTGATGAGGTAAATACATATGTGACATTTACAAATAATCTTCTTTCCTTGAATAGTCAATTAATAATATCATAATTTTATTGGCAGGTAAATCCACATGTTCAAAATTATCGAATGGTATGTGATAAAATTCACAATAATCATGTGAAACATATAAAACTATAAATTATACTGAAAAGAGGACGGGAAGGAAGAACATACAATCTTCCATCTATATCTGAAGATGTTGGACTGATAGTTGGGGATTATGATTCATCAAGTAGTGAAAGGGATTTAATTGTTGAAACCATATCAGGTGCATTAAGCGTTTATCTATTCTATGTCAAACTTATTTGCCTTTGCAATATCAATTACTATTTCCTAGAGGAGAATCAGGATACACAGATAATATTCCATTAAATGATTATCAAAACACATCAACAAAAAGACAGAAGGTATCCATGCGACAATTTTTTGTGTATAAAATTCAAGATAGATTCATAGAGCAATCACCTTTGTTGTTTTCTAAACGTTTGTTCCATCAATTCTTGGTTGATTCATATAGCATGATAGAGTCTTCCAGATTGCATTATGTCAGAACTCACCAAAACATTTAAGAGCTAAGATCTACTTATGTCTTTTTGAGGCAATATTGAGAGGAGAATATAATCCTTTTGCTACAAGAAAAAGAATTGTGCTACCCTCAAGTTTTACAGGGAATGTCCGTTATATGTTTCAAAATTATCAAGATGCAATAGAAATTTGTTCATGGGTAGGATATCCTGATTTGTTCATCACATTTACTTGCAATAAAAAATGGCCAGAATTGTCAACAACTCTTGAAACACAAGGTCTGAAATCAGAAGACAGACCTGACTTGATATGTAGAGTTTTTAAAATCAAACTTGATCAAATGATATCAAAAATCAAAAAGGGAAATGTATTTGGCAAGATTAATGCAAATATAAAATGGAAGTAATTTATACAATTGGCTTTTAGAAACGTCACTAATCATTCTATTTCTATGCAATAATTTACACGATTGAATTTCATAAACGTGGATTACCTCATGCCCACATATTGGTTTTCTTATAGCCTCAATACAAATATCCAAACCGGCTAATATTGACAAAATAATATGTGCTGAAATTCCAGATCCGACAGTTGATCCTTATTTATATAATATTGTAGCATGAGTCATGATTCATGGTCCATGGTCCATGTGGATTACAAAATAACCACATGTGATATTAGAGACATTTTTCATTAATATATAACTTTCAGTTATAGTTTCAGTGTTGTGATTAAAAACAAATTACAAACGTTTAATGACATATTCGTTTTCTTCAATATGTATCTTACATTGAATTCTTCCTGCAATAATTGTTACCCTCATAATTTAATTAAAATTATAACAATTTTTCTTTGCAAAGGTCTTACAATACTACCAAGTTAACATAATAAAAATATTTAACCCTATGCAACACAGGGTCAAAATCTAGTAACATTAATAACAATATGTTGATAGGGTATAATTATTATTAATGCAATATTAAACACAAATGAATCATATGAATTACAATTTTTTTGTATAATTGTTCCCACGATACGTGAAATAACAACTATTCAAAATATTATACAAAAATTATATTAATTACACAAATTTTGTATAATTTCTCCCACGATATGTGAGATGACAATTATCCAAAATATTATGCATAAACAAATAATATAAATTACACAAATTTTGTATAATTATTCCCACGATAGGTGAGATGACAATTATTCAAAATATTAAACATCATACTTGCAAGAAAATTAAACTAAAACATTATGCATGAAATGTATCATGAAAGGCATACAAAATGGCGTATTTTAATTTCACAACACCCAATATTAATTTATCAAACAAGATGCCTTAACAAAAGGAGCACATTACACTAAAAATTATTTAATATTATTATAATTAATTATGCACAAAATTTTTCAAGCTCAAATTAGGAGAGTACAGTGTTAGACCACATGAAAGACTCTCAAATAAATCAATATAAAATATTTGAAATATCAAATAAAATTTAATTCATATATAAGTGTCCAAAATTAATTTCTCTATCACAATACTTTAAGAGAGAGAGAAAGTGCAATTAGTGACATATTTATGATAAAAATATCACAAAATATTTTTGCTCCAAATTTTAAAGATATATAATTGAAGATCACGATTTACTCTCAACTTTTTATAATAAGATAAGATATTTCATGTTAACAAATATCTTTTTCAAAAGATATGCTCTATCATAATATCTTTTCTAAAGATACCTAAAAAACAAAATAATATTGATTGGGAAAAACCTAAGTCTCATATCAACTAGAGATAAGGCCAAAATACAATATATATATATATATATATATATATATATATATAAGTGAGGGGCAAACCTCATCCTATGAGCTAGCTTTTGGGATTGAGTTAGGCCCAAACCCACATTCTAATATGGTATCAGAGTCTATCCTAGATTCATTAAAAAGAGACACCCACCATTGTTATCCATGCACCAAGCCCAAAAGTGCTAGGTGTGAGGAGGTGTATTGGAAAAAATCCAAGTCCCACATCGACTAAAGATAAGGCCAAAATAAAATATATATATATATATATATATATATATATATATATATATATATATATATATATATATATATATAAGTGGGGGCACGCACCAAGCCCAAAAGTGCTGTGCGTGAGGGGGTGTATTGGGAAAAACCCAAGTCCCACATTGAGTTAAGCCCAAACCCACATTCTAAGAATATTTGAAATAATTTTGACACCATATCTAAATTGAAAACTCTAAAACGAAGGTTTTCAAAATTTACGTCCGTCACCATACTCTGAATGCCAATAAACACATTAAATCAACTCATGACAATGGCAAGCTTTATTGAGAGTAACCACACGAATTAGATTTCAAAAAGTAAACTAAATTAATGGCCTTGACACTAGCATGTAATATAGAAGAAGTGGTCCCTCTTATTCGAAACAACAAAAGAAATGTAAAAACTTAACATGGCCACTGACACAAAAAAAATTGTACTATCCAAAAAAAATCAGATCAAAAAAATCGTAAAAAGTCAGATCGAAAAGACATTGAATCGTAATGAAAGACATTCACTTTCATTAAATTAGGTAAATCACGTAATCTCAATGCCGAAATCATGTTGGTTTACCCCATAATATTCTATTATATTTATACACTCGTGGAACACATGGTACTAAGACTGTTGCATCACTCTCCTAAAAAAAAAGTACTGTTGCATCATAATAAATCACTCATTGTTAGAGCCGTCAAAATGGTCCGGCCCGACCCTGCCCCGCGTGGGTCATGGCTAAAAAAGCCTGCAGGGCCAAACAACCCGCATTAAAAAGCCTGCAGGGCCAAAACGCCCACAAAGCCCTGTGGGCAAGGACTAGCCCATGGGCCTTAAGTTTCAACACTATGACATACTTTTTTTAATACTCAAGTCAAGGTCAGCCGAAAACAACCCTAATTGAGGTCGGCCAAAAACAGCCTCGACAGAGGTTGGCTGAAAATAGTTTCGGTCGAGTCGACTGAAAACTGTCCCGACAGAGGTTAGTCGAAAACTATCCCAGCAAAGGTTAACAGAAAATGCCTTGGTTGAGATAGACCGAAAATAACCCTAGTCGAGGTCGACCAAAATAAATCCTAGCCGAGGTTGCCTGAAATAGTCCAGGCCAAGGTCAGCTGAAAACAGCCCTGGTCGAGATAGGATGAAAACAGCTTCAGCCGAGGTCGGCCAAAAATTTCCCTTGCCGAAGTCGACCGAAAATTGCCACGACTAATTGTTGATTGAAAATGCCCTAGTCGAGGTCGCCGAAAATAACCCTAGTTGAGGTCGGCCAAAATTAACCCTAGTCGAGGTTGTTCGAAAACAGCCCTGGTCGAGGTCAGCCAAAATAGTTCAGCTCGTAGCCAGCCGAAAATTGTCCCTACCAAGGTCGGCCAAAAACTTCCCTGACCAAGGTCGACCGAAAATAACCCTAGCCAAGTTTGGCCAAAAACAACCCTGGTCGAGTCGACCAAAAAATGCTCCGTCCAACATCGGCTGAAAATAACTTTAGCCGATGTCGGTCGCAAATAACCCTAGCCGAGGTAGGCCAAAAATAACCCTAACCGATGTCGGCCGAAAATAACCCTAGCCGAAAACAGCCTCGGTCTAGGTCGGCCTAAAATTACCCTAGTCGAGGTCACCAAAAAAACAACAATGACAAAGGTTGGTCGAAAACAACCCCGGTCAAGGTCGGTCAAAAACTGCCCTGGCCGAAATCGGCCAAAAATAACCCTAGTCGAGGTCACAAACAACAACGATAACCAAGGTCGGCCAAAAACAATCGCGATTGAGGTTGGTTAAAAATTGCCCCGACCGAAATCAGCCTAAAATAACCCTAGCCGAGGTCATTGAAAACAACTCTGACCGAAGTCAACCGAAAATGTCTTTGCTAAAGTCGGTCAAAAATAGCCTCGGTTGAGGTCTACAAAAAATGCTATGCTCGAGAGCGAACGAATAGCATGACTTGTGGGGCTAACCCCTTAAGCCCTGGCCCTGCCCCCATATTAAGTGGGGCTTTGTGGGTTAGGGCCTTTTAGGGCCCTCATTAGAAGGGCCAAAAGCCCCTAGGGCCATTATGATGGGCCAAGTGGGGCTGGCCCTAGGGCCTAGGGCCAAAATGACAGCTCTACTCATTGTGTTTCCTTGTGTTCAAAGTGTATTTAGGGATGACAAAGTGTACTCGGACCCTACGGGTATTCCCAAAAATATCCGCAAGCGGTACGGGTACTATAGTACCTGTCCCGCCCTGCACCTACTATATATATATATATATATATATATATATATATATATATATATATATATATATATATATAATTAAAATAACTTACTTAAATAAATAATTATGTTATATATATATTTTTCCATAAAAAATAATAATTTTATATTTTTCATAAACTAACACTAACCGTAAAAGATTTATGTTATAACTTACAATATTTTTATATTTTTAATATCATGTGTGGTTGCTTTTAATGTTAATTTTGAATTATTTAAGCGTGGATTTTCAATTTATTTGTAGTAATTTTTTTAATTAATATTTTTATGGCTTAAATGCAATTTTGGTTCATTTATTTTGCACAATCCGCAATTTTAGTCCCCCTATTTTAAAATAGAGACATTTAGTCCCCCTATTTTGCACAATCCGCAATTTTTGTCCCCCTATTTTAAAATAGAGACATTTAGTCCCCCAATTTTGTAAAATCTGTAATTTTGGTCCTTCCATCAAATTGAAAGCGTTGACCGTTAAGAAATTAACGTTAACCTTAACGTGGTCCAAATATAGTGACGTGACACGAGATTATTTATTTTTTAATTATTTTAAATACTGAGTAGAATAATTGATGAAAAATATATTTTAAAAAAAGGTAATATTATTTATTTGACTACGACATGTCATGTGCTTCAACAATGTAGAACTAGTTTAAAATAAATGATTAAGACTTGTGATTTTTATATTATGATTCACGACTACCCAAATCATTAAAATCGATGTGACATATGCTTTAGTGACGTAGATAAATAAATAATTATTACTCAGTATTTAAAATAATTAAAAAATAAATAAATAATTTCGTGTCACATCACTATATTTGGGTCACGTCAATGTCAATATTAATCTTTTAACTGTCAATGCTTTCAATTTGATAAAAGGACCTAAATTAGGGATTTTACAAAATTGGAGGACTAAATGTCTCTATTTTAAAATAGAGGGACCAAGATTGCGGATTGTGCAAAATTGGAGGACAAAATGTCTCTATTTTAAAATAGGAGGACTAAAATTGCAGATTGTGCAAAATAGGAGACCAAAATTACATTTAATCCTATTTTTTTTATTAATTTATTAACTTCATACATAGATAAAGTGCAGGTAGCGGATGCGGGTATGAGTATATAGATACCCAGCAGGTACGAGGATGAGGATTAAAGTTGCTACCCGCACGGGTATGGAGTCGGGTATGGGTATTTTTTTTAAATACGGATATGGAAGCGGGTAGTATAGGACTCTACCCAGACCCTACCCACTACGGAAATCATGTTGGTTTACCCCATAATATTCTATTATATTTATACACTCGTGGAGCACATGGTACTAAGTACTGTTGCATCATAATAAATCATTTATTGTGTTTCCTTGTGTTCAAAGTGTATTACGAGAAACAGAGAGGAGCCATGTCTACTACCTGTGCAGTTTTGGCTTCGACTCCATCGCCAAGGTAATAGTTGAATCTATTTATGCATATTCAATTTCTAATGGGTAACTTTGCATGCTCATCAGTCTTGAACGTACTGATTTGTAGCACCCAGAATGGCAACTTCTCAATTTTTTTTTTCTGTCAACAAATTTTGTGTGGGATAGTGGCTTAAAAATAACGGGTTAATAAGAATTGAAAAAGGTAGCATCTAATATATGAGAGTAAAAGATAGATAAATCCATAGGTTGGATGTAGTGGTGTAAGGTGCTGCTGTGTTCATATGAGAGAAAATGATTTATTTAGCGGGAGAACTTGTATTAGATTTCCTCCGTGTGCAAAATTCTCTTGGACCAGCTGCATCCATGCACCCGAGCGGATTAGTCTCTGACCCAATGGGTAAGGAAACACCCGTGATGTCTGACCTAGGAAAAAAAAGAAAAGAAAAGTAGATAGATAGTAATAAACTTGTGTTAAGCTTTCATAATAGGATGGATAAGAGTGAAAACGGAGGAAGATTATAGTGATGCATTTTTCAACCAAGAAAAGAGAGCAGCTCTCTTGAAATTATGTGTTACGTCCTCCGATGTGGGTTGGTTAAATCTTGGCTAAATTACTAACATAATTTCTTAACTTTATTTTAGGTTATAATTTAGTTTCTTATTTATTAAAAATTATGAAATTGTCCATTAAGTAATGTCTTTTATACCATGTTTATTCTTTTCAAAATACTGGTCGTTTTCAATTTTAAGGTCATTTTTAATTTTTTTTATTCAAAACATAAAACTTGTCTTATTAGATTCACCTATATGAAAATTATATATGGAACCTAACTAATGATGTTCGGACCAAAAAAGAACATAAACAAGATGAAAATCGCGTGAAAAGTGAGTCTCACGAGCAATTTTCATGTTGATTTTGGGAGATTTTTTAGTTTTTCGGTTGGTTATAGGACACACTTTTCATGCAATTTTCACCTTATTTATCTTTCTTTTTTATCTAAACATTAGTTGGGTTCCATATTTTTCATATAAGTAAATCTAATGGGATAAGTTTCAAGACTTGAATCAATAAAGAAAAGGTTCAAAATTGTGTTACAAAATAAAAAAACGATTAATGTTAGTTAAGAGACCATTTTACAACTTATAATAAATAAGAAACTAAATTGCAACCTAAAATAAAATTAAGGGACCATGTGAGTAATTTAGCCTTAATTTTTTTTGTTAGGTTCAATTAATTATTTGAAATTGAGAAATGTTGTAAAATAAATTGTATAACAAATTTTACAACTAATAAAATAAAGAGAAAAAAACAAAAAAGAGAGAAATATAAGGTATAATAAATGATGTGATGGAATGACTAGCGATTGAGTTCAGTAAAAGGAATTACTCTTTCATACTTTTACAAACCAAGATTTGAATTTCCATTAAAAGAGATGCCTATATTATACTTCATTCGTTTCAAATTGGCTGATCGATGTTTTAGCATTGGAAAAAAAAATCCATATTTACTAATGTTTTTGGTTTTCAATGAGATATTAAAACATCTATTCCAATTTTTCTCTCTAATAAATATTATTGTCTTGAAAGACTTAATAATGCATTTGCTGAAATTAAGAAAGAGAGTAAGGGTATTTTAGTAAAATTGTTGGCTAATAAATGTTATTGTTTTGAAATACTTATTTTTCTTAATCTGTGTGAAATAACCTTAAACATCAATCATTTCAGATTTTGGAATAGATGGAGTACACTACAGATGCAAAAACAAAAGATTAAAAAATATATATATTATTATATAAATTGCTATATAATGTGTGGTCTTTGAAATTATTGTCAGGTTATTAGGCAAAGTGGCATTGGTAACAGGTGGGGCTTCTGGAATTGGAGAAAGCATTGGTAACAAGTTCCGTTTTGGCTCATTTTCCTGCAGAGGAGGGTTTTCGTGCTTACATTGGGAGAAACACCAACCTTAAGGGGGTGGAATTAAGTGCTCATGATGTGGCTAATGCTGTGCTCTTCCTTGCAAGTGATGATGCAAGATATGTGAGTGGGGGAGAATCTCATGGTTGATGGAGGCTTCGCAAATGTAAAACGTTTGTAGCTCATGTTGAGAAATAATTCAAATCCCTATCATATTGTTTAGATTTAAAAGGATATATCTTATTCTATAAATTAGGGATTTGTTTCTTCTTTTAAGATTATGATGCTAGGTATATTAATAGATACTCTATGAGAAGACCTGAAGAGGGGGTCACCATCCCAAGATTGAGAGAGGGGTCATGTGAAGGGAGGGTTTATAAGTTTATCCAAAAAACTTGTGACGAGATTGTGGATGTAGGGATGAAAACTTGAACCACGGTAAACAAAGTTGTTGTGTTATGGGTGTAGGCATGAGGTGCCGAACGACGTTAAATAAATTTGTGATCTTTCCTATTTTCATCATGGTGTTGTCGTTGCCTTTTTCTCTGATTGTGTATTTTCTCATTTGTGCGCAATGAAGAGGTGTGTTTTTCCCCAACAATATCAGCTCTTGTTTAGATAAAAATTTTCGTAAGTATTTATAGGAGAAGAAATTAAATGAGTTTAATGGTCATGCACGGATAATTTAAACTAATTTTACACTGTCAATTAATCATAATCATTGTTAATATGACTTTTAAGATATTTATTATAAAAGTTAACAAACTTTTCATATATGGTGGTTTGGTTTGTGATTGAATGACAGTGTAAAACCGTTTTACACTGTTAGTGCATAACCTATCTTCTCAAATTAAATAAGGTAGAATGAATTGAGTTTCTCTTATAAATTATAAATAACTTATGTACTTTAATTTTTGGATAAGCTAAGTGAGAAAGTTTTTATAAAACCAAATGCATAAGTTCATTTCAACTTATAAGAGAAGTTCATTAATTTTACTTTCTTAATTTTATCCTATATGTGCTTATAGTGAAATTTATCTAAACAAGACTTTAATGATGTTAGCAAGGATGGATTTTTATTTAACCTGCAAATAATATGAAACATGCTCCTCTCAAGTAGGTTTGTTTATCCTTATATTCTAGCGAGTAATGATACATGACTCAGATTCTACCATAAATACTTCATTAACACTCAATATTTATCTTTATGATCTTTTCCTAATACATTTATCATTTATGATATATTTTTATTTTCTCTCTTTCTCTTTCTAAATATCAAATAGATGAGAGGTTCGCATAAATATTTTTGTATTAATTCTAGTACGTCAAGATTTTAGAGCAATTCAAATTAATGTGAAATTTCTCCCCATGGAGCCCAGAAAGGGACCAATTAAATTAATATTGGCCATAACTCTTTCAGCTTAGGATGCAAATCCTATCACTGCCTTGTCCAATCAAATTAATAGTCAGCTTTAGCTTTTAATTTAAGTAAAAGAGCATATGTTAATCGAATAATCTGAATTTATTGTCACCGTAATCATCATTAATCGACATTTCATCTTCAACCATAATATGGGTCGTGTTAGCAGATTCTAAAAAAAAATGTGTTTAAAGTTTCACTCATACCTAGTTGGAATCAGGTTTCTGTTTGAGATTTGATTCCATTTTATTTAAAATATTTATCTTTTTTAATAAAATAATAACTTAGATAAATTTTATATAATTTAATTAAATAAGAAGAATAATAATAAACACTCTCTTTGTTAATATAATGTTAATATAACTGAGTTTAACGATCATGTATTACCGGCATGAAGTCATTTTACACTGTCAATTAATCAGATATCACGGTTAATATGACTTTTAATATAATTATTGTAAAAATTAACAAATTATATATGATGATATATGATTTTTTTACCATGATATTAGTACAAAGTATCTACTGACTTTGTCGATGACTAATCTTCATCAGGGAATCTGACTAGCCACTTAGAGCATCTCCAACGCTCGTTGCTTAGTTTTTTTTTTAGCATTGGAGGTAATCTACGTGTCATGTTGGGTTGCTTAAAATTAAGCAACGTTGCTTCTATAAGCAACCGTTGCTTAAGCTTAAAAAATTATTTTCTTTCCATTTTAAGGGTGGATCATTTAAGTGTGAGTTATTTTGGGATCATTTAAAGGTTGCTTAAAATTATATCATTGGAATAAAATGTGTATGAGTTACTTAACTTTGATGTAGCATTATGGGGGTCAATTAACAGCTCAAAATGCATTGTATAAATTACATCCATTGGAGATGCTCTTAGTAGGATCTCCCCTCCCAACTACGTTTTTTTCCATCACAAGGCTTAAATTCAAAATCTTGCTTAATGAGACTGAATCCTGCATCACTTGGACCAACGCCGTATATGATGATTTATGATTGAATGATAATATAAAATTTGTTTATATTATTAGTGCAAAACCAAATTTCTCTAACTATATATGATGAAAGTAATTTGCCCATAGAGCTTTGCTCACGGACAGCCAACGTGTTCACAGGCATATGGCTTAGGATCCCATCCCATGTACCCACGCTATCATACGACTAAGGAAATTGGTCTACAATAATAGACTTAAATATATTTTTAGTTCCTCAAATTAGAGGTTTATTTTTTTTAGTCCCTCAAATTAAAATTTATTTTTTTTAGTCCCTCAAATTTGAAAAATATTTTTTTTAGTCCCTCAAATTTGATAAATGTTTTTTTTAGTCCTTCTTCTTACGAATTTGAGGGACTAAAAAAAACATTTTACGAATTTGGAGGACTAAAAAAAGCAATTTTTAATTTGGGGGACTAAAACAGGAAGACTCCTAAATTTGGAGGCAATGTTTTAAGAACCCAACCGGCCGAGGTACTGGGTTAATAGGTCACTGGTCGGATCGGTGGATCACTGGTCGAACCGGTTTGACTTGGTATATATTAAAAAAATTGAAAAATATAATATAGCTAACATAATTTAATCATTCAATACTCCAAATTTAAAATCATTGTCATTATAAAGTACCTAATATTCAAAATAAGAAATAACAACCAATAGTCATGACAATACAAGTCCATAAATAAGTTTCATACACAAACAAAAATTTTAAAAAAAATGAAACAACGTCGTTTCAACACTTTGTTCTAAAAAAAAAATGCACCACAACCCGATTCAACCAAAGACCTGTCAGGTTACTGATTTTTTAAAAAATTGGCCGGTTCAACCTGGGTCGTGTCAGGTCAGATACATTTTCGTTCCTTTCATCAAACCGAATCAATTAAGCCACCGGATTCTGATCGAACTGACCGATCTGATCCTTAAAATACTATTTATAAAACTAAAATCATATTTAAGTCACGAGAATAAATGGTCCCTCTTACCAGATTCTGACCCCACCAGTTTTTAAGATCTGGATAGGATTCGTTGTCTTGAACGGAACCTGTGTACTTGGGAACGTATGCATGACAATTATGTCACAAGTCTTCCATCAATAGCGGATCTTGAAAAAAAAAAAAATTAGGGTAGCCAAATATAAGATTTGAATTAACAAACATTCATATATATTTTTTATTTCATAATTTCATCTAAATTTCCTAACTTTTTTTTTTTTAGTTTTAGTAAAAAAAATAAAAAGAAAAAAAAGAAAAATTCTTAAAATAACTTATCATTGTGAGAGTTTTTTTTTTTTTTCAGAGTTTTAACCTTATGCAAATGTAAACTTAGTTTCTCTCTCCCTCTTTACTGTTTTCCCCGTCAGATTTGTCTTCTCCTTCTCTCCCTCTCATAACACCAGCATGCCTTCTTCCCACTCCTCTGCGCCAAACTAACCAGCGCTGCCTCTATTTGTGACTGCTGCGCCGTTGCAGAAGAATTGGAAGAGAGTGAAGTAGGCAACGACGGAAACCACCCCAATCAAACCCTCCTTTGCTGCATGTGTCGTTCTTCGATGCCGTGGAAGGCCCCCGGCGCCATACTCGCCAATGTCGCCTCTGTCTGCAGTGATCGTTACGTCGTCGTGGAAGAACTGGAAGGGAGCCAAGCAGGCAACAACGAAACCCACCCCAGACCGAAGGAGGAAAGATGGGTTGTTTTTTTATCTTGAACTCCATTGTGGGTGACTTGGGTGAGGAGACTTCATCTTCCTCCGTGTAAGGTTGGGGCGAGGTTCCTGTGCGTGGGGAGGGACAAATCTGGAAAGAGGAACAAAACTTACATTTTGTAACAGTTTTTAACTATTAATTTGAACAAAACTTTATATTATTAAGGGTTAAATATCTTTTTCGTCGTTGCAATTTAGTGTTTTTTTTCTTTTCGTCCTTGCAAATTTTTTTTTTTTGTTTCAGTCCTTGCAAATTATGTTTGTTTTGCTTTTCGTCCTTATAGTGGTTTAGATAACGTTTTTTTCACGGTTCAAAGTGCTATCTAAATCAATATAAGGACGAAAAATAAAACAAACATAATTTACAAGGACTGAAACAAAAAAAAAATGTAAGGACAAAAAGTAAAAAAACACTAAATTACAAGAATAAAAAAATATTTAAACCTATTATTAACGACGTCAATTTTAAATGGATGAAAGAACCATTTTGATTCAATTTAAAAAGATAAAAAACTGAAATGAACTTTTTACAAAATAAAAGATCAAATTAAACAAAAAAAAATAAGACAAAAGACCATTTAGCCTTTAATTTAAGAACAATTAAATTCGAAATAGTTTTAAAACTAAGTTTTAAAATGAAGTTACTCAATTTTTTTTACCCTAAAACAGTTGCCAAATAGAGCTTAATAAGCATCTTCAATTCCTTCAAAACGACAAACCACCTCCACTGTGCCCCAGCCAAAAAACCACCATCTCACACACACAGAAAATATACACACTCCTTCGCAAGAACCAACCACTCTCTGCCACCAGCTTGCACCTTCACACTCCTATGGCTGTATGCCTCATCTCTTTACCAGTTCTGAACACTCTTGAGTTCTGAACACCGTTTTTCACGACTGGATAGAAGATATTCAAATAATGCATCAAATTATTCTAAAAATTATAATTAAGTGGATATCAATTTACTCTTTAAAAATTATAAAAATGTTATTTTGATTCTGGAAATTGCAAAAGTTGTAAAAAAAAATATTATTTTAATTCTTGAAATTAATAACAACAATTATTTTAGTCTGTAATATTATTAAACCACGGTTATTTTAGTTTTTGAAATTACAATAATAAAAAATAAAATAACTCACCTTTAATAATTTTAAGGATTAAAATAATATTTTTATAATTTTAAAATTAAATTAATTAGCATTTAAAACTTTAAGAACTAATTTAAGTATATTGTTTGAAGGGAATCTCTCTCTACTTTTTTTTAATATTAGGTTTATTTATTTAGGTCAGTATTTTCTTAAGGCCAAGGTCATTGTCCTTAAATTAGATTTAAGTGTTATAGCATGTTTTGGCTAAAAAGGTTTTAAAAAATAGTGTAGGTTTTTACCATTTTATATAAAGGGATGCAAAATAATCGGTTAAAATGAAAATATATCGTGATTTAAAATAATAATTAAAATTAGGTAACTAAATTAAATACAAATAATTAAAATAAAATAAATAAAAATAAGTAAACTATAGGTAAAAATAAAAAAGGAAAATTGAATAACAATAATAATCCCTTTTCTAAAATTAATTAAAAATAGTAAAAGTACTGGAATATAAAAACTATTTTTTATATTGTAGGGGTCATTTAAAATCATTTTTGTGATGAGAAATGCTAAGGTCACACTCTCAAACACTCTCTTTTAACAACACTCTTTTCTATTGGTCCATGTGTGGACCAATAGAAAAGAGTGTGGTTAAAAGAGAGTGTGACCTTAGCATTCCTCAAGTATCATATGCAGATGCAACTGTAAAACCTGTCTCAGTATTTGGTTTCCAAACCCATGAATCAGCAGAAGATTGTTGTAGTTGAACTTTATGTAACATAGCTGTTAGAGAAGCAACTAAGTCTTCTTCCCAAAGAAAGAGAGGACGTCTCCATAACCACCGCCAAACCCACCACTACAGGAAATAATCAAATTTTCAGCGACTTTTTCCCAGTGACAATTAAGTTGTTGGCAAAGATAAACATTTGGCAGCGACATTTGATTGTCAGTGGGATAAGATTTTTCTTTTGTCAATAAGGCCAATATCGCAGGGAAAACTATACTTATCCCAGCGACAAAATTTGTCGCTGCCAATGTCGCTGCAAAAAGTGTTTTCCTATGCCAACGTGTTTGTTGTCGCTGGGAAAGTACTACTTAATGCCAGCAATGTTAACTGTCGCTGCAAAAAGTACTACTTATGCCAACAACATTTACGGTCACTGCGAAAAGTTATTTTTCTACGCCGACGTTATTGTTGTTGCTTGGAAAAGTATTACTTAATGCCAACAACAATATAGTCGCTGCGAAAAGTGTTTTCCTATGCCAACGTGTTTGTTGTCGTTGGGCAAAGTACTAATTAATGCCAACAACATTAAGTGTAGCTACAAAAAGTACTACTTAATGCCAACAACATTTAGAGTCGCTACAAAAAGTTATTTTTCTATGCCAATGTTGTTGTTGTCGTTGGGAAAAGTATTACTTAATGCCAACAATGTTTATAGTCATTGCAAAAAGTTGCTTTCTATGCCAACACACATGTTGTCGTTGGGACAATGTGTCTGATGTCGTTGGGAAAAGATGTTTCTCTATGGCAGCGACATTTAATGTCACTGCGAATTGCTAATTTTTTTTTATTTCTTTGGAATAATATTAACCAATTCAAAATATATCCCATTAATATTATTTATTGTAAGAAAACTAAAATACATTGTTACCGAGAATAAACTTTATTAAGTGTTTTCTTATCACATGTGAAAATTAATATTCCCAAAATATATTTTAATGTATTAAATTAGCAAGTTTTCCCTAAACTACACAAATATTTTTAAATTTAAATAAAATTTGTATATAAAAAAATAGAGAAGCATTGTGTAGTTGTTTTTAAATTTAGTTATAATGTGAATAATTATAAAGCAAAGAAATAAGGTTTTATTGATAAAGTGTGTCAAAATTTGAAAATTAAATTCAAATTAATATTGACTAAGAATCTTCAAATTGGTACATTGTGTCAAGATTTAAAATTTAAATCATATTAAAATTGAAATTAAAATTAAAACATAGTATTTAAAATGGACAAAAAAACAAAAGGCTAAATTACAATTTTGATGATGTGGAAAAGTGACTTATTATTTAGAAATTATTGTAAAAATGGCAAAGATAATAATAGAACCCAAGTCCTTTTCTTTCTTCTTCATTACTTAAACCACTAAACTATTTCACTTACTTAAGTTGTAATGTAAACACTATATTATTTAATATATTTTTATAATCACTTTTGTCTTTCATATCCTTTTTTTTTTATCTCTTTTTCTTTCCATTTTTTTTATCACATCACTAATTCATATAACTTAATGAGAATATAGAATAACTTCTACAAATGTTCGCATTCAAGATAAAGGATTTAGATTCTTAATATAAAAATAGTTTAAGTTTTCATTTTAATACACCAAAAACAGATTAAGTTTTTATATTCTTAATATATTTTTTCTTAACTAATTACTTAGATGAATTCAAATCTTAGAGAACCTTAAAATTTAGAAGTGCAAAAAATTATATTTGTTCCTAATTGATGTTGTATCGTTAAGTTTTTATTTTCCATTTTTTTTCAGCAAAAAAAAAACAAAAAAGAAGCACAACTCACGAAAACATTTTAATTAGTTCAAATTGTAACTTAATAGAACAAAAAAATGGGATGTTGAACCCAAAAAAAAAATGACATGTAAATTATTGTTAGTTAATTAAATGATTTTATATCTTCATAGTTTGTTATATAAAAGACAAAAGAAAAATATAAAACATGAAAGAAAATTGAATAAGCAACTTGAAAATCTATATAAAGGGACGAAGAGGGTTTGAAAAAAATAGACAACAAGCTATATAGTATTCCCTTTTTTAAAGATATTTCACTTTGTTTTTATATACAATTTATATATTTTAAATCAATTAGTTTTAATTCTATGGATGTACAGGAAATTGAAGACTCTTTATATTCAGAGATAGTAGAAGACTCTATGGATGTAGAGAGAGTTGAAGACTAGATAGTAGAAGACTCTATGGATGTAGAGAGAGTTGAAGACTCCTTAGATCCAGAAATAATAGAAGACTCTATGGATTTGGAAAAGCTTGTAGACTATGTGAGATTAGAAGAAGTTGCAGATTCTCTACCCACGAGTTTTAGATTTTATCTTAATAAATTTCCTGATGATGAAGAAGTGAAAAATCCCAAAAACGAGAAATTCAAAAAGTAGTTAGAGAAATGTTAAAGATTTATCTTCCAAAATTTTATTAGTTTTTATGAATTTCTTTGCTTGAATTAAATTTATAGGTTGCATTAATTTATTTATTGAAGTTGTGAACCTTGGATTCTTATCACCGTGTCATTTTTGTTTTCTTATTTTAATTGGCTTTTGAGTTGGAAAGTCTTGGAACTTATCTCCAAAATCTATAACTTCTACCATTCAAGAAGTTGTATTTCATAAATTTTTTTGTTTAATTTTAAATAGAGCTAAATACTAAATTGGTCAACAAAGAGTACCAGATGGTAGTTGAGATAGAGTAGATGCTGGCATTGTATTAGCTATTGGTTACAGATATAGATTAAATTTACTACTTTTATTATATTAGTTTTAAAAACTTAGGCTATTTAGATAGAAGCAACGGTTTTGTTTTAACAATAATTTTTTTAACTATTTTAATAAATTTTTTATTTATTTATTTTTTGTTGAATTAATTCAAAACAAAATAATTAAAATGTAAATAAATTTATATTCATACTATTCAACGTGAATATATACTAACTTAATACTAGAGTAAATGCAATATAAGTGGATATAAAATTACAGTGTAATAATTTTAACATTATTTGTAGAAATATCTATTAGGATCGTCTAAAGTTAGTTTTTTCACTTTAGAGGATAAAGTGAATTTCCTTTCACCGTTTAACTATTTAATATATGGCTGTGATTAATTTATATTTGAAAATTTCAAAATTAAGAAAGAAAAACAAATCTCTCAAATCTAATTGCCGTTACAATTCTCCTTGTCTCAGGGTTCATATTATTTAATATTTAGATTTTTTTTCAAAACTTAATTATTTCAAAATTATCCTCCCAAGTTATAGTGATTCCCGAAAATGAAAAAAAAAATCTCCCTCAGTTTGGCCTCCATTCTCGTAACCAATATATATAACTTAACGAGATTTTAGGGATTTATTTTTTATTTTATTTTAAAATTGTCAAATATAGACTAATCAGGCCGTTAGATAATTGAACAGTGGAGGTAAATTCACTTTAGCCTTTAAAGTGAGAAGAGGATCAATCTAAAAATTTAAGATAGAATTAAATGATAAACAAGTAAAAAATCTAAAAAGTAGTTACGATATGATCAACTTTTCATTAAATATCTAAGAGATAAACCTTATAAAAATTTTTAAAAATTATAATTTCACATCTATAAATAGAAGAACGAATTCCATCTTCACTATCCACTTTTTTCTTTCTTTTTCTTGAGTTTATTATTCACTTGCTTTTTTGAGGCTTGATAATTGTATTATTCTTCTCATCTCCAATTAGTATAGAAGCAATACTTCATTCAACTGATACCAGGTGCACATAATTTTTTTATGTTCAGTGAAATGAATTACTTTTCTATTGATCTCTTTGAGGCTTGTTTTTTAGTTTTTTTTTTTAATTTATTTTTGTGATAACTTATTATGCAATCACTACTCAAGGATTTTAATTTTCTTTTATAAGAAGTTTTTTTTATATCAAAATCCTTCAATTTTATCCTCCCAACAGCAAACTCTTCTAAGAAGGAATATTGAGTACGTAGGTTGATGCATTAATCTGTGTTCAATATCCCACTTCGGAGGAGTATGCTATTGGGAGCATAAAATTGAAAGATCTTGATTTGGGTGGCCTCCAAATTACTCATAGCGCCATGATTTGTTATATTCTTTTCTAAACGTACTATGTAATTTCTTTTTAAATACCCTCTTTGCCTATAAAAATATTAATTAATTTTATAAATCTGATTATATCTTTTAAGACTGCAAGGCTAGATATCATGTTTCTAGGCTATTATCTGCATCCGTAGAGACGGAACCGTGCATACTGAAACAGGGGTACGTATACTAATATGTTACTTTAATATATTATCTCCACCAAAATAATGTAGCCCACCCCCCCCCCCCCCCCCCCCTTTAATAATATATTAATTAATATAATATATTTTCTTTCTTCTAAATTTTTATCTAGTTCCGCCCCCCATTTTACTGCAGTTCTCTTCTAGATTTTTATAGTTGTAAATTTATAGAAAAGTTGTCAGTAATATTTATATTTAATCAAAACACATAAATAAAATATATAATAAATTTCATATAATAAAAATATTTAGACATAAATAAGAAGCCATCTGAGTGGTGTATCAAACATTGTATTATTATTTTTTCTTCAATTTTAAATGATGAATATCGTTTCTTCTTTCTATCTTCAAAGACATTAGGAGACCAAAAACAAATCAAGTTAACCATTTTTTTTATTTTGTTGATATTTGTAATGAGTGTTTTTCCTCTTTTAAATATTGTATTATATTATTTTATTAATAGAAAGAACTAAAATATATATTGGACATTTTTTTCCTTTCAGGATTTAATTTTCCTTTTAATTGATTCTATAGATAATTTTATTGATAGAGAGAACATGCTTTTGTTTTAAATTTGGATTCCTTTTAAATTTTTTTCATAGATATACATTATAGAATTTGGATTGGTTATTTGCTTTTAATTGCATTTTATTATTACAGATATATGTTACGAAATAATTTGCTTTACAAATAAATTAATTTTATTGTTAACTAAGAATTTATAATATTTTTAATTTGGAAGATAAATTAATTTTAAGTATAATAAGTTAATTCTTATAATGTAGTTGAAGTATGTCAATTTAAAGAGCTCTTTCTTTATTCTTCAAAAAGAAAGATTATGATTTTGATCTATTTCATCTTATTCTTATGTCACAAACTTCTAAAATTTCACCACAAACTTTGTAAATTTGAAGAACAATCTTTTAAGAAAAAGAAGTCAATAATTTTGGTTTATTCTTATATTTACTTTTATAAAATATATTTTTTAATTTTTGTTAAACTGAAATTTAGACAAAGATTAATAGTAAAAATTAGTCATTATTAACTCTTTCTAATTGAGTTAAAGTTTTGCCCCCCTAATCAATATTCCTGGTTCCATCCCTGTGATCATCCGCACGTGTATATTTTCAATGACTTGTTTCATATTGGGGCAGCAATGAGTGGGTTAAGATATCTCCAAGATGCAGTAAATTTTCTGTAAAGTGTGAAGACGTGCTCAGATGTATAACTGTAAACATCCAATTACATGGAAACGTTACATTTTTATCACCAATCATAGCTTGTACATGGGCGAACGTAGTGATAATTAAATTATATAAAAAACCTATTATTAAAGAATTTATATTTTCATGCTTATATTGTATTATATAATAATATTGATAATATTTTATAGGTGCAGACATCCCTGCTCAAGTTTAATCACACCCCTCAGCGCGTTCCATACTGCGTAGGTACCTTGTTTTGTATTTTCATTTTATTTTATAATAATATATGGATTAGATTATACTTAAAAACTTGGTCTATATTATATTGTATTATAATAATATTGATAATATTTTATAGGTGCAGATATCCCTGTTCAAGTTTAATCACACCCCTCATCGCGTTCCTTGCTGCGTAGGTACCTTGTTTTGTATTTTCATTTTGTTTTATAATATATAATATATGGATTAGATTATACTCCTGGATTTGGTCTATATAATTTAAGTTAGTTAACTAAATAATTTTCCAGCTATTATGATAGGGATATGATTAGTGATCCAACTTTAATCAATCGGTTTATCATAAACCAGTTAAATGTGGTTAAATTTTACAAAACTGGTTAATATGAGTACCCCTTTAGCCTTTAGGATCTTTTTTTTCATTTAAACTCATTCGGTTATGCACCCCCTTATTAACTAAACTTTCCCATTCACAAATTGACCCTATTAAGTTGCAAAAAGTGAACATACACTTCACATTTATTAGATTTTTTTTATTTTTAGAATTTTTTAATATTGTTTTATCTTTTATCTTATTTTTAATTTAAACCCATTCTCGGTTCTTTACCCCTTATTAATTAAACTTTCCCGTTTTTCAATTTTTACAAATTAACCCAAGTTGCCTATTTATAAAATTTCACACATTTATTTTTAAAATTGTAGGAATTGTGATAATGAACAAGCAAAGTAAAGGGTGGATAAAACTTAAAGATCGAACTTTGCCTGAGTATTCAAAGGGCATTAATGATTTCTTAGAATTTGCTTTTTCTATGTCCAATAATAAAGAGGCAATCAGGTGTCCATGTCGTAGATGCAACAATTTTTACTATAAGACAAGAGATGAAGTGATGTGTGATTTATTGAAATCTGGATTTGAACCAAGCTATGAGCATTGGGAGTTTCATGGAGAGAGCTCAAGTCATTCATCATCCGGCAATGATGATGATTTTGAAGATGATGTTAATGTCTCAAGTGCTAATCTTGAAAGGAGTGATGATGCTCAAACCTACTCCATGCTTCATGACATGCATCAATCACTTAATGTGGATAGAGATGATGTGTTTGATCATCCTATGCCCGGTGATGCCAATATCAATGAGGAGCCAAATAAGGAAGCTAAACGGTTTTATAGTTTGTTGAAGGATGCTGAACAAAAATTATATCCTGGTTGTCAAAAATACTCCAAGTTATCCTTTATCATGCGCCTTTTCCAGATGAAATGTCTTTATGGGTGGAGAAATACTTCATTCGATTCACTACTAAAGCTACTAGTTGAAGCATTGCCCGAAGGAAATGTGCTTCCCGACTCAACGTATGAGGTACGAAAGATTATTAAGGATCTTGGACTTGATTATGATAAGATAGATGCTTGTGTTGATGATTGTATCTTGTATAGAGGTGACTATGCAAATCTTGATAAATGCCCTGTTTGTAAGAAAAGTAGATGGCAAGACAATAAGAAGAAAAACAATGTCCCCAATAAGATAGTTCGTTACTTTCCAATAAAACCAAGACTGCAAAGATTATTTATGTCTAAACAAGTTGCAGAAGATATGAAGTGGCATAAGAACAAAAGAGTTGATGACGGAGTTCTAAGGCACCCATTAGACTCTTTGACTTGGAAATCATTTGACGATCAACACAGGGCTTTCTCTTCAGATGCACGCAATGTGAGACTAGCATCAGATGGTTTCAATCCTTTTGGTATCATGAGCACTAGCTATAGTGTGTGGCCTGTGGTTTTAATTCCTTATAACCTTCCTCCCTGGTTATGTATGAAACAACAAAGTTTTATCTTATCATTGCTTATTTCTGGTCCAAAAGGTCCTGGAACTGATATTGATGTTTATCTTCAGCCATTAATTGATGACTTAAAAGAGTTATGGGATGTGGGTATTGAAACTTACGATGCTTCATCAAGAAAAAAATTTCAGTTGCGTGCTGCCTTATTATGGACCATTAATGATTTTCCTGCTTATGGGATGTTATCTGGATGGAGTACTAAAGGAGCATTAGCTTGTCCTTGTTGTAATATAGAAACATGCTCTTTTTATTTGAAATATGGTCACAAGCAATGCTACATGGCTCACCGTCAATTTTTACCTGTTGATCACCCTTGGCGAAAAAATAAGAGCTCATTTGATAATACTAAAGAGGTAAGGCATGCGCCACAACCATTGACAGGAGACGATGTGTTAGCACAAGTTGAAAATCTGCACGTGATCTTTGGAAAATCTACAAGAAAAAGAAAACGAGGTGAAGAGATAAATCACAATTGGAAGAAAAAAAGTATATTTTTTGAATTACCTTATTGGAGGACAATATTATTGAGACATAATCTAGATGTGATGCACATAGAGAAAAATATTTGTGAAAGTGTTATTGGGACATTATTGGGTATTGAAGGCAAAACAAAAGATACCTTAAAGTCTCGATTGGATTTGCGTCGCATGGGTCTCAAAAAGCCGCTTCATCCTATTGAGAATGGGGATAAGTATTTAATTCCTCCTGCACGTTACACAATGTCAAAGGCAGAAAAGGTAAAGTTTTGTCAAATCTTAAAGGATGTGAGGTTTCCTGACGCATACGCCTCAAATATAGGCCGTTCCATAGATGTAAGTCAATTGAATATCTAGGGACTTAAAAGTCATGATTATCATGTTTTATTTGAGAGAATTGTTCCCCTTGCCATAAAGGGGTTGCTTCCAAAGGATGCTTGCGATCCATTGATCGAGTTATCTTTGTTCTTTGGAGATTTGTGCTCTAAAGAATTGAAAGTGAATGAGTTGGATTGCTCAGAGAATAACATTGCCGTGACTCTTTGTAAGTTAGAACGCATTTTTCCACCATCATTTTTTGATGTCATGACTCACCTACCAATTCACTTGGCAAATGAGGCAAAACTTGGAGGCCCGGTTCAATATCGATGGATGTTTCCTATTGAAAGGTTAGTTTAAATAATATTTTGGTATCTAATATTTTACTTCTCAATATCATTAGTTTTATTTTGTTTATTGTCAGATTTTTACGTGTACTAAAAGGTTATGTGCGTAACAAAGCACGCCCAGAAGGTTCCATCGCAGAAGGCTATGTGGCTGAAGAATGTATGACATTTTGTGCTAGATATTTGATTGATATGGATTCTAGATTGAATCGACCAGATAGATACATGGAACGTGCAAGTAATGATTGTAATGGTTTGTCGGTGTTTAAAAACATTGGTCGATCTCTTGGAAGGAATTCCTGGGAAATTATGAATTCTTCTCTTCTTCAGCAAGCTCATATTTACATATTACAAAATTGTGAAGAAGTTAGACCTTGGATTGAGTAAGTATCTTTACTCTTACTTTTTACTAAAAATTTAATTACAATTTATATGAATTTAATATTTTTAATATATTTTTTAACATTTTGTAGGGAACACATGAGTAAGATGATAAATGAAAATAATAGGAATGTGGATAAGAGGCACAAAGATCAATTCCCTAAATGGTTTGAATATGAGGTAGTAAGAATAATGTTTATCTTATATTTAGGGCTACTAATAGCAATTAAATTATGGAACTAATAGTGTTTATTTTTATAAATGATATTTTTTAAAATAATGTTTTATGTAGGTTATGCGATTGAAAAAATTATGTGATGCAAGAATTACTAATCAACTAGTAGCATTATCAAGTGGACCAGATTTTCGAGTACTCTATCATAGTGGATACATTCTCAATGGTTTTAAGTTTCGTACAAAAGATGCTGAGAAAAACTTAAAAACCCAAAATAGTGGTGTGATAGTGAAAGGAGATGAGTTGATAGGACATGCTGATTATTATGGGGTTATTAGAAATATTATGGAAATAAGATATTTAGAAAATAACTCTATCATATTATTTAAATGTGATTGGTTTGAAGCTCCTTCTCAAAGTCGAAACCAGGGTAGAGGATATAAGAAAGATGAATATGGATTTATCAGTGTAGATATGACGAGGTTGTATTACATGAATGATCCATTTGTCTTAGGTTCTCAAGCTGGGTTGGTTTATTATGTAAAACATAGTGACAAGGAAAATTGGTACACCGTGGTTAAAGTCAAGCCAAGAAATATTTTTGCATTGCCACACAACGAAGATGACTTTGAACCATATCAACTCAATGAGTTGAGTGATACACGAGGACAATTAGAAACACAGTTTGTAAACCAAGATGAACAGGTTCTAAATAGGGATGATGTGGATGATGTTACTGGATCATGTGAGGAAATTGTTAACTTAGAAGAAGAGTTACAAAAATTAAACAATGAAAATGATATTGATATTGATGATGATGATGATGATGATGATGGTCAAGAAGAATATGAACTGGATGAAAATGTAGAGGATGAAGATTCAAACATAGCATAAAAGGTATTTTTAAGTATTATATTATTATTATTATAATTTTTTGAATAATAAAATTAGTTATTAAATTGTAAATGTAACAAGCAGCATGCATAGTACTTTTTTTTAATTTCAACAAAAAAATTTATTATTATAATGTTGTATCTTTAATATTGATTACATGAATTAATTTTAGCATCTATTTATTATATTATAAATAAAATTTGTCTCATGGTAGTGGAACTTCCATTCTAATTCACAACTATCCTTTTTTCTTTAGTTGCAGGCCCTTTTAATTTTGGCACTCATCCCTTAATAAGTTGCTGATACGATCTAGTCCTTTGGATTTTTGTGGATGCTTCAAATTTGTTTAATTTTGTAATTTGATTATTGGAATCCAATTGGTGCAAGTTTGGGGTATTTTAGACTTACCATTTGTTTTGTTGGACTAAGATCTTTGCTTTCCCTTTTAAGTCCTAACCTGAGCACTAAGTTTTTGATTTATTTTATTTTAGTTATTTTTTAATCATTTTTTTTTTATTTTACATCCTATTTTAATTTAACTTATTATGTAGAACCAATGAAAAAAATAAAAAATACAAGAGATTCTGATTAAAAGAAAAGGTTGACATAAGTTTAGTTGTTTTATTTTATCTTTTACTTCTAAAAAATAAGAAAAAAGAAATCCTTTTGTTGGTAAAGGTACGTACATGCATAGTGGATTCATAGCAAGAAAGGTACGTACATGCATAAAAGTAGTTTGTTTCACTTTTTTTTTAAAAAAAAAAAAATATAAATATCTGAGTTTTAATTGCAAATTTATAACCGCTCCACTCAGTGCCACTACCCATTCGGAAGTTTTATCTTTGCCTTCTGCCTCCGTTGAATGAAAAGTAAGATTTTAAAAATTTTTATTTAATTTAGTTTTTAAATATTTGGCGCTACAATTTTTAGTACTTTATATTTTACTTCCCTCCATTTCTCATAAACATTTCCCTCTTCTTTCTACTGCTGTTCATTAACCTCTCACTGGCCTATGTAAGACATGTTGAATTTGGGGTCCAAAACTTGATCCAATTCTTGCTCGTGGTGTGAAGATTTGGGATTTCAGACACTTGTGGTGGTGCTATTGCTATAGCATCAGAATCAAATCTCACAACTTCTGCTTAAGTGTAAGTAGAATCTATTAGAGCATTTCATATGTTGGATTTTGATTGGTGTTGAATATGTCCAACGTCATTATGATGATGCTTGGGGCAGGATTGTTTCTGATTTATGCTACTACATAAGGGGGGCTGTTCGTATGATGATGCTTGGGGCAGGATTGGGTCTCGTTGGGGGTTGTGGGCTACTGCTCTTGGTCTACTAATATGCTGTTGAGTTTTGGGTCTAGTAGTGTGAATCAGATATGGACTTTTTGTAGGGAGATTCGGCCAACATAGGTGTTCTGGGTCCCGTTACACAAAAATATAGATTGCACATATGATGGTGTTTTGGTCACTGTTGGTTACACACATAATTAAGGTTGTGTTACTGCATTAGTCACATACATAAAAGATGTAATTCAAAATTAAATGTAAGTTTTATTATGTTAATCAAGATTGTGTTACTGTGTTATGAAAATTTTCCTTTTCAGGTTGCAAACTAGCAAACTACTTGATCATCAAGAGCCTTCTAGACCTTACTGACTGACTGCAGTGTGCATTTATCATTTTGGTGTCTCTAAGTTGTTTTCTTGTTGACAAGGTATGCTCTATTTTGTCTTGCTTGAGTTTTTTCATTTTCCACAATTGGGTTGAATGATTTTGCTTCTTAGGGGCTTTCTTGATGTATTCCATGTGGATTTTTTTTAATCATATTAGTGCTTTTATTTGATTTTTCTGGTTAAATGGAGCAGCATTATATCTTTTTTGCTTAACTTTTAGTTTTTTTTTGGAAAACCCAAAAACAGAATATCATTGATGTGTAGTATGTAAACTACCAGACTTTACAAGTGTTTCCAAGAAATAAACATTACAGGGTAAAAAACTACTGATTCTAAGGACTTATCTTATACATAGAAGAGTAAGAATCTAGTAAGAATCCTGTCTAGTGTAATAGAAGACCCAAGCCAATCTATCATGGTAAACTTTCCAGTCATAAAGTGATATGTCAGTCCAATGCACCACGTTTTGTATGTAGCATCAAGTGAATAATTGCTAGAATGTGTAGAGCACTGGTACCAGACCAACATCTTTTTTTTTTTTTTTTTGACTAAACTAGACCAACATCATTACTATACCAAAACTAGTCTTATTGTTTTCAATTCCGTTTTCAATTCCTTCGTCAGACCCCTTCCAACACCAGCTACATGTAAACCAAGACCATTGACCTTGTTAACCTCTATACTTCTCCTTAGTATCACTGTAGTCTACCAGCCCCGGATATATTTTCAGCAAAGAAAAACTTCCCAGCATCCACATGAATTTGCTCGCAACTGCTATGTGTTTCCCACCTGGTATCCCTTGTTGCCAGATTGCCAATATTGTGTGGATATGAATATAATAAATCACAGACATTCTTAGTTGTTCATTGGCTAACAATTGTTTCAATTATGTAACCTTTGCTTTGGTTAGACCTCCTAGACTTTTTATTAGTATATTGTTTAATTATTATTTGTCTTATTATCATCACAAAATTAATAGTCATAAAAAAATGCAATACTAGAAAAATATTATATAACACACGTATCTTGCATAATCATCTTAATACTATCACTTTACAAATTGCAGTACAATATTAAATTCTAGTATTCTACTACTTAAATAACATTTTACTAAATATTACAAATTTACAATCCCATATTGAATTGTTAATTATTTAAAAAATAAGTGTCAGGTGCGATGATAGTTGTTTATGTTGAATAAAAAGAATCCTAGTTTTATTAATCAAAGGCCTTTTGGAATTTGGATAACACTAAAAGTAGTGGGCAATGAAATTTAAGCATTTCATATGTTGGCACGGCTTGTGCCTTTTAATAAATTAGTTTTTTTTTTTTGTAAAAAAACATTAATTATTAATCCTTTATTGAACTTTAGCTAAAAATAACATGTCTGTACCCATATTTTCGTAGAGACCCATTAATATTCTAGCAGTGTCACACTCTTAACAAAAAAAAATTATGGATATATTGCCTTGGTTGAGTTTTTTTTTCCTAGAAGGTAATTCTGGTGGTTTTGATTCTCATCTGGATGCTTGGAGCAGTTTTGTCCGGTTCAGTGGGTATAGCGTCATTGTTTGATCAGCTGGGGGATATAGCACACATGATTATTATCATGCCATGATTTTGTTTTGATTTGGGTTGATCACATGAATGTGGTGGGTGATTGTTGTGGGTTTAGGGAATTATGTCTTCATGTGGTATTATTGATCACAATAGCTTATCATTTATTTGTGCTTATCATTAAACATAAATAAGTTGTAACCTGTTGGTATTACTTGGAGGGCTGTAATAGAATTGTATTTGCTTATGGTACTTCTGGTACCTCTCTATTTATACATAGTATATTTATCTTTGATGATAAAAAAAAAAAACCACTCTTAACAAACAGTAAAAAATATAAAATGATTCTACTAGCATATAGTTTATAATAGTCCTCTTAAGATCACTCCCAAGCTTGTACAATGTGATATGATGTTAGCATATATATCTTCCTACGGTGTATAATCCATGCTTGAAGGAAATCTCTTGTTCATTAGTAACAAAATGAGTGAAATAGGGCATTAAAATTTATGGTGTATCAAGAAAATGAAAGGTAAAATTTAATTTTTTTTCCTTATTTGTATTTAGCAATGGCATCCTCAAGCCACGTTTCAGATTTAAGACTTCAAAATTCCTCAAATGATACCGTGACTCAACAACAAGAAGGTACTTATATTATTATTTTCTTTCAATTTTTAACTTAGTTGGCTCTTTTCAATTTCATTCTGAATTATCTTCTTCTTTATAGATTAAATTTCCATATTATGCTTGTCATTTTTATTTTTTATTTTTGGTGAAAAACACAAAAGGATGTACAAATGCTAGAAAACTTGGGAGAGGAAGAACCACTGGTTTAAGTATTGCAAAGAAAAAGAGGAAGAGTGCTACCGGAAAATTGCATGTCATCATTCCAAATGATAAGATGGTAGCTGTTGGACCAGGAGCGGCAGATTTTGTCACTGAAATTTCTGTTATTGTTCAAAAGTATGCTCCATTTAATGTAGAGAAGTGGAAAAGTGTTCCTAATGTTGTGAAAGAAAGAATTGTTACAAAAGTTCTAGTAAATTTTATTTTTGTAGACAGTTTTAAATTTTCTTTTTGTCTTGTTAATAACATATTTTTATACTAATTTTCAATTTAATTGTCATGTGTAGGATTCTTTTCACATTGATGGTACAAATGTAGAGCATACTAAAGAGGTTATTCTTGAGATGGCTAAAAGACTTTACCGAAATCACAGATGCAAACTTCATGAACATTTCAAAAAATATGAAACACCTGAGAAAGCTTTGGAGAATAAACCTCAGGACTTAAGTCATGAAGATTAGGAGTATTTAGTGAATTATTTCTCAAGTTCTAAGTTCAAGGTATGTTAGTATTAAACATATTCTAAATATATTTAAATTGTTTAGTAGTTATAAATGTGAAAGTTATAATTAAATTTTAATTTGTATCAAATCCAGGAAATTAGTACGAGAAATAAATTAAATAAATCAAAACAAGTTAATAATCACACATGTGGAAGGAAGTCTTTTCAGGCCGTTAGCTTTGAAAAGGTAATTTTACTATTGTTTAATTGTAAATTGTTCATGGCATATATAATTTAATTTATTGTGATAATAATTTATATGTTTTGAAATATGTTTTCAGAGAGATCCCGAGACTCAAAAGGAGCCTAATTTTCAAGATTTGTGGCAAATAACTCATACAAAAAAGGGAGAATGGGTAGATGAAGCATCTAAGGAAGTACATGTATGGCCTTTTCATGTGTGAATTATAAATTACAATTGTAATAAATTTATTATCATGAATTATAATTATGATTTGAACTTTTTCTTTAATAGATGAAAGTTCAAGAAGCTGCTTTGGAGAAGTTAGAAGGCATAAATGAGGAGATTGCTAAAGACCAAATTGTTAATGAAGTTTTTCAATCAGTTGTAGGACAGCGATCAGGCTATTGTCGTGGTCTTGGTGCTGGCATTCAACCAACCAGGGGAAGATCTGTCACAGGTTTACATGAAGAACTAACAAATGAACGTGAAAAGCGTCAAACTATAGAAATGAAATTAAAAGAAGTTGAAACCCAACTTCAAGAGGAGCGTGTCATGAGGGAGGAAATGGCAGCACGCTTTGAAGAAAGTCAGAGAAAAATATTAGAAACTCAAAGAACAATCCAAGAAACATCTGATAGACAACTTGAGGAAAGGATGGCATCATTTTTTTTCAGAATGCATACTTTTTCGGTAAGTATGAATAGTAATTAAATACTATAAAATTAGTAATTTTGCATTTTAAAAAGTTTGTCTATTATATTGAATTTTTAGTTAATTACGGGTGTTTTAAATATTTATATAGGGTGGACAAGCTTCAATTGCAAATAACAATGTGTCTAAACCTGATGATAGAGTTGAAGCTACTGCACATCATAAGTAAGTTTTGAATATATATATATATATATATATATATATATATATATATATATATACATATATATATTCTAAGTTCTAGCACATATTTATCTTTGATTCTTTTTAGTTAGTATTAGGATGTTTAGTTATGTTCACTAGAGTGACTTATCTTAGGAATGTTGTCGCGAGTCCATTTTGGGTGCAAGATCGAGCTTACATGAATTTTAATATTGGATGCAGTTTTATTTCATTATCATTTTGTTTAAATTGGGCTATTATGTAAGGGGTGGTAGTTTATACAGCAGAAACAATTCGCTGCTATGGCTTCTAGATAGAGGGAATTTTGTATTTTAAGAAGACAGGTGTATTGCATAGCTTTGGGCACCTCTTGTGGTGCAACTAAGGTATTTTTACAATAATTTCTTTTTTTCCTTTTAAAAAAAATCTTGGCCTTTTATTACAAAATGTCTTCATGCATTATAATAGGAAAATTTGATCAATAATATATTCATTTGCCTAATCATTTTTGAACCTTCGTGAATACCCAAGCTTTTAACCATGGTGTCTCCTTCACATCCATCACTATTGCATCCTTAAACTAATTAATGATCATCTCATGTTAACCCAACTAATGTATAATTTTCCCTCTTTGTTTTGTATTTCTCATTTTTGCTTTTTTTAGTGTTACAAACTAACAGACATTTTTTTTACAGGCACGGGAAATAAAGGCTTTAGATGCATTTTCTTGTGTTGTTCAACTTGATCATGAAAATGGAGAAGCTTAGAATACAACAGTGTTTGCTTGTGTAGAGTTATTTCTTTATTGTATCAAAAATAGGAAACAACTTAGTTTGTTTTAGTGTATTAATTGTTTTTATTTTGAACCCTGATACATTTAATTATTTAAAGTCACATTTTTTGTTTTGGTTCCATTCCATTTATATTTGTTGATTATACATGTTTGCTTTTACTTTTGAAAACTAGAATTTAAAACTTTACTCATTAAATCATGTAAATAATAATTTATGATATTTTTTACAATAACAATACTATCATTTGTGTTTAAATAAATATATACTAATTTTAATTTGATCTAATTTTAAATAGTTAAGATAATTAAATTAATCTTGTTAATATTAATTTTTAAAAATAAAATATAATTATCATTAAAATAAAATAAATTTTTGCAATGATATAGATAGTTAAGAAATGGCAATTTATGGTAGCGAATTTTAGTTATTATGAAAAATATAACAATAATTAATGTTGCTAAAAAAAGACTTTATCGCAACGAATTTAGTTGTTGAGAAAATGTATCATATCACAATGATATTAATTGTTAACATAAGTTATCTTATTGTAGCGACTTTGGTTGATGAGAAATAATGTTTTTTAGCAGCGAAAATAATCGTTAAGGCATGTAAAGTACGGCAACGACTTTAGTGGCTACTACAAGTTACTTATGGCAACAACAAATGTGTGAAAATGACAACAACAATTCTCACTGTTAAGACATAAGTAGTGGCAGCGACATTAAATGTCGCTGCAAAACATTTCTCAATGGTGGTTTAGGCAGCGACCTGCAGCAACAATTTTTTCGCTGGTGAAAGTTGCTTTTGCAGCGACATTTTAGATTTGTCAACAACAAATGTCGCTGCAAATAGCCTTTTTTAGCAGCGAAAATAGTCGTTAAGACATCTAAAGTACGGCAACGACTTTAGTGGCTACTACAAGTTACTTATGGCAACAACAAATGTGTGAAAATGACAGCAACAATTCTTGCTGTTAAAACATAAGTAGTGGCAGCGACATTAAATGTCGCTGCAAAACTTTTCGCAACAGTCATTTAGGCAGCGACCTGCAGCGACAATTTTTTCGTTGGTGAAAGTTGCTTTTGCAGCGACATTTTAGATTTGCCAACGACAAATGTCGCTGCAAATAGCCTTTTTTCTTGTAGTGCACCCCGAGTCTCCAAGAATAGCCAAATCTGCAATGCAAGATTGTTTGTTCTCTGCAATCTGCGATGCCTTTTATTTGGTTCATACCCTATCCTTTATGCATCTTTAGTGCTTTAAATAATTTGCTTTTCAATTTAAAGTTAAACTTTTAACTGTGCAACAATTTGCAAAAGAAGCTCGAGTTTTAAAAATGGGATAATAAATATCCACTCTCACCGTGATTTTTTATATATCCCCCACTATAATTATTAGTGAAAAGATAGACACTATCATGTTTGCCTATCCAACTTTTATTCTTTATGATTTTTTTACTCATATTTTTTATATATTGAATAGTCCAGTAAGAAAAAAAAATTAAATTAGATGGTTAAAAAATGATAATGAGGTGATTCGCAATATCAGGTAAAAAATTAAAAAAAAAATGTACACATAAAAAGTCATATGAAGAGAATAGAAATCTTGAATAAAAAATATTTAAACATTATTGCTACATGATATTATACAATGCTCATTTAAATACACAATATTTTATTTAGGAGTACACTATTTTATTTAGGAGTTTTTTAAATATTTCAATAAAGAGATTTGCTAAATTATTAATTATAATTATAATTTTGAATGTAAATCAAATTGTATTTTATTTTCAATGTAAATTAAATTACAACATAAAATTAATATGTAGCAAATAATAAAATATTGTATCCTTTTCTGAGAAAGTAATATAAAAAAAAACACTTAAAAGAGAGGTTGTTACACGATAAAAAAAAATATTGAACAAAAAAAGGATTTGTTTGTAGAAAGAAAAAGAACGTGCATATACTTGCTTATAATGGCAATGCGTAGGGATAAAGGACATGGAGTGCAAATTTTGAATATTTATAAGTGGATAAAATTTTGAATGCAAGTTTTGTCCAATTATATTTGAGTTTGAGTGTAAATCAAATTATATAGAAGATATTTAACATAAATATAATATTAATAAAATAAAAAATATCTTAATGTATCTTTTTTAACAAAGTAATATGAAAAAAAAAAATGTACACCTAGAAGAGAGGTTATTGTATGAAAAAAAAAATAGACGCAAAATCAAAAGAGCATTTATTCATTTGCATATAAATTTATAAATTTGAAAACCTTTCACGGGAAAGTTTTGACAGCTATCACATTTGGAGCGAGAATTAAATGGTGATGCACTGACAGTGTAAAATTATTTTATACTGTCAATCAATCACAAATCACCGGAGATATGAGGTTGGCTTGCTGGTTGAAGGGAGAAGGGGGGAGGGAGAAGTCGTGGGTTGAAATCCCTCCTACTAATAAAAACTATCAAATTAACAACTAACATTTGTCGATAAAAAAAATCACAAATCACCGTTAATATGACTTTTAAGATAGTTATTGTAAAAGTTAACAAACTTACCATACATAGTTATAATTTTACAATTTAGCCTAATAAATAGTTTTGTTGTTTTTATTGTGTTAAACTAAACTTTCTTTGCATGAAAATAATGTATAGTTTTTAGCATTATTTTTTTAAAATAATTAGAGACTTTTACTATTCTCTAAACATGTGAATATAGATTTCTTATATTGTTTGGTATTGGACAAAATGTTTGGTTTCATTTGATATTCTTGATTGTTTATTTTTAAGCAAATGGTTATATACATAAGTGTTTTTTTTTAACTTATACATAAGTTATTTTAGAACATATATAAAAATAAATATGACCCATACAAATGTTTATCTAATATTTATTTTTAAACAAATTGTTATATATATGTCATTTCGAAAAATACATAGAAACCAAGGCAACTCATGCGAACGCACGAGTAACTAACTAATTTCATAATCGTCATAAAAAAAAGTACAAACCAAATCGACTCGTGTATAATTTCATCTTTTTTTTTTTGTAATTACACGAGTTATAGGTTTATTATTGTAAAGTAGTTTCAGATTATTTTTTCAGCACCAATGAAACTAGCTAAGTTGGTTGAGCAGTGTGCGTAAATTGTTACAAACTACTTAGCGCCTCACTTTGATTCCTATGAATAATAAAATTTAGAAATATAACTATTTTTTAAATGATTGATTTTGTCTCATATAATTCTATTATTCATTTTAAAGAAAATAATTGTACACATAAATCGTTTTCAAACATGCATACACACAACGAACGCAACCCGTGTGTACACACGGGTTACTGACTAGTTCTATATTGGAAAAGAGATCATTGAGGAAGACTTATCTTATAAAGAGCTCAACACTTGTTCTACCAAAGAATCTTGCTCTATACAAGAAATGTTTACTTCCTTTGAAGTATAATCAAGGTAAATAATTTGGTAAATACTTGTTCATGGAAAATAGTATTTAGGGATATTTGTTTTTTTGACCAGTAGGGACATTAATTTGTTAATGCTTAAAAAGGATATGATTCTGTTATGTCACTTTTTTATAGCATTTTTTAAGAAGTGACTACTTTTAACTTTTGAAAAAAACTTTAGGCTTAAATATGTTTTAGGTCCTTGATAAATTAGCGAATTTTGTTTTGAGTCCCTAATAAAATATTTCTTTGCTTTGAGTCCCTAATAAAACAAAAATTTTGTTTTTAGTCCTTCTAATATATATGTTTTTTTCATTTGAGTCCTTATAATATTTTATTTATTTTGTATTAGTCCCTTTGAAAAATATTTGATAGGGACTCATAACAAATGATCTACATATTTTAGGGACAAAATGAAAAATAGATATATTAGAAGGTTTAAAACAAAATAACAACGACCAAAAACAAAAAAAATTTTTATTAGGGACTCAACGCAAAGAAAAAATTTATTAGGGGCCAAAAAAAAATTCGCTTATTTATCAGGGACCTTAAACATCTTTAAGCCAAAACTTTAAAGCATCATTTTCATGTTTGAGGAGTGCTAGCAATACATTCATTTTAACACACTTCAAAATTTGTTAAAATTTATTGAAAACTATAATACTGACATATGCATAGCATGGTCAGAAGAAAAAAAAAAAGCAACTCAATATATTTATTTTATTAAAAATTAATTTTAATTAAAACTATTGAATTAATGCAACAAAGAAAGAGAGAGAACATACATGGTAGAAAAATTGGCATGAAATTTATGATGACACCTGTCCATCATAATCTGGACAGATTTTATATAGTTATAGATTATAAGATTGGGAGAGAGAGTCACTAAATTTTTAATTTTAGCCAATAAATTTTAGCTAATAATAGAAAGTCTTCAAAAGAGTGTGTTAAAGAGTGTATTACTAGCCTTTCTCAAGTAAGTACATATTACATATTTTCTTCCCAAAAGCTACAAGTATTGGAATTTTACAAAAATTTCAACTCTCATAAAAGAATTTTGAATGTCTAATTATTGAACAACTTAAAATAGTTTGAAGTTACAAATATCTCAATGAACTTTTAAAATATTATCAACTATCTTTCCAAACCATAATCAATTTTCAAAGAAAAATATAAACAATGTTTTTGACATATAGATTTTTTTTTTTTTTACAGAGACAACATATATTTTACACGGGAGACAATGTTGCTCGTGTTGGTAGGACTATTATAGGTGACAAAATGTTTTCTCTGAGTATTTAACTCAGCTACATACTCAGGATTTGAACTTGAGAACATTAGCTAAGATAAAACAACTCTATGCTAATTGATTGGTGATATTTCTGACATATACATAAACTTAGACCACACAATACACTATTTAGAGAAGATACAAAGTTGAGAATAACTAAAACGAGATTGTGACCTACACAATGCATGGGTCTATAAATAAAATCATTGAAATTTTATACATCATTGAAAAATATTATATTCGTATTGTAAATATAATACATGAAAATATGTTTATATTAATTACATAGAATTTTAAGTTTAATTACACTTTTAGTTCTTTAATTTGAATAGTGTGTAATTTTGGTCTTTTAGGTTTTTTCGAGCCAATCTAGTCCATCTATTTTTAAAATTAAGCAAATGTGGTGCCATTATTAATCTTCCTTTACCTAAAGCCCTTAAATTCTCATTTCTTTTACTCAAAATCTTCATAATTCAAATTGATTAAATCACCTTAATCCAACCACTCAAAAACCATGGGTGAAAATATCAAATTTCACCCAAAAATAAATAAAAATCAAACTTTTCCTTTTTTTCAAATCCTATTGCAACGTCCTATTAATACGTGTCAATAACATTATAATTTTTTTTAATTTTTTCAAATTTTAACTAAATTTATGAGTCCTAAACATTTTAAATTATTTCTTATGTCAAATCTATCATAATTTTAAATTGCTAACCGTTTAGGCATATGAAATTTTAGTTTTTACACTTGTTCCCTTTTAATGTGATTACCTAAATGAATTATAATTATTCTTTGGACATGCATATTAGAATATGTGAACTATAATAAAGAACAAATAAATTATTTGGCTTACGTATTGTAACATCCTGAAAATTCAATAATAGAAAATAATAATTAATAATGTGAAATAAATAGGTAGTATTATTGTTTTGAGAATATTAGATAGTAGATTAATCCTAATTAAATACTAGTAGCTTATAATATTCTGGGATTAGTGGAAACCATGAGGAAAAATATAATTTTCTATTAAAAATAGTAAAAGTCAACATTATCAACCAGAGTCAACAAAAGTCAAGGGAAGGAGTTGTGGTCAACTCATTAATGACACTTTGGTAAATAAAAGCAACTTTTGTCATAAAGCTTAGAATTAGATTTTAATGAACTTAATTAATAAACTAATGAGTCTAGAGTGTATTAAATTAATAAAATAGATTAATAAAGTAATCAAAGACTTTAGAACATTAATTAAATTAAGCAACATTAATCAAGTTAGTAATTAAATTAGAAACTAATCAACAGACTTAGTAGTCTAGACACAATATAGACTTAATTAAAGGCTAGATTAAGGATCTATGACTAATTAACTCTAAGACATGACCCTTAATCCTAAAGGGCCCCCCTAAGTGGGCTTAAGACCCAATATAAAAGGACAACCAACCCTAGCATACCTAGGGTGGTGCGCCATCAACTTCAACGAGAGGGAGAGAATTTTCTCTCATTCTCTTTAGCTTGGTGACCAAGTTGGGTCTTTGAGTGCTTGATTTTGAAGGTTCTTGAGTAAGTGTCTTGAAAAACCTTGCTCTTTCCATCATATATTCATGGTTCCATGATCAAAATCTCATTTTCTTTTCTTGTTCATGTGCTATGCTTGGTAGACTCTTGATTTGGGTTCAAAAGTGCTCTCTTTGTTCTTCCCCTAAGCTAACTTTGAGTTCTTCAATAGGTACGGGGAGTTTCTGATTTCTTTTCATGTTGTGTTGGTGCAAAGAGACTTGTATTGGCTTGAAGGGTTATTAAAACCCATTTTTGTTTGATTTCTATGGTTAAAAATTGAGTTATATGTGTATAATGTTTCTGTTTTGAGATCTGCACAAAAACAGGGCCTAATTAAACTCAATTTGGGAGTCCATAATATGAAGTTTTGATGCTTTAAAAATGTCATTGAAATTGGGCTGCTGGAATAACCAAAAACAGGGCATTTTGTTGAGTTTATATTGATGTAAGTAATGTATCTATTCATGGAAGTGTTAATTTTAATTTATGATTGAGTTAAAGTTTGAGACTATGTGCATTGGAACCTTTAATTTAGCCAACTAGATCACTTTATTAAGGAAACTTATATGTGCAGAATTTTTAGTGAAAAACAGAGCATATGTGCAGTAAACTGGTACCTTTATAACATGTAATTATGTTCCAACGATGAGGATTTATTGTAGGGATCATATGGCTAAATTACTATTGAAATTGAATGTAAAATTTAGTCTTGAAAGTGAGTTTTTAGAGTAATTATTGGCCAACAATATGTGCAGTGGAAAAACAGAGTTTTTGACTCTTTAATTAATATTTTTAAATGATGATTTACTTATGGGAAAGGTTGTGGCTTTTATCCCCCAACTTAGACAATTAATTGTGCGTGTTAGAGAGCTTAAACTAGCTAATTATATGTGTTTTAAGGATCAAATTAAACTAATTTTTATGGCTGGAAAAACAGGGCATCTTATGTGTTTAAAAGCACTTAGTAATGTATTTTTATGACGTATAATAATTATCTAACTCTTACATGAGCTTTGGGAATTTTTTTTTTTACTAAAGACTAGCACATTTATTCTTGTGTTTGTGAATTGAAACATGTGAGAATTTGTTAATATTGGTTGTGTATTAGTGGCTGCCATTTTATTATAACTAACATTATTATTATGTTTTATGATAATGAAAATTGATCATGTGAATTACTAGTTGAGATTTTGTGTTTATTTGATTTAATTCAATTGTTTGACATGGTTTGTATGCTTTGACCCCTTGTGGGCATGGGTTAGTGGGTGAACTCTAATCCCCACTTTCCCAGTCAAGTCTCTGTTAGGAATATTTAATTGTTTTGATTATTGGATGATATTTCTTTATCGTGATAATTCTATATATACGTAAACTTAACATTTAATTCCTATCGTAATGCACTATTTAAGACAATAGAGGGCTGCAGTCCAGCCCCTAAACTTAATTAAAATATTAAGTTTTTAGTGAGAGATATCAAGGTTTAATGAAGGATTTTAGCACTATAAGGTTATGGGAACTTATCCCCAAACTTTGAAGCCAAACGAACGTAAAACAACAAAGTTTAATTTAGGCAATTTGTGCCCCTGCGGGAATTAAATATTTTATTCATAAAATTTCTTAGATTAAGATAATGATTATAAATATTGATGGGTGAGTGTAAATAAGTGTGTTGAGAAGCTTGGTGAAGAGCCAATATAAAACATGAAGCATAAAACTTATGTGATTGAACGAAATAGCAATTGTTGTGAATGATGCTAAATTAATAGCATCTGTATGTATGAATGTTGGAAGATAGAATGCTATGTCATGGTGGCACATGACATTGCGAAGATAAGGATAGTTCCTTTCTTCTTTATCTTGAGAGTGTATATCTTATGAGGCAAAGGACTTTATCTTGTACAACATGAGTAGGAGGGAGAAACAACTCGTGGGCACTATGATGGAAGAGAAATGTAAACATGAGATTGATTTTGATGACAAGTTGTGAAGTGCACACGGAGTTTGGTTTGGTCTTCTGTGTGAGGGCAATGATGTAAATTGTTGAATGATGAGTAATGGCCGAAGTGTGGCATGATGTCCTATATGGGCGTATCTCATTAAGTGAAGTGATGATGGTCTGTTATTATGATGAATTTATTAAATGGTATATCCATTGCCTCTTGTAACCACATCATCACAATACTGATCAAAAAAGCCTTACTAGAATGATCATAAATGGGAGGCATCCTTAAATGCGATCCTGAGAGGAGAGAGGGGAAGGAATGCCTAACCGTAGGTGATAGCAACCGATACTTGAGGTATGGAAGTGTGGACCATGAGTCCTAAGGGGATCAAAAGGCGCCGAGTCGTGATACCTCAATGAGGCTGAGGGATTCATATAGCCAACTTGGCAATCCTGACACGCACAGAGCATAACCAAGTCTGATGAGAGTGTTTGGCCTATTGTACCAGGGTTAAAGCATGTACTCCCATGACATCACCCAGAAATCAAATGATGACTATCAAGGGGCATTTGGCCAAAAAAAGAGAACCAACGTTTAGTGAAAGACTAGGATTACGAGTGTGCGAGTATTTATTTGTATGTGCTTTGTGGACCAATGGTCCGTACTGTTTGGAACGTGACGAGCGATGGGAGACTCACCCATGCATTTTTTTTTTCTCAGAGTAAGATGAACAAAATAGGGGAGCTAGCTTTCAGACTTACGATCCAGCCAATGAGGGGTCACTGGACCCATGATTACTGGTTTGATGAAGACACTTTCACAGGCGAGGCCAGATTTGGTTTGTCTCCGACACTTGAGGGATTGTTTATTAGGCTTATTCACTTTGATCTCACAGTGATCTTGACCCATGCTCCAGCACTTGGATACATGCGAGTACCAGAGTCTCCACAACCATCCTTTAGCTCTTCGTCTTCATCCAGTGCTACTATGTCTGACATCCTTATGGAGCCAATTGTTCAGGAGTATGCATTGCCATCATTGGACATTAAGATTCCACCAGTAGTTTATCTACCGTTTGATTCGGTAACGATGACAAGTTTCTTATTGCCCAGACAATCGATTGATTGGGGGTCTGCTCCAGTGACAGCTGCAAAGGATTAGAGTGAGGAGGAGAAGGATCCGTCAGAGGCTGAGAGCGAGGAGGAGGAGGATCCTTCAGAGGATTCCTGATAGCTGTTGAGTTTTGGGTTAGGAATGTAGTGCAGTTAGGTTTAGAATAATTGCTCTGACTAGGTATTCATCTCATCTGTATGTATGGGATAGGTAGTCTAGGACAGTTTCCTTTCTATGTATTTAGTTTCACTTATGTTTATATTTTGGGTTGTAATTAGGTTTGATGATCCCTTGTTACTCTGAACTTTAAACCTTTTGTCGTAAATAATTGACATCGTTATTCAAAAATTAATTTGTGTATGATCGTTTACTATTTTATCAATTATGAGTTTTCAATCATAAAAGTGAAAAAAAAAGTATGTGTATTTTCCAACTCAATACAATTATGATTTAAATTGGTTAAGAATTTGATTTGGATTAAATTCAATATTAAATCTTTCTATGAAGATTGATTAATAATTAAAGACAATTTATTTTAATTCTGCGTAAAACTAAGTAAATAAATAAGTAATTTCCTTATAGAATTAAGGGCGTTACACGTTTGCATATCAACATTCTAGCCCCATTATCTATTCCATGTGATTTCTTTAAAATGTACTTAAGGACACTTAATGTAAGTCTTAATGAAATAAAGCAAGTGTACTAAATTTGTACAATTCTCTTACACATAGTTGAATTGCAACTAGATTAATTTCTAGACAACATAGTTAGTTCTCTATTTAGATGAGTTGGGTGTATACTACAGGGATTAGGGGAATTCCTTTGGTGAAGTCCAGACACAAATAATTAACATAGATGAATTTTGAGACTTTTTTGTTAGAGATTTTGGAATTTTTCAGCAGAATTTGAATTGAATGAACTCTGTCATCAGGAAAAATATTTAATGAGTTTGTGACTCTTAAAATGTCTTTTGGTGATTCTAGAATACATTTGGAAGAATCAAGAAGTCAGTCCTCACTTTAGGTTTTTGGTGAAATCTGCATTAGAATCTGATTAAAACAAAAGGATTTATTTTAAATAGGAAGTAAGGAAAGTTTAATCCTACCTTAGAGTTCAACTATATTTAACTTTAATTAATTATAATTAAATCCTCAGGTCTCAACTTTATCTGTCTACATTTTACAGTGGACTTTACATTGTAAGATCACATACATATTCAATTTCTGCAAAAACTTTCACAGAAATTCACACAAAACACAACCTATATTTTAGTTAACCATTATTGCAACTAATACAATTTAATTTCTCTTGTAATTATTTCAATCACGTATTCACATATTATTGAAAACAAAAACAGGTCTTACACAAATCAAGGAGAATATAAGATGAGTCATCTTATTGAAGGCTCATTGGAAGATTATTATACCTCACTACAACATGGCCAAACATATCTTTTGTTGTCCAACACTTAAGCTAATTTGTAGCCAAACCATTGTTCACACATTATCAACCTGCAACTCATATTCTCAAATACTTAAAAGCTTCCTAGCTATGCAAAAGGTCTTTATTTTTCTGCATCCAACTCTCTTAAGCTACATGGATTTGGATATTTTGATTATAGGCTTATTACTCAGAAACTAGAAGATCAGTGGTTGGTTATCGTGTTTTCCTCAGTTCATCGTTAATATCTTGGAAATCTAAGAAACAAAGTACAGTTTCTAGATTCTTTTTCAAGGATAAATACCTTTCCTTAGCAAGCTTGATGTGTGAAATTCAATGATTCAAATATATGTTCAGTGATTTGCATATTTAATTTCATTAGTCGACTTCATTTCATTGCGATAATAAATCTCTACAATTTATCTTTCTCATAATCCAACCTTTCATGAATGCAACAAAAATATTGAGCTCAATTGTCATGTTGTCTGTGAGAAGATTCAGTCTAAACTTATCCATTTGCTTCACAACTTGCAGACATCTTCACCAAACCATTACACTTCACAATCTACATCATTTAATTTGATCATCTCCAAGTTGGGACTTTGTGGTATACATGGTCCAACTTGTGAATGGTATTACCTAATAACTAAAATTAGTTAGTTAGTGTTTCGGTATAACAAAATAGTCTCACACTGCTTCGAAATCGAGGTCAAAGGTAGTTTATAAAAACTCTTCTTTCTTAACCCATCTAGGCAACTTTTAAACAATAAATTGTTAGGTTCATATAATAAGAGCCAAAGAGGACAATACCCCGAAAGCTACGAGCTAAACCATGTAGCCAACTTGATTGGGTCAAAACACATAATTTATAAGTCCAAATGATGCACTTAATGTTCGTGTTCCACACCACTAGATAATAAGTCAAATATCCCTACAAAGAAACTAACATCAATAAATCCATTACTTATATATATAAAATGTCTAAAATTATGAAAATGTCTAAATCATGCATCTAATGCATGTGCTCCGTATAGTAAATCATAACATGTCCAATTTTTTTTTTTCAAAAAGCAAATTAAACTTCTCCCTCATATTCTAAATAACCAACTTAACATAAATGATGTTGCAATCATTTTTAAACTCACATTTTTTTAACATTTCCCTATTTTCAATCTCATTTTCTGAGCAAATTTTAGCTAGACAACTATTTTATATTATTCATTAGACGTTCACTTTGCCCACCTGACATGGAAGGCCAAGTTTCTCTTTTTCATCCACCGAAGCACATGTGAAGCGTCGATGGGACAACATCACATAACAACATATAGCATGCATAAGCTAAAAAATTAAATACATGGGGTATAAATAATTGTGTTAAGTAAAGAGCTATTATGTAGAGATGCATACAAACATAAACATTGTTTTAATTCATTACTAACCATTGAAGAGGCTCATTTGGGTTGCACTCAACCTTTTCTCCATTGAATAGTCATGCATCATCGCAAATATCAGCTGGATTGTCTTCCTCACCATAATCAAGGATATTAATAAAAGAAGCAATACCATTTACTTTATGTGTCTATGTTGGGGTGGGATAATCTACCTCACCCATCCATCTACTTTTAACCTCAATGAAAAATTCATACCTATTTAGATAGTACAATTTTATAAAGACCTATTCAAACCAGTTAATTTATATGACTGTAGCAATTTTCTTTTTTAGAATTTAAATTTACCCACACAGTGAAATCTACACTTCAAATATAAAGATCTAATGAAATGAAAAAAAAAAGTTCTTTATAATGTTTAGGAAATTATACGTTAATTTAAAGGCAATTACATGTTCATAAATTAATTACCTATTTGGTACATACAAGAAATTCTCATGCCACATGTTGCCCTAAAAAATAACCAAACATATAAGACTAGAAAAAGGGGTTAAACATCTTTTTGTTTCCTATAAATATGGAAAAATGAATTTTTAGTCCCTTCTTTTAAAAACTTTGACTTTTCATCCTCCATTTTTTAAAATGGGCATCAATAAATTGTTGTCACTAGCTTTGTTAGCTGGAGTTAACGGAGGTTCAATTTTGGGCAATAAAAAATTGTCACATAATATGAATTATGGGTTACAAAATGTCGATTATAGATTAACATAAACAATCCAGCAAACATGAACACAATACAAACTTCACAAAAAACAGAAAAAGCAAAACACAAAAGACCTTTAATTCCAAATAATGACTTAAAAAATCTTCCAAAACAAACCCAAAATCATACACGTTTGGTTTTTCCAAAACAAAAAAATACAACCAAAGCCAATAAATTTCTTGGTTCGTTGAAAACAACCAAGGAGATGGTCCCCCAAAAATCGTGGAGGTTGGGTTCCTAGGAGAGAATTTTGATGAATTTGTGGTGCGGGTGGGTGGGTAGTTGTTAGTGAGTTGAAGGGAGAATAGAGGGATGCGGCTATGGGAAAGAATGGCAAAGTAGTGGTTGAGGGGGTCAACAAGGAGTGCAGCAGGCAGTAACAATGAGGTAGGGGTGGAGTGACTGGTGGGTTTGGTATGGATGAAGCAAAAGTGGGGGAAGATGCCACCGGGGGAGATGACATTGGTAGTGGGGTCCACATGGATGTAGATGTTGAAGAGTTGAGGATTATGGGAGAAGAATTTTTGCCAAATTAAGGGGGAAGGAAGTGAAGTTGGAGTGAGTGAGGAAGAGGAAGGCAATTTTTGGGGTGGTGGAAAGGTGGGGGGGGGGGGGGGGGGTGGCGATGTGGTGCAAGAGGGTGAGGTTGTCGAAGTCGAGAGGGGGGAGAATGTAGGGGAAATATAGAGGAGGTCAAGTAAGAGAAAGGATGATGGGGTGGCTTGTTGGTTGCTGGCATGGTGTCGTGGGAGTTGAAATTGGAGATAGGGAATGGTGGAATGAGTTTTGCTGAGGATAACAAAAAATGTGTCAATGAGAACATTGATGATGATGGCTTGAGTTTGGGTTTTTAATTTCTTATTTTTGTAGTGGTAAAAGTCTGTCACGTTTTGTAATCCCCATTTTGTAATCCATAATTCACATTCTATAGCAGTTTTTGACCACCAAAAATTGAACCATTGTTAAGTTTAGTTTATGGAGTTAGTGATAAAGGTTTATTGTGACACATTTTAAAAATTGGAGGATGAAATCACTTTTTCTCTCTACCTTAGCCAAATTCAATAAATATATTTTGATTATAAAAAAATCTACTTATTATATTGATTTTAAGGTATATGTAGTTTATAACAATTCAAATTAATTCATTTTTTAAAGGATTGTACTCCACACTTTATTTTTTTAAAGTAAACCTCTTACTGTGAAAAAGAGAAATCTCATCTAAGCAATTAAAGGAAAAGTTTTTATTAAAAATGAAAATGTTTGTTACATTAAAAATATATAAAATAAATAAAATACTTTTTTCATAATAAATTTTTTCATTTATAATTATTAAAGTATAATATATGTTTCCTTCCTGATAATTTTTTCACTTTTAATTATTTAAAACCAGCAAATGAAAACACAAAATGAATATGAACACCCGATGTTTGTAGGCTTGGATTCTTTTATGTGGCAATTAATAAGAATGAAAATGTGACAACATTACCATGAGACTAAAGAGAGCGATAGTCTAGAGAGAGGGGTTTGAGAAAAATCAAAATATCAATTTGAGAAAAAAGAGAAAGAATCCTGAGATATGAGACTTACCCCAGTGCAATGTCGCGTTCCCCTAATGTTTTTTATTTTCCTTTTTGCATCCTCTCATTTCAATTTTTCCACTATGTGAAAATTGTTCAATCTTGAAATCTGATTTTGAATTAAATAATAGTATTATGCACATACATTAGTATTGTTCATTGAAATCTAATTTTAAATTGTATAGCATTATTATGCACACATACACGTATTATTCTTTGAAATCTGATTTTGAATTGAATAGTAGTGTTTTCCATATACACTCATATTGTTTGTTGAGATCTGATTTTTAATTGAATAATAATATGACGCGCAAGTTTATTAAAGAATTATTTCATCTCACGATTACAATCGGAATATGATGTGCTAAAGATGGGTGAGATTGCTGAGCATTATCTTGGATCCATTGTGAAGAATACTATGGTCATTGATATTGTGCTAGATGTACATTGATGGGGCTATGTACTAGAGGGAGTCCTGGTATGGGTGGCTGCGGTGCCTAATTCATGGATTGTAATGCTTCTTTCTTAGGTGGTTTTTCTAAAAATGCAGGAATCAAAACAGCCTTCTATGCAGAAGTTTTAGCTACAATTATTGCTATGGAAACTGCTTATGAGAAACAATGGCACAATCTCTGGCTGGAAATAGATTCTAGTTTGATTCTTAAAGCGGTAGGCTGCCCTTCTATGGATCCTTGGAAGCTTCAAAATCGTTGGTTAAATGTATATATTTAATTTCCTCCGTTAACTTTAGGATTAGCCGCATTTACCATGAAGGCAATGCTTATGGTGACAAGCTAGCCTCTTATTGTGCACATAATTTTGGGTATACTTGGTGGGACTCTTCACCAATCTTTATAAAACATGTTAGGTACAGACAAGGGCTTCCTAGTTATAGGTTCAAATAGATTTGTCTTTCTTGGGTTTGGTTTGGTCCCCCTAAGTGTTTTGTTCATTGCTTTGTTTATCAATATATTCAAGTGTGCTGAAGTTGACTAGTGGTAGGTGGGGTGCCAACATAGTTGGGATTCCAACTCCTCCTTTCAAGTAGCATGCTTTTCTTGTTTAAAAAAAAAAATTGTGCTAGATGTGTGTGATGAAGATTAAGTTGAGGTGGTCATTGATTTTGTGCTAGATGTGTGTGATGAAGATTGAGTTGAGGTGAAGAAGGGATGATGCCGACAAAAATAAGCAAGGTGAGGGTATTTTACAAATTGCATATCCAAAATTCACATTTTGTGGTGGTCAAAAATTGCCACAAAGTATATCTCCATTATCTTCATCTAATGGAGTTAGTGACAAAGGATTATTATGACAAATTTTCAGAAATGGAGGACCAAAGGCAACACTTTGAAAAGGAGAAACTAAAAGGGAAATTTTTCGTATTTAGAGGGATGAAAAAAATGTTTAACCCAATGAAGAAAAATAGTTCAAATAAGCAAAAGTAAGGGTGTTACACGAACAACTTTCAAATTCGCATTCTGTAAAGTCGTATTAAAATATTATTATTTTAATCATTGATGTTAGAACAAAATAAATATTGAATAGAGTCCTAATTATATTTAATAGAAACTAATTATAACTAAATCTTGGCTTAAATATGTTTTTGGTCCCAAAAAAATTATGGATTTTGAATTTGGTCCGTAATAAATTTTTTCTTGACTTTTCGTCCCTAAAAAATTTAAGGATTTTGGATTTGGTCCCTAAAAAGAGATTATTTTGTATTTCGTCCCAACCAATATGTTGGCTCTGTTAAGTGGTCCCTGAAATATTTTTGGATTTTTCTTTTTGGTCCTTGAACATTTTTTTTGTCACAACTACTGGTATGTTTTTCATCAGATGATCACTTCTCAAGTTAACAGAGCCAATGTAACGGCAGGGATCAAATACAAAAGAAATTTTTTTTGAGGGACCAAGAGTCAAGAAAAAAATTATTAGGGACCAAAACCAAAATCCGTAAATTTTTTAGGGACCAAAATCATATTTAAGCCTTAAATCTTTTAATTTTAATTCTTGACTCATTATCACTTTCATAGTATATTCTTACATTGTTAATGTTGTGCAAAGCAATCCTGGCTTCAGTAGAATTTTCTACTGAAACTTACATCAAAGCATCATACATATTTATTAATTAATTTTTTTATGAAATTAAATTTAATTATCTCTCTTGTAATTATTTTCAATAATTTATTTTTATAAACCAAATGATTTTATTAAAGACTAAGTGAGAATTTTCATTCAATTTATTAATCACACAACAGAGAAAATACATGTGTTACATAAACAATGGGTGCATGTAGATATGAAACTTATTAAGCAAAAGTGAAAAAAGAAATCAATTTCACCATAAATAAGTGAACAAGTCCTAATTTATTACATAACCAATGGGTGTAGATATGAAATTTATTAATCAAAAGGGAAAAAAGAAATGGATTCGACATAAATAAGTGAACAAGTCCAAATTTTCGTCTTCATAAATTCCTTGAAAAGCCACTCTCTATGTTGCCACCCCACTAGCTCGAACCAGGTGAAGAACTGGGACTGGGTACATTGATATACGAAAGGTTGCTACCCAAATCTTAAATACGCCTTTGATGACGCCGAATGCGACTTTGAAGGCTCTGAATGCGACCTTCAAGTAGCTGGAGGTGACTTTGAAGGCTTTGAACCTGTCCCTCAGAATGTTGGATGCGACTTTGATGAAGCTGGAGGTGACTTGAATGGCGTTCTTCTTCACAATTTTGAATGCAAATTTCGAGGAGTTGGAGGTGATTTCCATGGCTTTGAGCCCGTTCTTCAGAATTTTGAATGCGACATTCGTGGAGCTGAAACTGCTCTTCACAGTTTTGAATGCGACTTTCAAGGAACCGAATGTGACTTTGAAGTTGCCAAAACTGTTCCTCTGAATGGTGGATATGACATTGAAGTTGCTGACACTGTTCATCAGAATGATCAATGTGACGATTGAAGCGTTGAAATTGTTCCTCATAATGGTGAATGTGACGATTCAAGCGTTGAAACTGTTGCTCTGAACGGTGAATGTGATCATCCAAGCAACGACGGAACTGTTCATCAGAACTGTTAATGTGCCTATCAAGGCGCTGCTCTTCTTGATCACGATCTTGCTCTATAAAAAAATGTTATAGAAAAAATGAACCATTTTGATATTAATTTACCAACAACACAAATAAACTGAATTAAAACAATATTCGTGTAGTTAAGAAATGCACAATCAAATTGAAACAAACAAAAATATTAATCCATAGCCATAAGCATAACCTAACCTTAAACAGCAATTTCCCATCCAAAGAAGTACAATAATGGAAATTTAAACTATGTTAAAAATAAAAACAAAAGAAAAAAGGGTAGGCTTTTGAAACACATACCAGGAATGCTATGGGATTCAGTTGGAGCTTGGCATGCAGCGTTATACACATATAGGTGATTGTAGATTTGAACAAGTGTAAGGTATGTGTTGTTGCGCAAGGGGGGTGGACGGAAAGGAGGGTATGTATTTGGGGTTTTAGAGGATTTTGAGTTATCAAATTCATCTCCCTTCATTGTAAAGCAAAAAACAAACAAACAAAAGGTTTATAATTTGAACAGAAATCTAAAATGACAAACTACAACTGCTGCAAGGCCTCAGATCCACTTGTGTGTGTTATACCAATGGATGAGTTTAAGGAAATCTTATATAGACATTTGTGTGTGTGTATTGACTTGAAAAAATATTTAGATAGTATTTTCAATTTTTTATATATTAAAAAATCCTTATTTTTATTTATTATATTTTTATAATACATATTTCCACATAGACATATTCAATGTATATGACATTTAATAAATATAGTATTAATTGTCATTGACCAGTCAATTTTACTTATAATATATAAATTATGTTATTTATTATATATATTATAACTATTAAATGTTAAAAATAGTAAATATTTCAAAATTAATACCAATACCTAATTTTCATATTTAATATTTTGACAACATTTATATTTAACAATATTTAATAATTATAACACTCAAATATATTTATCAGTACAATATATAGAAATTCATGTAGACACAATAATAATGATTATTTATCTCTTAATTTCTTACATTTAATAAATATAGTATTAATTGTCATTGACTAGTCAATTTTACTTATAATATATGAATTATGTTATTTAATATATATATTATAAACATTAAATTTTAAAAATAGTAAATATTACAAAATTAATACCTATACCTAATTTTTATATTTAATATTTTGACTATATTTATATTTATCAATATTTAATAATTATAACAGTCAAATATATTTATAAGTACAATATATAGAAATTCATGTAGATACAATAATAATGATTATTTATCTCTTAATTTCTATAATTAATTGTCATTTCAAATAAGTCATAATGAATTATTTTAATTTTTATATATTTAAAAAAATTCTTATTTCTTTTAATTAATTTTTATAAAACACATTTCATAATACATAGCCAAATTAATATGTATATTACATTTAATACATATAGTTTTTGTTGTTATTGGCCACCCAATTTTACTTATAATATATTAACTATGATATTATATATATATATATATATATATATATATATATATATATATATATATATATATATATATATATATATTATATTTATTAAGATTAAATAAAAAGAAAATGTTACAAAATAATACCTATATGTTACAAAACTCAAATTGTCTAATTTTTTTTTTTTGCAGTTTTTCATTGTCATTTTCATTTTTATAGCAGTTTTAATCTTATGTAATGGCATTATGTCATTTTAGACAATGAGGACTAAAAGGGTTAAAAAAATTGCAACTATAAAGACCAAAATGTTTAAACTATAGGGAGTATTAGGGAATGTTGTTGCAAGTATAGGGACCAAAAGGGTAATTTAACCTTTAATCTCTTTTCACTTTTTCTTGAAAAGCTTACACTACAACGAAGCGCCAAAAAAGTGGCAGGTAGTTTGCGATGGCCACGAGACTGTGTTTACCCTGATGTTTTGTTAAAAAAAAAAAAAAGAATAATAATTGCAAGCAACAAGTCATCCCTAGTTTTTAACTTAGTGCCAAAATGAAAAATTCTCGCACTTCCCCACACATTCTTTTGAAATTTAAAAGTTTAAGCGCCAATCTAATAGGAAATAGTTAGGTCATTACTATAGTTGTTACAACTAAGCTACAACTAGGCAGTCACTCAAATCGCTTTTTTATCATCAGTCCCATCCTTTCTTTCTCGCATTTCTCATTTCTACTATTGCAATTTAGGTAGAGGAGTTGCGACAATGGCAAAAAGAAGAGAGAAAAAGATAAAGGAGAAAATGAAAGATGAAAGAATAAAAATGAAAAAGTAGAAAGTGAAATAAAAGAGAAGAAAAAAAGAGGGAGGGAGACGAAGGTCAAAAATCGCCTTTGTGATGGCCCACAACGACTTTTGGCAACCAGTGTGTTTTTTTTTTTTTTTTTGTCTTTTTCCTTTCTATTTTTGAAATTTAAAAGTTTAAGCTCTAATCTAATAAGTAACAGTTAGGTCATTACTATAGTTGTTGCAACTAAGCTATGATGCTAGGCAGTTGCTCAAATCTCTTTTTTATCATCAGTCCCATCCCTTCTCTGACCCCATATTCCCAACCCCGTCACTCTTGCATTTCTCATTTCTACTATTACGAGTTAGGCAGAGAAGCTGCAACAGTGGCGGTAAGGTAGGAGTGGCAAAAAAAAGAGAGAAAAATATAAGGGAGAATAGGAAAGAAGAAAGAAGAGAAATGAAAGAGGTAGAAAGATAAATATAAGACAACAAATGGAGAAGGAGGGAGACGAAGGCCACAAATCGCCTTTGTGATTGCCCACAACGAATCTTGTACCAGTTCACTCACAACTTGAGCTATGTCCAGTTCCTTCACCAAGAAGGATTTCTACTAACAAACACAGGTAGCACAAAGTGTTCCTTACAAACTCTTCAGGTCCTACAATAGTGATCTATACCCTAGATCACATAAATCCAAGTATTCTTTGGTCACAAAGCCTCTGTAGGATTTCACAAATAATAAGTTTGTTTATACAAGATCAACTCATACATGAGGATATGAAAGATAAGCACAAGTATAGAGAGTTAGTTCGTCAAGAGAGCTATTCTTCAATCTTCAAGTGTTGCTTTTATAGCTTCAAAGGATATGTCCGTTGAAAGAAAGAGAGCTTTCGTGTTCATTTTCCCATTTTGAGAAGCATTTAATGCATGGGAAAATCCTCACCTTACTATATACAAAATGTCTTGTTTTGTGCAAAGAGACAGATACTAGCAATCTTGTCTTCTGATAGTTTATACCAAAGAGATAGGTACAGTTTTGTCACATAGACATGTTTTTCTGATCATTCCCTCTTTGGTTCTCTCTTTTTGTACTAATTCTTTGATAAGTTGACTAGTTTTGCTTAGGGTTGTACTTATACAACAAAAAACCCCGCATTTCATTAAATGCTAAGATTTTTAAAATGTTGGAGCATTTCAAAGAGGATTCATAAGCAATTTCAATTCATACGAGAATGTAAGAGAATCAATATAAGAGAAACCATAACAAAAACAAACATATAAATATGAGGCGATCGACGCTATTCAAATGGACGCTTAAGAAAACACATATTTTGGATTCTTTTTGCAAAAGGCACGTTGGATGTGTCTTTAAGATAGAAATATATACCTTTTTGCTAACGTGTGTGTGTGTGTCCACACTCACGAGCAATCATCATAATTAGCATTTCTTAACATTCACGTGGCCTATAGGTTAGCTCTACGAGCTACCCTACCCTACAACTTCAAAGCCATATGAGGATCAATCTTAGATCCCCATGGCATCCCTAACTACATCATAACATCAGTCACACAATTCTCATAGAATCTCAATAGTTTCAAAACATGCAACCATTCACAAGTTCATAACTCAATTAGTTAGAGCCATGGGTTGTCGAGAATGAGGTGCTTACATCCACTTGTAGTGGATTATCTCACATACCCCGTACCTCGGTTTGGGGTTTTCCATTGATAGTTCCTTGTGACCCATACAAGCTTTTACGCGCTTTGCTTTTCCAACTTCCAACAAGTAAGGCAACTTTCTGCATGTTCATCTGATTGACACACAAGACCTATCAAAACGAAGCTTAAAAAGAATTGAATTCTACACAAAATGGAGTTGCATGTGCCTTTCGGAGGCCCGAAAGTTACATGCAAACCTAAAGCAACCACGGCCCCTAGAGGGAAAAGGGAAAGGCTAGGGTTTTCATTACTTTCTTTGGTTCCAAAGCTACACGAGGGTGTCAAGGTGGTAATTTTGACTTCGTTTGCAATAGAACACTACTTCCTTGGCTTGCTTAAGCTCTCGGTCATGGAGGAAAACAAAGAGATCCTGCATGCAATTTGTTTTTTGGGAGTTTGATGGTGACGGTTTGGAGCTGCTGGCAGCAGCTCGAGCTGGTAGGTGACACAAAGGAAAAGGGATTTCATGATGGTGGAGATGGGGGGAGGAACCCTGGGAGGCAAGGATTTAGATGTGGGTTAAGTGCTATCCAAGCAAACTTCAGTAGAAGAAGCTGAGGGTGTGTGCTGGGGTGTATGTTAGTCCTTGAGAATTGAAGGGATGGATTTGAGGGTTTATGGAGGAGGCTGTAGGTTTGGAGCACAACAGCACCATCCGTTTATGAGGTGGGAGTACATTAAAAGGGGGTGAATATTGAAATTAAGAAGATATTTAGAAGAGATGGTGGTAGGGTGCTGGCTATCCGTGGGAGTTATAAGGTAAAAAAATGAAATTAAAACTTTTATAAGTTAAGCACATGTGTTATTTTCTTTAATTTAAGTTAATGTGGCTACAACACACCCACCCTTTATTAGATGAGTTTGATTTAAGAAGAGTAAACATTTTTTTATTAGGAAAATATTCATTATGTTCAAAACACAAAATTTATTTAATATTTATATTTTTAAGTAACTTAAAATAATTAATAAAATGTATTTAATAATTGCATATGATGAATGGATATATAACAAAAAAATCTCTTCTATTTTTAGTTATACATGGAACACAATCTAAATATTGAATGCATCTTATCAGTTGTTTTCAATTATTAAAAAAATAAGTATTAAATAAATTTTGATTTTTGGTTCACCACAGGTATGCTCTATCTATTTGAGGCAGTACTATCAGATGCTAAATGTGTCGGCACCACAACATGATGGCATTGGAACCTTGGTTCGCCAAGTTGTGAGGGACTAGCCCCTTCTGCTACAACCAACACCCCTTGGTATAATGTTTTATTTTTTATATAATAAAGATTTTATTTTAGGATAAGCTTTTTTTATATATTTTTATCACGTATTTAAAAGCACACATTAAAGTACATTTTATATATAGAGACCAAAGATACTTAAAAAACTAAATAAAATAAAATCAAATAAGAAATATAATTATGGCTCATGTTAAATATTATCTTAGGAACATTGGTTGAAATTGGTAACAAATAGAAAACTTTAATTTGACATCATTTCAATACATTAAATACTACACATTTTCACACAAAAAACAATGTTTTTAATTTTTATAGCCAGTGTTTTTAAGACATTAGTTAGCATATTTACTGTCAAATATAATTAAAATTGGTATTACCACTAAGCACGTAAATCAAATAGCACGAGACATTCTAATGTAACAAGTGATCCAAAGTATGCATCCTTAAAAATGCAGGTATGTTAAAATTTAATAAGAAAATACTTGTTCCTTGCAGTAATTTTATCAAACTGAAATCAAATCATTCCAATGTCTGATACAGTGTCTGAATACTGGTAACTGGAAGTATTTGTGGTCTTTTAAAGCTATCATTCGTAGCTTTGAGCTTGTGTCAAGGTACAACTCTAGTCTGATTGTTGGCTTGGTGAAGAAATACACCTAAAGGAGTCTTATCCTCGCCTTTTTCACATTTCGCTTGATAAATCAAGCTTTATAGTGGATAAGGGTGAATGGTTATCTGACGGTTGGGTTTGGTTATGGCCGTGGCATGGAAGTCTTTTTAGCTGGGTGGAGGAGCTACTTACTGAATTAAAATATACACTTTAAATCAACATATATGTACACCAGATTCTTGGTGTTGGGAAGCAGATGGTTCCTGCATTTTCACAGTTGCCTCAGCATATTGCCTTTTACAATCCTGACATAGACAACCTCTTTGAATGCACACTGCAGAATTTATGTTTAAGAAGTTCTGCCATTGCTCTGTGCCGTCAAATTAAAGGTTCTTTGTTTTCATCGAGATTGTTGCAAAAGATCAATTACCAACTCGGGTGCAGCTGCACTGTCATGGGGTTATACCAAAATATCAAGGTGAGAGTTGTGTTTTTTGTTTCCAAAACACGGAAGACATAAGTCATCTTTTCTTCACCTGCCCTAATTCACATAAGGTATGGTCTCTTTGTTAGAAATAAGGGAGAAGATGAAACTAGATTATGATAAACATCATACAAGAACTTTTATGTTAAATCATCAAGAATATAAAAGCAAGACCGAAGCGGAAGCTTACCGGTATCCATGGATGATTATTTGAGGAAGAAACAATTGGGCTCTATGATCTTCCGAGTCTAGATGCACAATCCCTCTTGATCTTCTCTAATGATGGGATGTTAGAAAAGAATATCGAGTGCCTATGACTTGGGGACCATAACCCTTTTATAATAGTCAAGTACCTTTTCATGAAGGGTTGTATCTTTTAAACCTTATACCCATTCACATAGATTTATGACTATTAAACATTTCTTATTTCTATTTCGCCCATCATAAGAATAGAAATAAGACTTGTGGAATCTACACATTATGTATAGATCACACCAAATGAGATGTTATATATCCCAATAAATTTATCCTTATAAGATCACTTTAGTAGGGATAGGCAAACTTATAGACAACATATAATACATGACTTAATATTATATGTAGACTCATTAAAAATATCTAACACTCTTATCTATCATTGGATTGGCTTTTATGTAGTACTTCATCAACATTCACACCATCACTATATTCAATATGGCCTTTTTCTGAGAGGGCAAGAGCTTCACAGGTTTGTTTCTTGTTTCTTAATTTGGTATGCGGTTGTGTGTGGCTTATAGTAGAAATAGAATTGTATTTCAGGGTGCTACATTTGATATGACTGCGGTTATTTCTCAAATAAAAACCATGTCTTGGTCTTGGTTCACAGCTAGGGTATGGGGTCTTGTTTATGCTTCTCGGGTTGGTGCATTAATCCAGTAAATTGAATGCATCAAGATTTGCCTCCTCCTTCATTATCTGCTTGCTTTAGTGGATGTCATTGCAAATTTATGACCTATCATATTCTGAGTTTGGTATTTTAGGGTGTTGAACTAGTTCACAGTATTTACATTATTTTCATCATGATGGCCCTGCTGCGACAAGGATTTATCATTTCTTTGCATCTTTTTACAGAATGGTAGGCCAGGTGTGGCACAGCTTGTGCTATTGCTAAGCCAAAATCAATAAATATATTTTGATTTAAAGGATTGTACTCCTCACATTATTTTTTAAAGTAAATCTCTTATTGTGAAAAAGAGAAATCTACATCTAAGCAATTAAAGGAAAAGTTTTTATTAAAAATGACAATGTTTGTTACATTAAAAATATAAAATAAATTAAATACTTTCTTTCATAATAAATTTTTCATTTATAATTATTAAAGTATAATATATGTTTCCTTCCTGATAATTTTTTCACTTTTAATTATTTAAAACCAGCAGACGGAAACACAAAAAGAATATGAACACACGACGTTTGTAGGCTTGGATTCTTTTATGTTGTAATTAATAAGAATGAAAATGTGACGACATTACCATGAGACTAAAGAGAGCGGTAGTCTAGAGAGAGGGTTTGGGGTGGGGATCTAAAAGAAAGGTAGTGCGAAATATCAATTTGAGAAAAAAGCAAAAGAATCCGGGGGTATATGACTTACCCTAGTGCAATGTCGCATTCCCCTAATGTTTTTAATTTTCCTTTTTGCATCCTCGATCTCATTTCAATTTTTCATTATGTGAAAATTGTTCAATCTCCTTCTAGCTAGGATTGTATGAATGAAACACATTGGAGTTGTTCAATCTTGAAATCTGATTTTGAATTAAATAATAGTATTATGCACATACGTTAGTAGTGTTCGTTGAAATCTGATTTTAAATTGAATAGCATTTTATGCACACACACCTGTATTATTCTTTGAAATCTGATTTTGAATTGAATAATAGTGTTTTGCATATACACTCGTAGTGTTTGTTGCAATCTAATTTTTAATTGAATAATAATATTACGCGCAAGTTTATTAAAGAATTATTTCATCTCATGATTACAATCGGAATATGATGTGCTAAAGATGGGTGAGATTGCTAAGCATTATCTCGGATCCATTGTGAAGAATGTTGTGGTCATTGATATTGTGCTAGATGTGCTGAAGATTGATATGAGGTGGTCACTGATATTGTGCTAGATGTGTGTGGTTGAAACCACCACAAATTGCATATCCATAATTCACATTTTGTGGCGTTCAAAAATTGCCTCAAAGTATATCTCCATTATCTTCATCTAACGGAGTTAGTGACAAAGGTTTATTATGGCAAATTTTCAGAAAAGGAAGACCAAAAGTCAACACTTTGTAAAGGAGGGACTAAAAGGGAACTTTTTCATATTTAGAGGGATGAAAAAAATGTTTAACCCAATAGAGAAAAATAGTTCAAATAAGCAAAAGTAAGGGTGTTACACGAACAACTTTTAAATTGACATTCTGTAAAGTCGTATTAAAATATTATTATTTTAATCATCGAAGTTTAGAATAAAATAAATATTTTACAGGGTCCAAATTATATTTAATAGAAACTAATTATAATTAAATTTTGGCTTAAATATGTTTTTGGTCCCAAAAAATATTATGGAGTTTGAATTTGGTCCCTAATAAAAATTTTCTTCACATTTCGTCCCTAAAAAACTTTAAGATTTCAAATTTGGTCCCTGAAAAAAAAATTATTTTGTATCTCATCCGAACCAATATGTTGGCGCTTAAGTGGTCCCTGAAATATTTTTGGATTTTTCTTTTTGGTCCTTAAACTTTTTTTTGTCACAACTACTGGTATGTTTTTCATCAGATGATGACCTCTCAAGTTAACAAAGCCAAAGTAACAGCAGGGACCAAATACAAAATAAAAAAAAATTGAGGGACCAAGAGTCAAGAAAAAAATTATTAGGGACCAAAAGCAAAATTCCTAAATTTTTCAGGGACCAAAAAACATATTTAAGCCTTAAATCTTTTAAGTTTAATTCTTGACTCTATATCACTTTCATAGTATATTCTTACATTGTTAATGTTGTGCAAAACAATCCTGGCTTCAGTAGAATTTTCTACAGAAACTTACATAAAAAATGTTACATATTTATTAATTAAATTTTTCATGAAATTAAATTTAATTATCTCTTGTAATTATTTTCAATCAATTTATTTTTATAAACCAAACGATTTAATCAAAGACTAAGTGAGAATTTTCATTCAATTTATTAATCACCACAGAGAAAATACATGTGTTACATAAACAATGGGTGCATGTAGATATGAAACTTATTAAGCAAAAGCGAAAAAAGAAATTAGTTTCACCATAAATAAGTGAACAAGTCCTAATTTATTACATAACCAATGGGTGTAGATATGAAATTTATTAATCAGAAGGGAAAAATGAAATGCATTTCGACATAAATAAGTGAAAAGTCCAAATTGTCGTCTTCATAAATTCCTTGAAAAGCCACTCTCTATGTTGCCACCCCATTAGCTCGAACCAGGTGAAGAACTAGGACTGGAAACATTGATATACCAAAGGTTGCTACCCAAATCTTAAATAAGCCTTTGATGACCCCAAATGCGACTTTGAAGGCTCTAAATGTGACCTTCAAGTAGCTGGAGGTGACTTTGAAGGCTCTGAACCTGTCCCTCAGAATGTTGGATGCGACTTTGATGGAGCTGGAGGTGACTTGAATGGCATTGAAACTCTTCTTCACAATTTTGAATGCAAATTTCGAGGAGTTGGAGGTGATTTTCATGGCGTTGAGCCCGTTCTTCAGAATTTTGAATGCAACATTCATGGTGCCGAAACTGCTCTTCGCAATTTTGAATGCGACTTTCAAGGAACTGAATGTGACTTTGAAGTTGCGAGAACTGTTCCTCTGAATGATGGATATGACTTTGAAGTTGTTGATACTGTTCATCAGAACGATCAATGCGATGATTGAAGCATTGAAATTGTTCCTCAAAACAATGAATGTGACTATTCAAGCGTTGAAATTGTTGCTCTGAACGCTAAATATGATCATCCAAGCGACGACGGAACTGTTCCTCGGAACTGTTAATGTGCCCATCAAGGCGCTGCTCTTGTTGATCACGATCTTGCTCTATAAAAAAATGTTATAGAAAAAATGAACCCTTTTGATATTAATTTACCAACAACACAAATAAACTGAATTAAAACAATATTCGTGTAGTTAAGAAATGCACAATCAAATTAAAGCAAACAAAAAAATTAATACATAGCCATAAATATAACCTAACCTCAAACAACAATTTCCCATCCAAAGCAATACAGTAATGGAAATAAAAACTATATATGTTAAAAATAAAAGCAAAAGAAATAAAGGGTAGGCTTTTGAAACACATACCAGGAATGCTATGGGGTTCAGTTGGAGCTTGGCGTGCGGCGTTATATGCAGATAGGTGAGTGCAGATTTCAACAAGTGTAAGGTATGTGTTGTTGCGCAAGGAGGATGGACAGAAAGGAGGGTGAGGATTTGGGGTTTTAGAGGAATTTGAGTTATCAAATTCATCTCCCTTCATTGTAAAGAAAAAAACAAACAAACAAAAGGTTTAAAATTTGAATAGAAATATGAAATGACAAACTACAACTGCTGGAAGGTCTCAGATCCACTTGTGTGTGTTATACCACTGGATGGGTTTAGGTAAACTTTATATAGACAATTGTGAGTGTGTGGATTGACTTGAAAAAATATTAAGATAGTATTTTCAATTTTTTATATATTAAAAATCATTTTTTTATTTATTATATTTTTATAATAAATATTTCCACATAGACATATTCCAATGTATATTACATTTAATAAATATAGTATTTATTGTTATTGACTAGCCAATTTTACTTATAATATATGAATTATGTTATTTATTATATATATTATAAATATTAAATTTTAAAATAGTAAATACTACAAAATTAATACATATACCTAATTTTCATATTTAATATTTTGACTACATTTATATTTGACAATATTTAATAATTATAACACTCAAATATTTTTATGAGTACAATATATAGAAATTTATGTAGATACAACAATAATGATTATTTATCTCTTAATTTCTTACATTTAATAAATATAGTATTTATTGTCCTTGACCAATCATATGAATTATGTTATTTATTGTATATATATTATAAAGATTAAATTTAAAAAATAGTAAATATTACAAAATTAATACCTATACCTAATTTTTATATTTAATATTTTGACTACATTTATACTTAACAATATTTAATAATTATAACAGTCAAATATATTTATGAGTACAATATATAGAAATTCATGTAGATACAATAATAATGATTATTTATCTCTTAATTTCTATAATTAATTGTCATATCAAATAAATCATGATGAATTATTTTAATTTTTATATATTTAAACATTCTTATTTCTATTAATTAATTTTTATAAAACACATATAATAATATATAGCCAAATTAATATGTATATTACATTTAGTAGATATAGTTTTTATTGTTATTGGCCACCCAATTTTACTTACAATATATTAACTATGATATTTATTATATATATATTATATTTATTAAGATTAAGTAAAAAGAAAATGTTACAAAATAATACACATATGTTACAAAACTCAAATTGTCTAATTTTTTTTGCGATTTTTCATTGTCAGTTTCAGATTTGTAGCAGTTTTAATCTTATGTAATGGCATTACGTCATTTTAGACAATGAGGACTAAAAGGCCACGACACCATCTTTACTCTGATGTTTTCTCAAAAAAAAATAGAATAATAAGTGCAAGCAACAAGTCATCCCTAGTTTTTAACTTAAGCACCAAAATGAAAAATTCTCGCACTTCCCCCTACACATTCTTTTGAACTTTAAAAGTTTAAGCGCCAATCTAATAGGAAACAACTAGGTCATTACTATAGTTATTGCAGCTAAGCTACAACTAGGCAGTCACTCAAATCTCTTTTTTATCATCGGTCCCATCCCCTCATTCTCGCATTTCTCATTTCTACTATTGCAGTTTAGGTAGAGGAGTGGTGTCAATGGCAGAAGGAAGAGAGAAAAAGAAAAGGGAGAAAATGAGAGATGAAAGAAGAAAAATGAAAAAGATAGAAAGAGAAATAAAAGAGAAGACAAAAAGAGGGAGGGAGACGAAGGTCGAAAATCGCCTTTGTGATGGCCCACAATAACTTTTGGCAACCAGTTTGTTTTTCTTTTTTTAGTCTTTTTCCTTTCTATTTTTGAAATTTAAAAGTTTAAGCTCTAATCTAATAAGTAACAGTTAGGTCATTACTATAGTTGTTGCAACTAAGCTATGATACTAGGCAGTTGCTCAAATCTCTTTTTTTATCATCAGTCCCATCCCTTCTCTCACCCCATATTCCTAACCCCGTCACTATCGCATTTCTCATTTCTACTATTACAAGTTAGGCAGAGAAGTTGCAACGGTGGTGCTAAGGTAGGAGTGGCAGAAGAAAGAGAGAAAAAGATAAGGGAAAATAGGAAAGAAGAGAGAAGAAGAACGAAAGAGTTAGAAGGAGAAATAAAAGAGAAGAAATGGAGAAGGAAGGAGACGAAGGCCACAAATCGCCTTTGTTATGGCCCACAGCGACTTTTTATTTTTATTTTTCACAAATAACGTTTTTAACCCAATATAAAGATATATTCCAGGTACATAAATGTGAGGAAAGGGAAGGAGGACCACACAACGAATTTTGTACCAGTTGACTCACAACTTGAGCTACGTCCATTCCCTTCACCAAGAAGAATTTCCCCTAACCAACATAGGTTACACAAAGTGTTGCTTACAACCTCTTCAGGTCCTACAATAGTGATCTATACCGTAGATCATAGAAACCCAAGTATTCTTTGGTCACAAAGCCTCTGAAGGTTTTCAGAAACAATAAGTTTGTTTATGCAAGATCAACTTATGTATTAGGAAATGAAAGTTAAGCACAAGTACAAAGAGTTAATTCGTCAAGAGAGTTATTCTTCAATCTTCAAGTGTTGCTTTTATAGCTTCAAAGGATATGTCCGTTGAAAGAGAGAGAGCTTTCGTGTTCATTTTCCCATTTTGAGAAGCATTTAATGCATGGTAAAATCTTCACCTTACTATATACGGCATGAATTGTTTTGAGCAAAGAGACAGAGAATAGCAATCTTGTCTTCTGATAGTTTAAGAGGTAGGTACAATTTTCTTGTTCATTTTCCCATTTTTATCTTCTTTTTTTTTTTTTCTTTCTGCCTTTTTCCTTTTTCCATCTTAACCCACCTAAAGTGTACGAATATCCAACTCATAAGATTATAGACTCCAACAATATGGAACACACCAACCACACAAAGAAAAACAAAATAGTATGTAAACTCAATTTCAAGCTATAGAATTTATATCTTATCTATATTCTTTTTAACAAAATATCTTACCTATATTTGTGTAGGCAACTCAACTTTCCTTGTATTCCTAAAATGATTACACGTTTAGCAATTTGACCCAAACACAACCAACAATAATAATTAAAAAAATAAAATTAGTAAGGCATATTTAAAACCTTTAAATTAAACAAACTATAATAAAAATCAAATAAGATGTTAACTGGAAACAATTTATTATCCAAACTATTGAAAAGATACGAGTATTCTATATATATTCACTTACAAAGATACAAACCTGCTAGGTGCAGAGATAAAAGAAACAAAGCCAAATTAAATGATTATTATAAAAATAGATGTAAACCAAACAAAATCTCAGTGTGTTTGAATGTGTTTTTGCTTGTTAGCTTCTAAAAATAATTTTCAAAAATTGAGTTCAAGAAAATAAAAGTGAGTAATGATGAATATTTGAAAATTTTCAACAATTTTTACAAAGCTTGGTATCCATGTTAAAATGTATTTTTTTTCCTCTATATTTTAATTATGAGTAATACTATACACAACGGTACTTTCCTAAAAAAAAAAAAAAAGTATGACCAATGTTTATATTTGAGTCAACTCTGTTGTCAGTAGGAAGCCCTAACCCTAACAGCCGCAGAATCTTGCAACTTCAGCCAGCCATCTCCGCTGCCGCTTCCCACCACAATTTGCTTATGAAAGTGTCACTGTCACATTTCCTCCACTGACACAAACAGAATCTCTTTGGTTTCTTCATAGATAGACTTTCCCAATGACGAGAATTTTAGTAATCAGAAGGGGACGTGGTTTTCACTGCTCAAAAATCAAACTCCCTCTTGCAACTTTCTCCCAATTCCTGATCTGAATAAAGAGTGTGTTAATTGGTACCATTGCTCAATAATTCTCTTCCATCTAAAACCTTTTTGTGAATTTTATTCTTTAAATTTTGCTTTTTTTTTTTATAACTAGGAAATTCATTGCAAAGTCTGCTGAAAATCATTTAGTATAATTCCACTTGATTCAGTACTGTTGTTCTTGCAAACAATCAATCTAACTTAATCTGGTATTTTAACCATACTCAGAATCTGAAAATCAGATTGCTTTATTTCTTATCATATTTCTTGAAATTTCAGTTTAAAAAATCTAGGGTGGTTCTTCTCCACAATTACAATACTATTAAAGGAAATTCTTTTAATGTGACATCTTCTATATAATTGACATCTTTGTGCTAAATTTCCATTCTTTTCCACCCCAAGCGAAGCACTGTAGCCAGGTAAAAATACTAAAGATCATAACTTTGGACTTTGTTAAATTTTAGAATTATTGCTTTTGCAGCTGGTTTAATTATCATGGTTGCTTTTCTGTAATTCGCTGTTCGATATTATCCCTTTATCACTCTTATTTATGGTTTTGATGATATACAGTGCTACTGTTATGTGTGTGATCGACTCCTCCCTAGCACCATGTATCAGGTGGGGCATTGACATTTTGAGTTCAGATCATTGCCACAAATCATAAAATTGAGCTGTGAAAAATTCAGAGAAAAATTTCAAGGTGGGCTAGAGTTCCTCGTTACCAACTCCAACTAATTTTGGTACTTCACTCAGACCAGGACATCTCTAGCATAACAAATCTCTGCCTCCTGGTGTTATTAACTTGTCTCCAAATTCTGTATTACAGAATCAAGCATCTAGATCCATTGCAATACAGAATTTGGAGACAAGTTATTAGCACCAGGAGGTAGAAATTTGTTATGCTGGGGATATCCATGTCCTGATCTGAGTCAAGTACCAAAATTAGTTGAAGCTAGTAATGGGGAACTCTGGCCCAGCTTGAAATTTTTTCTCTGAATTTTCCACAACTCAGTTTTATCTGTTGCGTGACAATGATCTAAACTTAATGTGGGTGCCCCACTTGAGACATGGTGCTAGGGAGTCACATACATAAAAGTGGCGCTGCATATCATCAAAACCATAAATGTGAGTGATAGAGGGATAATATCGATTGAACATTTTGGATCATTTTTACAAACAAAATACTGATATGGGTTTGTTATAAAACTATTTACCAGCATGGGTCTCTTTTGACCATTTACTAATCAAAATTATTGACTGGCAAGTTTAAGGAAAATATGAAGTGTCGTAAATATGACATGTGTCATATTCTCCTTTCAAACATGACACTTGTCATGTTCTCATAAAGTCACTAGTCAATTTAACAATTTTGAGCCGGTCAAAAGACGGGTCAAAAGAGACCGATGCCAGTAAATAATTTTATAGCAGACCCATATTAGTATTTTGTTTGTAAAAATAACCTAAAATGGTCAATATGCAAATAACAAATAAGAAAACAAATAACAACATAGAATGTTGCTGTTGTGAAGAGATGGGTGGGAGGGACTTGCGACTTTTGATGGGGTTGCTGAAGCAATTGCCATGCCATTGACATTTGCACAGCCTTGTCCACGACAGCTGCTTCTAAGAAAGACCATGAAAGTGATATGTATCCAAAACTTCATTGCTTGATAATGATTTTAACATTTGGCTTTTTTTTATTTATTTAGTGCATCTATAATTGCTTCAATATTAGCCATATATCAATTTCAAATGGTTTAGATAGAAAGGAGTGTTGAAATTATCATAGTAATAAAACATGCACACATGGCCGGATTGAGAAATTCCTAGGCCTAAGGCAAAACTAAGACATTTTAGTGTAAATTATTAATATTCATATCATTTTTCTATTTTTTAATTGTAAAATTATTTATTAAAATTTTATAATTAAGTAATTCTAACATTTCATTCTAAAAAATAATATAGTTAAATCATTCAATAGATCTTTTAACATTGTAAATTTAATATAAGATTTAAGCAATATTAATTTTAAAAAACTTTTGATAATCACATTGTTAGAGGTGTCATAAAAAATATTCAACAAATATTAAATACATTTAGAGATGAATCTAATCTTTTGATATAAATTAGTTTCTATTGAAATATTGATTTCTTCTATTCAAACTTCCCTCAATACTTTTAATTGTAAAAATAAATCAAACTATCAATATCAAACTTGTAAGTGGGCCTAAGACAGTGGCCTTAACTGCCTTGCCGTAAACACAGGATCCCAGTTGGAGCGCAAAGTGCGGCCATCCCAGAAAGAAAATTTGACAATTTTCTTATTGTTTTGGACATGGTATTCGATTTTTTGACTTAAATATCTACATGGTATTGTTTTGGACATTTTGAAATCATTTTAAGTTTTAATTAGATTATGTATTCATTTAAGATGTTTTTCTTTATATTTTAGCATATTATATATTCAGATTAAAACTTGAAGTTTCAACAATCAAATGGGACAAAACAACAAACATCATGTAGATCTTTCAGGCAAACAACTAAAAACAAAGTAACAACATATATATATATATATATATATATATATATATATATATATATATATATATATATATATATATGGTGAGGGATCAAATTACACCAGTGTAACCCTTTAACTCTAAAAGAGTTACACCATTTTAATAACTTGATATAGAATAAAAATTTTATCGATCCAACTGTTGAATTATATCTACATATTACCAAGATTGTTTGTGTCAAATTTTGTCAAAATTGAACAACAATAAGAAGGTAATCAATTGATCCATATTTTAGTATATTTTGAATGGTTTATATTACGTCGATTTTAATCTATATGAATGAGGTAGCAAATAATTTTGGATTAATTTGAAATTTTGTATACATGATCTATGTGAAAGGAACTTTCAATCCAACAGTGGGTTTTAATATATATATATATATATATATATATATATATATATATATATATATGTGTGTGTGTGTGTGTGTGTGTGTGTGTGTGTGTGTGTGTGTGTGTGTGTGTGTGTGTGTGTGTGTGTGTGTAATACCTTGAGTAATATAAATATTGAACCAAAGTAACGATCATCCTGCTAACCAAAGTAGTCAATAGCATATCGCAACACAAAGTGGTTGTCCTACACTGCAATTCTCTATTGACTACTATGGATAGCAAGATGATTGCCATTTTGTTTTCAAAGATATATATTACACAATGTATATAATATATGTGTTG